>JAVSCE010013486.1:0-109344 GCA_032199065.1 Smutsia gigantea
AGAACTACTTCATGCCAACAAATTCAACCTCAAGAAGCCTTTTGAAAAACACTGCACCCTCGAGGGGCTGCTCCCTCTCCAGCCTCCCCTCCTGGCAGCCCCCCGGGTTCCTCTCCCTCATGCCTGGGTCCATGGTCTGTGATCACAAATGCTCTGCAAAGCCGCCTTCGGCTCTACTCTTTCTCTGCTCCCGCTCAGATTGACGTCTATCATTGTGCTGAGTGATGTTACTACAAATTCCGTTTGCTCACAACATACTGCTTTTAGGAGCTCCCTTTTCTGCCTCTCGGAGGTGTTCTTCCAAACTTCCAGCACTTTCCTAACTTGGCTTTCTCAACCTTTTTTCCTTTTACATTCAGCCAAAGGAGTCCTGAGCAAAGTGGAAGCAAGGACTCTTTAGAGTTCCTGCTGCAGAACTGTGTGCACACTGAGCAGTCAGCACCTGGTGGGATGAAGATGAAGGGCTTCCGGGTGGGAGTGCCACGGGCGGAGCCATCCGCACCACCCGCCCTTATCTTGGCAGATCCTCCTGCGGTCAGCCGTCCATTAAGTCTCATCTCATCCATTTGAAAACTTAATCCCAGATCCAACATCATCAGACTTTCTTTCCTTCCCTCCTAATCCCAGAGGACTTGGTGTAGGGAGCAGGCGGGG
Source organism: Smutsia gigantea (assembly GCA_032199065.1). Taxonomy (NCBI): domain Eukaryota; kingdom Metazoa; phylum Chordata; class Mammalia; order Pholidota; family Manidae; genus Smutsia; species Smutsia gigantea. The sequence continues at coordinate 655 of JAVSCE010013486.1, forward strand.
CATGTCTGGGGTCATCGTCACCCTGACATCCAGATCATCTCCAAGGCACCCCATCCCCTGCAGCCTCTGCCCCCATCTCTGCCGATCCACCCAGCCTCTGGGTCCCCTCCCTGGAAAGCAGCCTTTCTGGAGGCAGTGTGCACAGTCACTCCACCTGCTCTTGGATGAGAACTTTCCTGAGCCAGTTACAAGGTCAGGTGCCATGTCTCTTACCTGTATATCAGCTCCATCCCCTCCAGGGCTGTGGAGGCTGTTTATACCCAGTGCTGTTCATCCTTTAGACTCTCTTTTTGCTTTCAGGCTAAGATATTTGTTTTCCTTCCAGATTTTATGCTGTAGATCCTCTAAAGTGAAAAATATGAAATCAATGATGTTCATGGTACAAGCCCACCCAGTCATCTCAATTTTGCTGGGAGGGACATGCCCAGTGGGCAGTTACTCCACCCTCCAGGGTCCTGTTAGGGGTGTAATTCCAGCTCACCCTGGGACCCAGTCTCTCTTCCCTGTTGGATTCCTGTGGCCAGCAGTCGTGTGTCGATGAGACAGAGGCAAACCCTGCCTGCCTGGCACCTTCCTGCCCGAGGTGTCCAGCCTGCGCTGGATTTACAGTCCTTATCCTGGGGTTGGGGGGTGGGGGTATCTTTTTCCTGCAGTTTAACCAGAGCTTTTCCACCTGCTTCTCTGACAAGATCTAGTTTCAACCCAATCCAGCTTCTCACTGATTTCCCAGGAATCCTAGAGAAGATGTGGGAGGTATACTTGTTTTACAGAGCTTTTTCAGCTTTTGCTTGGTAACCAACTGACCCTATGGAAATGGTATATATTCCTGTAGAATCCAGGCCCTCTGTGTTTGAAAGGATCCATGATAACATGTACCATTGCTTCATGGTTGAGCTCACTGTCTGAGTTCTTGCAATCCAAACACAGGCCTGAGGCTTGTAATTTATTTATTAAGAAAAAAATAGAGTCGGGGCCCTGTGCTGTGGCTGCTGGAGCCATGTGTCCCTTTGGCGCGCCTGCACCCATCTCAACCAGACTCCGACCCCAGCCCGGGTCCCCGCTCCAGCCCACCAGGGTGCAGCGCCTTCCCTCCCGCTCCGCACTGCAGAGCAGGACCCTTTGACTGCAGGAGGAGAGGCTACAGGGCTCTGGGGTCGACCTACGCTTCAGCAACAATGGGAATGCGAGCTGTGTCCCAGCCTCTTCTCTGTTTATAATGGTGACCTGGAAAAATACTGCTGGATGCCCGCCTCTGTCACAGGCACCACAGGGTAGTATCAGAGCTTCGCAGGCAGATTCCCAGAGCATCGGGGACAGCAGCTTGTCAGTCCGAGGTAGAATACGTTGAGAGGAGGCAGGAGGTGGAAAGCACCCTGAAGAAGCACTGGGACTGGATCTGGGGTTGGGAGAGCCGGCGGGAAAACATCCCCCGGGGGCGTTCCTCTTCAGACCCCGAGGCACCGCCACCCTGAGCAGGAGGAACACCAGCATCCTGAAGAAGGGCCCTTCTCGAGGCTTTCAGTCAGGTGAATAAAAGACGCAATACAGACTGTTAATTCTTGGTGTTTGGTTCCTGGGCCCTTTGGGTGCCAGTGCAGGCTTTCATCTAAACGGTACCACACGCTTCTTTCGGCCGTTCATGGAGAGTGCTCTTCCGCTGAATGCGAGCTTCGGGAGGTAGAGCTTAGGCACAGACCAGAGCTTGCTGGGATCGACCGCACATCCAGGTGTAATGACCTTTAGGAACATCTTCCCTTGAAACTAGTCTGAAAACCTGTTCTTCTTGGCTGAGTCCCCTCCTGGCCATCGGACTGGGGACCACTGCCACCAGGAGTGTATGATGAATTGGAACTGGCTTCCCCGCCTCCCTGAGCTGGGCTTTAGGTCAGAACTTGAAACACCCTAGCTGAAGAGCCGCCTTGGTCCTGAGGCAGCCACACCATTTGTGTTTATTTGTTCGGTAAATGCTGTGTTCCCAATTTAGTGAAATGAAAGACAAGGCACTAAAATCATGCTAATTTATAATCATGCTTATGGAATTAATGAATAAGCATGTCATATTGGTTAATATCTAATAATGTGTAGTACATTTTCTTTGGATATTACAAATATCTTAAGTATAAATAATTTTAGTGCATGAGTCATGACGTATGTAGTATCTTAAGAAAAATTGTCACCTTAATTCAGAAAAACATTTTCAATTTCAGAAGAATGAGTAATGTTGACATTAAACTGCTACATAGGGTGTTTATCCGCACTGCATACTGTGGCTTCACATACACTCCATTGTAGGAAGTATGTTGGAGAGGATGCAGGCTGTCTATAAAGACTGCACTGAACTCTGCTAAATAAATGGAATCCAAGGCACAAATATGGATGCTGCTGCACAGCTGAGACCCTAAATGGCTCCCTTTTGCAGGGTAGTGACTTCACTCTCCAGCTGTCAGGAGCCACCTTGGGTGGCCAGGCCTGCCCAGGGTGCCTCTGGTTCACTCCTGCATCCCTCATCACTCTAGATTGCTGAATTTAGTTTATCCTTTGTGCTCATATTTGTGTGCTCTTAGAATCAGCTTCATTAAGCAAGTTTGTGTCTACTTTACAAGTCTGGAAATAGAAAAAAATAAATCTTTGCTAAATCCTTCAGAGATTGCTGTATTTACATTTGGTTTAAAATGAAAAGTCAAATGCTTTCTGATTAAACCAGGCACCTTTCTGATGGTCACATTCTTTATCTTTTCTACAGCACAAATTTTTTATTAAAGTATCATTGATACACTATCATATGTTGATTTCAAGTATACAACACCGTGGTTCAGCAGTTCCCCATATTATTAAATCCTCACCCCCTCTAGTGCAGACACTGTCTATCAACATAGTAAGATGTTACAGAACCATTCATTGTATTCTCCATGCTGTACTACTATCCCTGTGACCAACCTATATTGTGATTGCCAATTATTGTGCCCCTTTATCCCCACCCCTCCCCCAGCTGCCCCAAGCCCTCCCCCTTGGGAAAACCACTAGTCCCTTCCCAGTGTCTGTGAGTCTACTGATGTTTTGTTCCTTCTGTTTTGCTCTGTTTTTATACTCCACAAATAAGTGAGATCATCTGCTATTTGTCTTTCTCTGCCTGGCTTATTTTACTGAGTGTAATACCCTCTAGCTTCATCCATGTTGCAATGGGAAGATTTCTTTTCTTTTTATGGCCAAATAATGCTCCATTGGGTATATGTACCACATTTTCTTTATCCATATACTGACGGGCACTTAGTTTCCATCAGTTTTTTAAAGGCTGCCTCTTTGATATACTGCGTATGTGCTGTTGGGTATTTGTTTCACCTTTCCACACTAAACTCAGTTATCTTAAAATAAATGTAACATTAAATAAAAAACCCCCACCTGATCCCACTGAACCCCCAGGGACAGTGTGACTCAGTCGCTTGTGTACAGGCCCGGAGGACTGGGGCTTAGCAGGTCCCACGCCCTCTCTAGCCACAGAGATACTGGTGACATGGGAGCATCTGGGCTCGTGTCTTCAGCCCCAGCACCGCGAACGGATGGCTTGACGGCAAGGGTCTCTGACGACCCTCTACAAAGGAGCCACTACCACTTTTGAAGTCCTGGCCTGCAGTCCTGGCAGAAAAACACTTTAAAGGGAGTAAAAATAGTTCCCATGCCAATGGCTCAAAGCCTGTTGTCTGATTCTAGACAAGTGTTGTGCAATTTCTGTCTCACCCCAGAGGCTCAGGTCACTGTCTGGTAGGAGCTGCTTGTCCAGAGCTGACTAAAGTTTGCACATTTTAAAAACAGCCTGGGGCCTATTAAAGGCACAGTCAGGGGAGGGATGGCCATGGGTCACAGCAGGCTGCTGGGACCCTGCAAGGGAACTAAAGCCCCCAGAACCCCATATCACGTGGGCCATGACAGATGTCCTCAACTGCCTACACGTGTTGTCACTCCCTCAGCTGGCTAGTTATAAGGAAATGTCCACTTGTCAATTCCTAGACCAAATCCCTGGGTTGAGGCTTACAGAGACCCATAAGCCACACCATCTTCCTCCCTGGAAATCATGACATCACACTGACTTTGGAAGTGGTGAGAACACAGGCTTGTGATAGTAGTGCCGGGCCCACCAGAGTGAGGGCCGGGCTCTGGGGCCAGCAGGGCTTTCTCCACATGCTCCAGGTTGAGAGAGATGGCAGGCAATGCACCCACAGAGTGGGAATCACTCTTCAGTGTGGCTATGAGGAGAGCTACACCTCACCCCAGAGCTCTGCCAGCAAGCAGAGAGACCAGGAAGGCACTAAAACTGGTGGATTTTTGCTCATTAGCTCCACCCAGTAGATAACAGGGGACATTTGGGGCCACCCTCACTCGTGGGCAGACTCCTTCCTCCGTCTTTGGGCAGAGAGAGAAGGGAGCAGGAGAAGAGCTGACAGTTTCCTTTCTGGGCTCTTCCTCACCCCTCCAAGAGTGGGTTGGGGCAGTGGCATCCCTTGGGGGCTTATTGGAGATGCACATCCTCAAATTCCACCCAGATCTATTGAATCAGAAACCCGGGAGGTGGGGCCTGGTAGCCTGGGCTTTGCCAAGCGATGCCAGTGCCTGCTAATGCGGGGAACCAGGCATAGCTGTGTCTAACCCTGGCATGTGGCCTTTGGCTGGGATAAACCCAAGGGTGGGTGTGTCCTGCTCACTATAAAAGGTTCACCAGCATCCCTGTATTCTACCCACTAGATGCCAGCATCTGACAACCCAAAGTGTTTCTAATTGTGCCAAGTGTCCCCAGGGCAGGTAAAATTGCCACCAGATATTTCTCCTTTAAAATAGTCCAGCAGAGAAGCATCCCCCTTTCAATACAAAGAAGAGGTAGAAAAAAGCACTGGGAGGAAAAACAGAATTTAATAGAGGTTATTTCCAGGTGGTGGGTCTTAAGTGAGCTTTTCATTGCTTTTTTTAGCCTTTTCTATATTTTCCAAATGTACTAAAATATCTTACTTTTATACTTCCAAGAAATGCAAATTTAAAATTGCATCTTGATAGCCTCCGTGGATTCCCGCATGCCCTTCTGTGGGCGCTGGTTTCATCCCTGTGACAGCTTGTCAGGTGCCCAGGCCTACAGGGTCCTGAACTCTCTGTGCTGCTGTCCTTCCTAGCCCCACGGAGCCATCTGGTCGTGAGTGTCCCCCAGCTCTAAACTTAAAGCAGAGCTCTGCGCTTCTGAGTCCCTGTCAGTCAAGGTCCCTTTTAAACAGGTACCACAGACAATCTAACGTTCCGGCGACAAGGCCAGATCTGTTCAGAGGGCACAGAAGCAAACACAGGAGCTAAATCGTAAGTTGGAACGATCCTTGTAACTGTCTCGCTGGAGCTGGGGACATCCTTCTGGTTCCCACCAGCCTGGGTGCGCCAGTGTGCCCAGCCCTTCAGCTTGCAGGAGAGACGGAGAGTGATGCGAAACCAGGTGTGTCCTCAGGGTTTTCTCCATCTTAAAAGCAGAGATGTTTAATCCTTTAATTCTTTTAATTTTTAATAATTTTCAGAATTAAAAAATATACATTCTTTTGAGAAGTTGTTGAGTATATAAGTGACATCATGAAGGGATAGCCATAGTGTCAACGTCTATTTTGGAATAGGAACTGAGAAATACTGTGTCCAGCAGGGTGTTGAGTGTCTACCGCGTGCCAGGCATGGGCTAAGCCCCACGACGGTGCCTGACCTTCACAGTGAGATCCTGAAGGAGAGGTTCTGCAATTCCCACTTTACATGAGCCCACTCAAGGTTGGAGGCTTCAAGACATTCATCCAAGCTCACGCAGCTAATCATGGAAAAGCTGGCTGGTCCGAGAGGGGAGCCTGTGCTCTGATTTATGGCTGGGAGATGGGCCAAACAGGAAAAGGTGGAGGTTTTGGCTCATTCAGTTAATAACATGGTGAGCTTGTTAAGGAAATCTGGAACACTCAACCTGCATAAGCAAAGCAGAGCATTTGGGAAGAGAGGTGACAGAACCATCTTGTGATGTACAGTCGGACAACATGAGTGGCCAGATACCAGGATGTTCTCCAGTCACTCTGAAGGGTCTCTGTCAGTCTGTGCTGCTGTCACAAAGGCACACAGGGTGGGGGCCCCGACAACAAGCCTCTGCTTCTCACCTTTCTGGAGGCTGGAAGCCTGAGGTGGACGCACTGGCAGGTCCTGCGTCTGAAAGGCCCCCTTCCTGTTTTCAGGCAGCTGCCTGCTCCCTGTGTTCTCCCAGGGCAGGGAGAGGAAGCAGGCTCTCCCTGGCTCTCTTCTTATGAGGGCACTGATCCCATTCAAGTGGTCTCCACGCTCATGACCTAATTTCCTCCCCAAGGCTGCACCTCCAAACGCCATCATGTTGGGGGCTAGGATACCCACATGTGAATCCTGGGAGGATATCAACACTCAGGCCCTAATGGCCAGTAAATAGCGGAGCTGGGAATTGAGCAGCAGCAGGCTGACCTCAGAGCTGGGCTGGCGAGGAAGGCAGGGGAGCAGGGATGCAGGCTGGTGGGTGCGCTCTGACCCAGGCACTGAGCCGCACTGAGCCGGCCCCCTGACCAAGCCCAGCCCTGTGTGGGGGTCAACCTCCCAAATGAGCAAAACACACACCTCCACCAAGTGGGCCCTCACCTGTATCTCACTTCCCACAATCCCCTCCATTACTTTCTGTGAAGGAAACAGGCGAGAATGTTGCCTAAGCCAGACTGACGACTCTAACTAGGACATGGCTGCAGACCACCTACTCTGCTCCCAACAGCTTGGACAAATTCTGTTAAACCCAGCCCATGATGAACTGGACATCTTGTGATTCTCTAATCTGCCCAGCTTCATAAAAGGAAGACAGGAAAATAATCTTTCATATTCATGTTGGGCCAGTGGACAGAAATTGTACTTTTTCTGTGTAATGCCAGTATAAGGATTCTGTGGGGTCTTACTGTCCACAATCCCACCATCTTCAGGCACCCCAGGATATGTGCACTGAGGGCTCAGAGGTGGAGTTCCTGGGCCACCCCATGGGGTTGTAAGCCCTGGACTGAGGACCAGGAGATCCCCAAGTTATCAGAGATCATCAGTGGTTCCAGGAATCATTCCTCAAGTTTCCTCTCAGGAAGTGGAGAGAGTTTACAGGCTCCATTCTCAAGGCTGTTGGGTAACAATCCTACCTGCCTCTTTCATTCTGGGTCACTCTGACCCGGCATGGCCCCCAGATCAAGCACACCCCACATGGGAACCTCAAATACTAGAGGACTGGCCAGCTAACATAAATTCATGAGGCTGGCCAGGTATAAGGTGATAATTGCTAAGAGGATTATGTTATCATCAAAATAACATCTACCTGATTACAATGCCTTTTAGAGCACAGCGGGAGAAATAAGAGGTCAGGCAAAGCCTGCTGTGGGTTGCTTACATTCTGGAAGACTCCAGTTTACTAACTTTTGACCACAAGAAAACTCCACCTGAAATGAGGGCCACCGTATCATCGAGAGATCCCGCACTTAGTATCTCTCCGTGAGCTGCCTTCTCCAGGAACATCCGAGCTGGCCCTGGAAGCTGTGGGGAAGCCAGTGGTTTGAGGGTGTGAGTTCTGGGTTGCTCAAGCCTGGAGGATCTGAGTTCATCACATGCTGAGGTGCAGCATTTATTCCTGCAGGTTCAAGCACACAGGAGCTCAGACCACATCAACTGTGTGACCACAGCCACCCATCAGAGCAAGATACCTTTCCACTTCCAGCTTTGGGCCCACGGAACCACAGTGGCAGGCCAGCGCCCTGAGGAGGCCACCGTTGGCACTGGAGGGCAAGCTGACAAATAGACGGATGGTAAGGGTCTTAGTCTGTTTGGGCTGCTGTAACAACATATGGGGGTGGCTTAAACAGCAGAAATTCATTTCTCACAATTCTGGAGGCTGGGAAGTCCAAGACCCAGGTGCTGGCCAGTTCAGTTCCTGGTGAGAACCTGCTTCCTGCTTGCTGTGTCCTCGCCGTGGCTGAGAGGTTGAAAGAGAGGGAGAGGCAGCGTTCTAATCTCTTTCTCATCTTATCACAACACAGATCCCATTGTGGGGCTCCACCTTCATGACCTCCCCAAGGCCCCACCTCCTGGTACCATCACAGTGGGGTTAGGGCTTCAGCATGTGGATTCTAGGGGGACACAACATGCAGTCCATAATGGTAAGAAATGATAGGAAGCAGTATTCAGCTCAGTATAAGAATAAACTTTAGAAAGATGATTCTATCTGGTTATTAATTTTATTTAAGAGATGCTAAGTGAACACAATGTGTGAACTGTCATGTTGAGCCCCGGGCATGCAATGGTGGACAGGGCAGCCATGGGCCTGCACACAGCTGATCCTTGAACAATGTGAGTTTGAACTGCACACATCCACTTGTGTGTGGACTTCTTAAAATAAATATATTGAAAAAGTTTAGAGATATGCAACAATTTGAAAAATACTTTCTTTTCTTTGGCTTGCTTTATTATAAGAATACAGTATATAATACATATGACATCGAAGTACATGTTTAATGACTGTGTATATTGCCAGTAAGGCTTCCAGTCAACAGTAGGCTTTTAGTCAGTACATTTTGGGTGAGTCAAAAGTTACAAAGGGATTTTTGAATGCACAGGGGGCTGGTGCCCTTAACCCCTGCATTGCTTAAGGGTCAACTGTATATTCTAACAGCGGAATGGACTGTGTTTGTGGCTCTGATAAATCTATGACTGGGAGGCTCAAAGAGCTGTGAGGGGCCGTGATGGACATCCTGCCCTGCCTGCAAGGTCAGGCTGCCCTGGGCCAGGCAGGTTTGAGCAGAGGTCTGAGGAAGCATGAGGAGAAGTGTCTCAGGTGGAGCAAGTGTCCCTGCAAAGCATGAAGGTGTGTAGGTCATTCTAAGAACTCAGAAATGCTGGAGTTACTTTAAAAAATGGAATGAGTTTGCCCTGTGGGATGGTGAGTAGCTCATCCTTGGAAATTTGAAAACACACTGGCTGAGCTCCTGTATAACGAAACTTACACACAGGGCCTGTACAGTACCTTCCGATTTTAGTACTCCTTAGTTCCTTGACCCAAATAAGCCATATTTCAAATTATAGATTTGCAAGCTAAAAATACCATTCTACAGAGGTCATGTCAGTGGTAAATTGTTGGAGTCATCTCTTCATTTTCTTATTTCTACTACATGTCACACCTTCATGGAAAAAAAAAAGGCCCACTTCCCTTCAGTTCTAAGACCACATCCCCAAAGAAGGGGTCCTGACTGCAGGGAGTGAGGAAATACCAGCCGTGGCAGCTTCTGAGGAGTCACGGAGGCTTTGCAGAGAGCTGCCATTTGACCTGGGCCCTGAAAGTAGTGTTCCAGGCAGACAGGAAAAGTGGGCACGCTGGGAGAGGAGCAATACTGCATGCAGGACCCAGAGAGCACAGGAGATGGAGCGATGGCAGCTGAGGAGACCAGGCGTGGCTGTACAACAGGGGAAGTGGGGCAGCCCGACTCTTTCCACCTGAGCAAACTTGAAGATTTATTTAATGTCTTTTCCCATCAAGTGGGACAGTTTTGTTGGGAGGATTAAATATGCTATACAAAGGGAGGCCTTAGATGTGTGTGGTAGTGCTCAATGAATGAATGACTATGAATCCGGAGATGCAAAACATTTCATCAAAATAGGGTCACAAGGATGACAAGACAAGGATGCTAAGAAAAAGGGCTTCCCTTATGGTGTAACTATAATCTTGTGGATTATGGACAGATGTCCTTTTAGACAGATGTGTCTAGAGGTTGTGCTCAAGGCCAGTTTTAGGGGATTCACATACAGGCTGAGGAACGTTTGGGGGAGTGTCGATGGTTTGGGTGAGGGCTGGGGAAGGGCTGGGCTGAGGGACAGCTGTGGTTTGGGGATGCAGGATGTGAGCTTTGTGTGTGAGTTGGGATCAGCATGGCTCTTGTTTCACATAGTTCTATTTTTAAATCCTAGTATGGTATCAGTTTCTTTGAAAACACACCGTTCTGTTTACTAATTCTCAGCTTCCGGGTCATTCTGTACTATCTGAATCTCTGAGCACATGTATGCCTTTTCAGATAATATAAATGGTTTCATTCTCAGCAACAAAGACCTGCCAAATCTCATCTGACATAACATAATAGACATGCTCTTTCTTCAGCGTTTCTCTCACCTACAATGCCCACATAACTGAAGTGGCCATGTTATTATACCTTTCAGCATTCTTATAAGTAAAAAAATAGACCTGCTCACTGTCAGAATGATAAATACTAAGTAAAAGTGATCAAGCCTTACTTAAAACTTTAAATGGAAGCACTTACTTAATGAGACGGCCAAGGTTCTTCAAACCCTGGTGTCCACACGCAGGTGGAAAGTGCCACCCTGAGCGAGCTTGGATAGCCCCACAGAGCCCCACAGAGCAGCCCCGGCAGGGGCGTATCACAGACATGAGCCCTGGGGTACCTGGGGCAACAGAGAGATTCACAGATTCAATTGAAAGTGGAGGAAGAGGTAAAAAGAGATGTAGTATGGGGAAATGAGTAATCATAGGTAGCATATAAAAAGTAAGCAGAGGGAGTTAGATGAGAATGTCATGTGGTGGGCGTCCTAAATGAGAGTGCATTGTAAATAGTGTGTTAATGGGGAGAGTTAATGCTCTTATTATTTCAGGGACCAAATTCTGTTTCTTATAAACGCTTTAATGAGATATAATCAATGTGAAAAAAAATTCACCCTTTTAAAATGTAAAAATCAGTGGTTTTTGGTATCCCCACAGGGTTATATAACCACTACCATTATCTAACTTTAAATTGTTGACAAAGCAAGAATATACAATGGGGAAAAGGCAGTTTCTTTAATAAGTGGTGTTGGGAAAACCAGACAGCTACATGCAAGAAAATGAAACCGGACCACTATCTTACATTATGAACTAAGATAAACTCAAAATTGATTAAAGATCCAAATGAAAGACCCGAAATCATAAAGCTCTTAGGAAAACAAATAAGCAGTAAACTCTTAGATATAGTTGACAGCACTTTTTTTTCTGAATATGTCTACCCATGCAAGGGGAAAAAAAGCAAAAATAAACAAGTGGGGCTACATCAAACTAAAAAGCTTCTGCCCAGGGAAGGAAGCCAGGGACAAAGTGAAAAGGCAGCCCGCTGTGCAGGGGAAGAAACTCCCAAAGGACGTAGCTGAAAGGGGTTGACATCTGAGGTATATGCAGAACTCATATGACTCAACACCAAAAAACCACAAAAAGTCCAATTAAAAATTGGGCAGAGAATCTAAATAGACATCTTTCAAAAGAAGAAATACAGATGCCAACAGGCACATGAAAAGATGCCCCGCATCACTAATCATCAGAGAAATGCGAATCAAAGCCACACTGAAATATTGCCTCAAACCAGTCAGAATAGCTACTACCAAAAAGACAAGACATGACAAGTGTTAGCGAGAATGTGGAGAAAAGGGGGTCCTCCTACACTGTTGCTGGGAATGCAAATTGGTGCAGCTACTATGGAAAGCAGTATGAAGGTTTCCCAAAAATTAAAACTAGAGACACCATATGATCCAGTAACTCCACTTCTGGATATTTATCCAAAGAAAACAAAGACACTAATTAAAAAAGATATATGCTCCCATATGCTTATTGCAGCATTATTTACAATAGCCAAGATGTGGAAGCAACCTAAGTGTCCATCAATAGATAAATGGATAAAAAAGATGTGGTACATGTATACACTAGAATATTATTTAGCCATAAAAGAATGAAATCTTGCCATTTGTGACAACATGGATGGACCTAGAGTATCATGTGCTATGAAAAATAAGTCAGACAAAGACAGATACTATGTGATTTCACTTATATGTGGAATCTAAAACAAAACAAACAACCAAAACAGAAAAAGACTCATAAATACAAAGAACAAATTGGTGGTTGCCATGAGGGATAGGTGAAATATGTGAAGGGGATGAAGAGGTACAGACTTCTAATTATAAAAAAATATGTAAATTCAAAACAAACAAATAAAATCTATCATCCCCAAAACAAATCTGGCACTGATTAGCATTCTCAGACCCTGGCAACCACTAATCTACTTTATGTGTCTATGAATTTGCCTATTCTGTGCATTTCAGATAATAGAATCACAAAAAGTGTGATTGAATCTGTTGTAGCTTGAATTAGTACTTCATTATTCTTTATGGCTGAATAGCATTCCATTCTATGACCATAACACATTAGTTTTAACCATTCATAAGTTGATAGATATTTGGATTGTTTATGCTTTTCTGGTGAATGATACTACTTTGAACACTTATGCATGTTTTTGTGTGGATATATATTTTAATTCTCTTAGATATATATTAAAGATGGCATTTCTGGGTCATATGATAACTATGTTTAATATTTTGAGGAGCTGCCAAACTGTTCCAAAGTGGCTGTACCATCTTGCAACCCTACCAGCAATGATAAGGGTTCTACTTTATCTATATCTTCAAGAATACTAGTTAAAGATACCATCTGTCTTTTTTTTATCCTAGTGGGTATAAAGTGTTACTACTGTGATTTTAATTTAAATTTCCTTAATAACAAATGTGTTGAGCATTTTTTCATGTGCTTGTTTGCAATTTGTATGCATATCTTCTTTGGAGATACATGTATTTAAATCATTTGCCTATTTAAAAATCAAGTCATTTGTGTTTTTACTGTTGAGTTATAACCTTTTTATAATAGTCTGGGTAGTAAACTATTATTAGCTATATGTTTTTCAAATACATTCTTCTAATATGTGGGTTTTCTCTTTCCTTTCTTGATAGTATCTTTTGAAGCAAAAAAAATAAATTTTTATGAAGTGCAGGGTATTTATTTTTATTACTCATGCTCTTGATGTTATATCTACAAAAAACATTGTTTAACACAAAGTCATAAAGTTTTACTTTTATGTTTTCTTCGAGACGTTTTTATTTTTTATTTTGTTATCCTTAATCTACAATTACATGTGCAATATTATGGTTATTAAACTACTCCCTTCATTAGGTCCCCCCAACCAACCCCATTACAGTCACTGTCCATCAGCGTAGTGAGATGCTATAGAATAACTACTTGTTTTCTCCGTGTTATACTGCCTTCCCTATGTTCCCCCCCATTGTGTGTGCTAATTACAATGCCCCTTTTTCCCCTTATCCCTCCCTTCCCTCCCATCTTCCCCAGTCCCTTTCCCTTTGGTAACTGTTACTTTGTTCTTCGGTTTTGTGAGTCTGCAGCTGTTTTGGTCCTTCAGTTTTTTTCTTTGTTCTTATACTCCACATATGAGTGAAGTCATTTGATACTTGTCTTTTTCGGCTTGGCTTATTTCATTGAGCATAATACCCTCTAGTTCCATCCATGTTGCTGCCAATGGTAGGATTTGTTTTCTTCTTATGGCTGAATAATATTCCATTGTGTATATGTACCACCTCTTCTTTATCCATTCATCTACTGATGGACACTTAGGTTGCTTCCATTTCTTGGCTATTGTAAATAGTGCTGCAATAAACATAGGGGTGCATCTGTCTTTTTCAAATTGGGCTGCTGCATTCTTAGGGTAAATTCCTAGGAGTGGAATTCCTGGGTCAAATGGTATTTCTATTTTGAGTTTTTTGAGGAACCTCCATACTGCTTTCCACAATGGTTGAACTAATTTGCAGTCCCACCAGCAGTGTAGGAGGGTTCCCTTTTCTCCACATCCTCGCCTGCATTTGTTGTTGTTTGTGTTTTGGATGTTGGCCATCCTCACTGGTGTGAGGTGATATCTCATTGTGGTTTAATTTGCATTTCTCTGATGATTAGCGATGTGGAGCATCTTTTCACATGCCTGTTGGCCATCTGAATTTCTTCTTTGGAGAAGTGTCTATTCATGTCCTCTGCCCATTTCTTAATTGGATTATTTGCTTTTTGTTTGCTGAGGTGTGTGAATCCTTTATGTATTTTGGATGTCAACCTCTTATTTGATATGTCATTTATGAATATATTCTCCCATACTGTAGGATGTCTTTTTGTTTTTCTGATGGTGTCCTTTGCTGTAAAGAAGATTTTCAGCTTGATATAGTCCCACTTGTTCATTTTTGCTTTTGTTTCCCTTGCCCGGGGAGATATGTTCATGAAGAAGTCGCTCATGTTTATGTCTAAGAGATTTTTGCCTATGTTTTTTCTAAGAGTTTTATGATTTCATGACTTACATTCAGGTCTTTGGTCCATTTTGAGTCGAGTTTTGTTTATGGGGTTAGACAGTAGTCCAGTTTCATTCTCTTACATGTAGCTGTCCAGTTTTGCTAACACCAGGTGCTGAAGAGGCTGTCATCTCCCCATTGTATATCCACGGCTCCTTTATCATATATTAATTGACTATATATGTTTGGGTTAATGTTTGGATTTTCTATTCTGTTCCATTGGTCTGTGGGTCTCTTTTTGGCCAATACCAAATTGTCTTGATTACTGTGGCTTTGTAGTAGAGCTTGAAGTCAAGGAGCATAATTCCCCCTGTTTGATTCCTCCTGCTCAGGATTGCTTTGGCTATTTGGGGTCTTTTGTGGTTCCATATGAATTTTAGAATTATTTGTTCCAGTTCATTGAAGAATGCTGTTGGTATTTTGATAGGGATTGCATTGAATCTGTAGATTGTTTTAGGTAGTATAGCCATTTTGACAATATTTATTCTTCCTAGCCAAGAGCATGGGATGCATTTCCATTTGTTAGTGTCCTCTTTAATTTCTCTTAGGAGTGTCTTGTAGTTTTCAGCATATAGGTCTTTCACTTCCTTCATTAGGTTTATTCCTAGGTATTTTATTCTTTTTGATGCAATTGTGAATGGAATGCTTTTCCTGATTTCTTTTTCTGTTATCTCATCGTTAGTGTATAGGAAAGCAACAGATTTCTGTGTGTTAATTTTGTATCCTGTAACTTTGCTGAATTCAGATATTAGTTCTAGTAGTTTTGGAGTGGAGTCTTTAGGGTTTTTTATGTACAATATCATGTCATCTGCAAATAGTGACAATTTGATTTCTTCTTTACCCATCTGGATGCCCTGTATATCTTTGTTTTGTCTGATTGCCATGGCTAGAATCTCCAGTACTCTGTTTAATAACAGTGGAGAGAGTGGGCTTCCCTGTCTTGTTCCCGATCTTAGATTAAAAGCTTTCAGCATCTCGCTGTTAAGTATGATGTTGGCTGTGGGTTTGTCATATATGGTCTTTATTATGTTGAGGTACTTGCCCTCTATACCCATTTTGTCGAGAGTTTTTATCATGAATGGATGTTGAAATTTGTCAAATGCCTTCTCAGCATCTATGGAGATGATCATGTGGTTTTTGTTCTTTTTGTTGGTGTGGTGGATTATGTTGATGGATTTTCGAATGTTGTACCATCCTTGCATCCCTGAGATGAATTCCACTTGATCATGGTGTATGATCTTCTTGATGTATTTTTGGATTCGGTTTGCTAATATTTTGTTGAGTATTTTTGCATCTACGTTTATCAGCGACATTGGTCTGTAATTTTCTTTTTGGTGAGGTCTTTGCCAGGTTTTGGTATTAGAGTGATCTGGCTTCATAGAGTGAGTTTGGAAGTATTCCCTCCTCTTCTATTTTTGGAAAACTTTAAGGAGAATGGGTGTTATTTCTTCTGTATATGTCTGGTAGAATGCAGAGGTGAATCGATCTGGTCCGGGGGTTTTATTCTTGGGTAATGTTTTGATTACTGATTCAATTTGGTTGCTGGTGATTGGTCTGTTCAGTTTTTCTGTTTCCTGCTTGGTCAGTCTTGGAAGTTTGTATTTTTCTAAGAAGTTGTCCATTTCTTCTAGGTTTTCCAGCTTGTTAGCATACAGATTTTCATAGTATTCTCTTATAATTCTTTTTATTTCTGTGGGGTCCGTCGTGATTTTTCCTTGCTCATTTCTGATTGTATTTATGTGTGTAGATTCTCTTTTCCTCTTAGGAAGTCTGGCTAGGGGTTTATCTATTTTGTTAATTTTTTCAAAGAACCAGCTCTTCGTTTCCATTGATTTTTTCTATTGTTTTATTCTTCTCAATTTTATTTATTTCTTCTCTGATCTTTATTATGTTCCTCCTTCTGGTGACTTTGGGCCTCATTTGTTCTTCTTTTTCCAATTTCAGTAATTGTGTCTTTAGACTATTCATTTGGGATTGTTCTTCCTTCTTTAAATAGGCCTGGATTGCAATATACTTTCCTCTTAGAACTGCCTTTGCTGCATCCCACAGAAGTTGTGGCTTTGTGTTATTGTGGTCATTGGTCTCCAAATAGTCTTTGTTCTCTGTTTTAATTTAGTCGTTGACCAATTGATTATCTAGGAGAATGTTGTTAAATCTCCATGTATTTATGCACCTTTTTGTTTTCTTTCCATAATTTATTTCTAGTTTTATACCTTTGTGATCTGTGAAGTTGGTTGGTAGAATTTCAATCTTTTTAAATTTACTGAGGTTCTTTTTGTGGCCTGGTATGTGGTATTCTGGAAAATGTTCCATGTGCTCTTGAGAAGAATGTGTATCCTGTTGCTTTTGGGTGTAGAGTTCTGTAGATGTCTGTTAGGTCCGTCTGTTCTAGTGTGTTGTTCAGTGCCTCTGTGTCTTTACTTATTTTCTGTCTGGTTGATCTGTCCTTTGGAGTGAGTGGTGTGTTGAAGTCTCCTAAAATGAATGCATTGCTGGGTATTTCCTTCTTTAATTGTTAGTATTTATTTCACATATGCTGGTGCTCCTGTGTTGCGTGCATATATATTTATAATGTTTATTTCCTCTTGTTGGACTGACCTCTTTATCATTATGTAATATCTTTCTTTATCTCTTGCTACTTTCTTCATTTTGAAGTCTATTTTGTCTGATACAAGTACTGCAACACTGCTTTTTTCTCCTTGTTGTTTGCATGAAATATCTTTTTCCATCCCTTCACTTTTAATCTGTATATATCTTCGGGTTTGAGGTGAGTCTCTTTTAAGCAGCATATGGATGGGTCTTGCTTTTTTATCTATTCAGTAACTCTGTTTCTTTTGATTGGTGTATTCAGTCCATTTACGTTTAGGGTGATTATCGTTAGATATGTACTTATTGCCATTGTTGGCTTTAGATTCATGGTTACCGAAGGTTCAAGAGTTGCTTCTTTACTATCTAACAATTTAACTTAACTTTCTTGTTAAGTTATTGTAAACACAGTCTGATGTTTCTTTATTTCTCTCCCTTCTTATTCTTCCTCCTCCATTCTTTATAATCTAGGTGTTTTATTCTTTGCCTTTACTTAGTATTTGGATGGTCTGCTTTCTTTGCTATGATTTTATTTTCTCTGGTGACATCTTTTTAGCCTTAGGGGTGCTTCCCTCTAGAGCAGTCCCTTTAAGATATCCTGTAGAGGTGGTTTATGGGAGGCAAACTCTCTCAGCTTTCGCTTGTCTGGAAAATTTTTAATCCCTCCATCATATTTAAATGATAATTGTGCTGGATATAATATTCTTGGTTTGAGGCCATTCTGTTTCATTATATTAAATATATCATGCCATTCTCTTCTGGCCTGTAAGGTTTCTGTTGAGAAATAGTCTGATGGGTTTTCCTTTGCAGGTGATCTTTTTTCTCTCTCTAGCTGCCTTTAATAGTCTGTCTTTTCTTTGATCTTTGCCATTTAAATTATTGTGTGTCTTGGTATTTTCTTCCTTGGGTCCCTTGTGTTGGGAGATCTGTCGGCTTCTGTGGAATGCGAGACTATTTCCTTCCCCAGCATGGGAAAGTTTTCAGCAATTATTTCTTCAAAGACACTTTCTATCCCTTTTTCTCTCTCTTCTTCCTCTGGTACTCCTATAATGCGAATATTGTTCCGTTTGGATTGGTCACACAGTTCTCTTAATATTCTTTCATTCCTAGAGATCCTTTTATCTCTCTCTGCCTCAGCTTCTCTGTATCCTGTTCTCTGATTTCTACTCCATTATCAGTCTCTTGCATCTCATCCAGGCTGCTGCTAAGCCTGTTGATGGCTTGTCTCATTTCTGCGTTGTCTTTCCTCACTTCCCTCACTTCCTCCCTCAGATCTTGCATATTTCTCTGTAGATTCATTAGTATGGTTATGACTTTTATTCTGAATTCTTTTTCAGGAAGATTGTGCATTTCCATCCCATCAGACTCCCTCTCTGGTGTTGTCTGGGTTCGGGTAAGCTTTTTTTGTACCATATTCCTCTGTCTTTTCATGGCGATCGAAGCAGTTGCTGGTAGGTGCCACGTATGTCAGCTGGGCTCTTTAAGACCTTTAAAAAGAAAAAAAAAAGAGAACAAAAAAGAAAGAAAAGGATGAAAAGGGAAAAGAAAAAATGAAAGAAAGAAAGAAAGAAAGAAAGGAAAGGAAAGAAAAATGCCCGCCAGGAGTGGATTCTGTGAGGATTCTGTAGGTGGTGCTGTTGCTCCACTTCCGCAGCTACGGCCACAGTCTTCACAGGGCCCTTTGTAGCTCTGGCCAGGGCGGAAATGAATGGGAGGCTTCTGATCTCTGTGGGAAGCCTCAGTACAGGTACTTTTTCCCAGTCGGCAGCGAAGCGGTCCAAAATTCCCCAGGACTCCCAGCCTGCTGGGGTGAGTGTGCTGGGATGATCCTGCCCCTCCGTTGGGCCCCTGTCTCTTTAAGACTGCTAAGAAGGCACACGCTTTTACTTTGTCCCTGGGAGCTGGCTGAGAGGACCCGGGTGCGTTCCTTGGCTCCGATCCTGCACCTCTGACCCCCGAATCTCCAATACACCACGCGATGTGTGTCAGGGCTCCTGACGCAGATCACCAGGGCTGGTTATTTCACCGGCTTGTACTTCAACTCCCTCCCTGCTTTGAATCCTCTTCTCCCGCCGGTTCGCTGGGGTGGGGCAGTGCTTGGGTCCCGCTGGGTTGAGGTTCTGTATCTTACCCTCTTCGCGGGGTGCCGAGTCCTCTCAGGTTTAGCTTCAGACTGGGTGCTGTCCTATATCTTCTGGTCTCTCTTTTAGGAATAGTTGTATTTGTTGTATTTTCATAAATATATATGGTTTTGGGAGGAGATTTCCACTGCCCTGCTCACGCCGCCATCTTCCTGGCCCTTATATTCCTTTTTTGCCTCTTCTAGACTTTTTAAAGCTTTTTATATTATGTCTTGAATCCATGTGAGTTAGCTGTTGTGTATGGTGTGAGATCAGGGTCTAACTTCATTTTTTGCATGTAATCCGATAAGCCAATTACAAGCAAAATCACAATCACATCATTTCATTGAAAAGACCATTCTTTCCTCTTGGCACCCTTTTCCTCTTTTGTTTGGCACCCTTTTTGAAAATCATTCTTATGTTTGGATTCTCAGTTTCATTCCTTTTATCTCTATGTCTGTCTTTATGTCAGTACCACAGTGTGTTGATTATTATAGTTTTGTAGTAAGTTTTTAATTTGAAAGTATGAGTCCTCCAAATCTGTTCTTTTTCAAGACAGTTTTGACTATTCTGGTCCCTTGCATTTCTATATGAATATTAGCAGTAGCTCTGCAAAAAGGCAGTAAGGATTTTGGTAGGGATTGGATTAAATCTGTAGATCAATTTGGGTAGAGTTGAAGTTTTAACAACATTTAAAACTTTTCCAGTCTATGAACAGGGAATGTCTTCCCATTTATTTAGGTCTTATTTAATTTTTTCAACAATGTTTTGTAATTTTCAGTGTACAAGTTTTGTACTTTAAAATATTTATTCCTAATTTTATTTCTTCTTGATGCTATTACAAATAGAATTTTCTTGCTTTCCTTTTTAAATTATTCATTTATAATGCATAAACATGAAAATTGCTGTCTGTATATTGATCTTGTATCTGACAATCATACTGAACACTTTGTTAAATATATTAGTTGTGTGTGTGTGTATGTCATTCCTTAGGATTTCTATGTTCAAAATCTTGTCATCTGTGAAAGGAGTTCTACTTCTTTCTTTTCAGTGTGGATATATTTTATTTCTTTTTCTTGCTTAAATGTCCTGGCTAGCACAATCTTGTATAGAAGTGGTCAAATCTTAGGGGGAAGCATTCAGTCTTTCACTATTAACTGTGCTACTAGATTTAAGTTTTTATTTTCTCACTTTGGCACCATTAATCTACAATTACATGTGCAACATTATGGGTACTAGACTCCCCACATTTTCAAGCTGCCCCCGACATTCCCCATTACAGTCATTGTCCATCAGCACAGTGAGATGCTATAGGATCACTACGTGTCTTCTCTGAGTTGTACAGCCCTCCCCGTGTCCCCCCATACATTGCATCTGCTAATTGTAATGCCCCCCTTTCCCCCTTGTCCCTCCTTTCACACCCATCCTCCCCAGTCCCTTTCCCTTTGGTAACTGTTAGTCCATTCTTGGGTTCTTCTGCTGCTGTTTTGTTCCTTCAGTTTTTTTCTTTGTTCTTACACTTCACAGATGAGTGAAATCATTTGATATTTGTATTTTTCTGAATGGCTTATTTCACTGAGAAAATACCTTCTAGCTCCATCCATGTTGTTGCAAATGGTAGAATTTGTTTTCTTCTTATGGCTGAATAATATTCCATTGTGTATATGTACCACTTCTTCTTTATCCATTCATCTACTGATGGACACTTAAGTTGCTTCCATTTCTTGGCTATTGTAAATAGTGCTGCAATAAACATAGGGGTGCACATGTCTTTTTCAAACTGGACTGCTGCATTCTTAGGGTAAATTCCTAGGAGTGGGATTCCTGGGTCAAATGGTATTTCTATTTTGAGTTTTTTGAGGAACCCCCATACTGCTTTCCACAATGGTTGGACTAATTTGCATTGCCACCAGCAGTGTAGGAGGGTTTCCTTTTCTCCACATGCTTGCCAACATTTGTTGTTTGTGTTTTGGATGTTGGCCATCCTCACTGGTATGAGGTGATATGTCATTGTGGTTTTAATTTGCATTTCTTTGATGATTAGCGATGTGGAGCATCTTTTCACGTGCCTGTTGGCCATCTGAATTTCTTCTTTGGAGAAGTGTCTATTCATGTCCTCTGCCCATTTCTTAATTGGATTATTTGCTTTTGTTTGTTGAGGTGGATGAGTTCTTTATATATTTTGAATGTCAACCCCTTATCTGATATGTCATTTATGAATATATTCTCCAATACTGTAGGATGTCTTTTTGTTCTACTGATGGTGTCCTTTGCTGTACAGAAGCTTTTCACCTTGACATAGTCCCACCTGTTCATTTTTGCTTTTTTTTCCCTTGCCTGGGGAGATATGTTCATGAAGAAGTTGTATGTGTTTATGTCCAAGAGATTTTTGCCTATGTTTCTTTATAAGAGTTTTATGGTTTCATGACTTACATTCAGGTCTTTGATCCATTTTGAGTTTACTTTAGTGTATGGGGTTAGACAGTAATCCAGTTTCACTCTCTTACATGTAGCTGTCCAGTTTTGCCAACAACAGCTGTTGAAGAGGCTGTCATTTCCCCACTGTATATTCCTGGCTCCTTTATCATATATTAATTGACCATATATGTTTGGGTTAATGTCTGGACACTATTCTGTTCCATTGGTTGGTGGGTCTGTTCTTTTGCCAATACCAAATTGTCTTGATTACTGTGGCTTTGTAGTAGAGTTTGAAGTCAGGGTGTGTAATTCCCCCTGTTTTATTCTTCCTTCTCAGGATTGCTTTGGCTATTTGGGGTCTTTTGTGGTTCCATATGAATTTTAGAACTATTTGTTCCAGTTCATTGAAGAAGACTGTTGGTATTTTGATAGGGATTGCATTGAATCTATAGGTTGCTTTAGGTAGTATAGCCATTTTGAAAATATTTATTCTTCCTAGCCAAGAGCATGGGATGAATTTCCATTTGTTAGTGTCCTCTTTAATTTCTCTTAGGGGTGTCTTGTAGTTTTCAGGGTATAGGTCCTTCACTTCCTTAGGTTTATCCGTAGGTATTTTATTCTTTTTGATGTGATTGTGAATGGAACTGTTTTCCTGATTTCTGTTTCTGTTAGCTTATCATTAGTGTACAGGAAAGTAACAGATTTCTGTGTTTTGATTTTGTATCCTGCGACTTTGCTGAATTCAGGTATTAGTTCTAGTAGTTTTGGAGTGGATTCATTAGGGTTTTTTTATGTACAATATCATATCATCTGCAAATAGTGACAGTTTGACTTCTTCTTTCCCAGTCTGGATGCCTTGTATTTCTTTCTTTTGTCTGATTGCTGTGGCTAGGACTTCCAGACCTATGTTGAATAACAGTCTGGAGATTGGGCATCCCTGTCTTGTTCCCAATCTTAGGTGAAAAGCTTTCAGTTTCTCATTGTTAAGTATGATGTTGGCTGTGGGTTTGTCATATATGGTCTTTATTATGTTGAGGTACTTGCCCTCTATACCCATTTTGTTGAGAGTTTTTATCATGAATGGATGTTGAAATTTGTCAAATGCCTTCTCAGCATCTATGGAGATGACCATGTGGTTTTTGTTCTTCTTTTTGTTGATGTGATGGATTATATTGATGGATTTTTGAATGTTGTACCCTACTCGCATCCGTGAGATGAATCCCACTTGGTCATAGTGTATGATCCTCTTGATGTATTTTTGAATTGGGTTTGCTAATATTTTGTTGAGAATTTTTACATGTATGTTCATCAGGGATATTCGTCTGTAATTTTCTTTTTTGGTGGGGTCTTTGCCTGGTTTTGATATTAGAGTGATGCTAGCTTCATAGAATGAGTTTGGAAGTATTCCCTCCTTTTCTATTTTTTGGAAAACATTAAGGAGAATGGGTATTATTTCTTCTCTATATGTCTGATAAAATTCAGCGGTGAATCCAACTGGCCCGAGGTTTTTTTTCTTGAGTAGTTTTTTGATTACCGATTCAACTTCTTTGTTGGTAATTGGTCTGTTTAGGTTTTCTGTTTCTTGCTTGGTCAGTCTTTGAAGGTTGTATTTTTCTAAGAAGTTGTCCATTTCTTCTAGGTTTTCCAGCTCGTTAGCACATAGGTTTTCATAGTATTCTCTAATAATTCTTTTTATTTCTGTGGGGTCCGTCGTGATTTTTCCTTTCTCATTTCTGATTGTATTTATGTGTGTAGATTCTCTTTTTCTCTTAATAAGTCTGGCTAGGGGTTTATCTATTTTGTTTATTTTTTCAAAGAACCAGCTCTTGGTTTCACTGATTTTTTCTATTGTTTTATTCTTCTCAATTTTATTTCTTTCTTCTCTCATCTTTATTATGTCCCTCTTCTGGTGACTTTGGGCCTCATTTGCTCTTCTTTTTCCAATTTCAATAATTGTGACTTTAGACTATTCATTTGGGATTGTTCTTCCTTCTTTAAATAGGCCTGGATTGCAATATGCTTTCCTTTTAGAACTGTCTTTGGTGCATCCCAGAGTTGGGGCTTTGTGCTGTTGTTTTCATTTGTCTGTATATATTGCTTGATCTCTGTTTTAATTTGGTCGTTGATCCATTGATTATTTAGGAGCATGTTGTTAAGCCTCCATGTGTTTATAAGGCTTTTTGTTTTCTTTGCACAATTTATGTCTAGTTTTATACCTTTGTGATCTGGGAAGTTGGTTGGTAAAATTTCAATATTTTTTGAATTTACTGAGGTTCTTTTTATGGTCTAGTATGCGGTCTATTCTGGAAAATATTCTATGTGCACTTGAGAAGAATATGTATCCTGTTGCTTTTGGGTGTAGAGTTCTGTAGATGTCTGTTAGGTCCATCTGTTCTAATGTGTTTTTCAGTACCTCTGTATCTTTATTTTCTGTCTGGTTGATCTGTCCTTTGGAGTGAGTGGTGTGTTGAAGTTTCCTAAAATGAATGCATTGCTTTCTATTTCCTCCTTTAATTCTGTTAGTATTTGTTTCACATATGCTGGTGCTCCTGTGTGCGTGCATATATATTTATAATGTTTATATCCTCTTGTTGGACTGACCCCTTTATGATTATGTAATGTCCTTCTTTATCTCTTGGTACTTTCTTCGTTTTGCAGTCTATATTGTCTGATTCAAGTACTGCAACACCTGCTTTTTTCTCCTTGTTGTTTGCATGACATATCCTTTTCCATCCCTTCACTTTTAGTCTGTGTATTTCCTTGGGTTTGAGGTGAGTCTCTTGTATGCAGCATATAGATGGGTCTTGCTTTTTTATCCCTTCTATTAGTCTGTGTCTTTTCATTGGTGCCTTCAGTCCATTTACATTTAGGGTGATTATTTATAGATATGTACTTATTGCCATTGCAGGCTTTGGATTCGTGGTTACCAAAGGTTTAAGGTAACTTCTTTTTTACTATCTAACAATCTAACTTACCTCTCTCATTAAGCTATTATAAACACAGTCTGATGCTTCGTTATTTCTCTCCCTTCTTATTCTTCCTCCTCCGTTCTTTATGTGTTTTTTTTTCTGTCCTCTTTTGTGTTTCCTTTGACTGTTTTTGTGAAGTGTTGATTTTATTTTTGCCTGACCTCTATTTAGCCTTTGAAGTGCTTCCATCTAGAGAAGTCCCTTTAAGATATCCTGTAGAGGTGGTTTTTGGGAGGCAAATTCCCTTAACTTTTGCTTGTCTGGGAATTGTTTAATCCCTCCCTCAAATTTAAATTATAATCGTACTGGATATAATATTCTTGGTTCAAGTCCCTTCTGTTTCATTGCATTAAACATATCATGCCATTCTCTTCTGGCCTGTAAGGTTTCTGTTGAGAAGTCTGATGATAGCCTGATGGGTTTTCCTTTTGTAGGTGATCTTTTTTCTCTCTCTGGCTGCCTTTAATACTCTGTCCTTGTCTTTGATCTTTGTGATTTTAATTATTATATGTCTTGGTGTTGTCCTCCTTGGGTCCCTCGTGTTGGGAGATCTGTGGGCTTCCGTGGTCTGAGAAACTATTTCCTTCCCTCGCTTGGGGAATTTTTCAGAAATTATTTCTTCAAAGACCCTTTCCATCCCTTTTTCTCTCACTTCTTCTTCTTGTACCCCTATGATGCGAATATTGCTCCGTTTGGATTTGTCACACAGTTCTCTTAATATTTTTTCATTCCTAGAGATCCTTTTATCTCTCTCTGCCTCAGATTCTGTGTATTCCTGTTCTCTGATTTCTATTCCATTTACAGTCTCTTGCACCTTGTCCAGTCTGCTCTTAAGCCCGTCAATCGATTGTTTCATTTCTGTAATGTCCCTCCAAGCTTCATCCTTTAGCTCTTGCATATTTGTCTGTAGGTCCATCAGCATGGTTATGACTTTTATTCTGAATTCTTTTTCAGGAAGATTGTTTAAATCTATCCCACTAAGCCCTCTCTCTGGGGTTGTCTGTGTGATTTTTGACTGGACCATATTTTTTGTCTTTTCATGGCGATAAAAGTGGTGGCAGGCAGGTGACACATGTGTCAGCTGGGAGAACAAAGTCCCTTTCTGCTTTCATTTGCCTTGACATTCTTCGCAGCCTGTGCTGGTTACTGCACACCCTGAGGCATTCTCTGGGAAAATCCTGTGAGCTGCCGTGGGCAGCGCCACCCTCAGGCGAGCCTGGAGCACTGCTGGGGCGTGGCAACCATGCTGGGTGCATTCTACTGCAAGGATATTCCCTTTCATGCCTTCCAGATCTTGCTCTGGCTTCTGCAGCCTGTGCTGGTTATCCGCCCACCGGGAGGCAATCTCTGGGATAATCCTCTCAGCTTCCATGGGCGGGGCTGCCCTCAGGCTAGCCTAGAGCACTGCTGGGGTGTTCTACTGCCAGTATGGCCCCTTTGCGCCTTCCGGACCTTGCTCCAGCTCCGGCTGTCATTCTGGGTTAGCTGTGCACTGGGAGGAGACTCTGTGTGGTTGCTGTGGGTGGGGTCACTCTCTGGCTGCATCCATTGCGGTTCAGCCGGCACCAGCAGGGGGAAACGAATGGCAGGTTGCTTATTGCCATGAGGCGCTTCGGGGCTGCTTTACCCAGCAGGGGGTTAGGAGGCCCCAAATTCCTCGAGATTCAAAGCCTGCTGGGCTGAGTGTGCTGGGATGATTTTGTTCAGCTGTTGGGCCCTTGTCCCTTTAAGACTTTTAAAAAGCACCTGCTTTTCTTTTGTCCCAGGGGAGCTGGCTGTGGGGACCTGCTCCCAGTCTCCGTCTAGGGTTTTGATTTGCTGTTTCTCTAATATCCAGTACACAATGCAATCTGTGTCTGTGCTCCCAGTGCAGATTACTAGGGCTGGTTATTTAGAAGTCCTGTGCTTCCACTCTCTCCCCACTCTGATTCTTTTCCTCCCACCAGTGAGCTGTGGTGAGGGGGAAGTCCTCGGGTCCCACCGGGTCACGGGTTCATATCTTACCCTTTTCATGGGGTGCTGGGTTCTTGCAGATGTAGACATAGCCTGGCTGTTGTACTGTATCTTCTGGTCTCTCTTTTAGGAGTAGTTGTATTTGTTGTACTTTCAAGAATCTATATGGTTTTTGGAGGAGATTTCTGTTGCCCTGCTCACTCCGCCATCTTGAGCCCTCCTCCTAGCTTTAAGTTTTCAATAGATGATGTTTATCAGGTTGAGGAAACTCCTTTGCATTCCCAGTTTCTTGAGAATTTTTTTCATGAAAGACTCTTAGATCTTGTCAAAAGCTTTTTCTGTGTCTGTAGACATAGTTATACCTTTTGTTCTTTTTTATATTAAATATTGTTATGTTGATTAATTTATGGATGTTGAACTATCCTTGGATTCCTGGGATAAATCCCACTTAGTCATGTTGTAGAATCCTTTTCATATACTGCTTTATGCAGTCTGATAGTGTTTTGTTGAGGACTTTTGTGTCTATATTCATAAGGGTTCTGCAGTGTTCTTTTCTTGTGATGTCTTTACCTGTTTTTGGTATCAGCAATCCTGACCTCATAAAATGAGTTGAGAATTATTTCCACCCTTTCTATTTTTTGGAAGAATTTGTGGAAGATTGATGTTAATTATTTAAACATTTAGAATTCACCAGTAAGGTCATATTGTTCTAGACTTTTCTTTGTGATTAGTTTTTCTGATTACTGATCCAATCACTTATCACTTCATTTGTTATAGATCTATTCAGATATTCCTTTCCTTCTTGAGGCTGTGTCAGTAGCTTGTGTCTTTTTAGGAATTTGTCCATTTTATCTAGATTACCTTATTTGTTGGCATGCAATTGTTCATAGTATATTTTTATAACATTCTTTGTTTATGTATGGTTAGTAGTGATGTCTCCTCTTTCATTAATATTAGTAATATAAGTCTTTCTTTTGTTTTAGTCTAGCTAAGAGTTTGTCAACTTTGTTAATCTTTTCAAAGAACCAATTTTTGGTTTCAATAATTTTCCCTATTGGTTTTCTATTCTTTCATGTATTTCCACTCTAACCTTTATTATATTCTTTCTTCTGCTTCCTTTAATTTGTTTTTTATTTTTCAATTTTCTTAAGATGGATGATTAGAATACTAATTTGAGATGTTTCTTCTTTTCTTAACATAAGTGTTTACAACCAAATATTTCTCTCTAAGCACAGCTTTTGTTGCTTCTCATAAATTCTGGTATTTTTTCCCACTTATCTCAAAGGATTTTCTAAGTTTTTGTGTCATTTCTTCTTTGACTCATTGATTTTCACATTTTTAACTTTCCCACTTTTTTATGTTATTGATTTCTAATTTCATTTCACTATAGAGAGCATACATTTTATGATTTCAGTAATTTTACATTTATTAAGGCTTGTTTTATGCCCTAACTAATGTTTATCCTGGAGAATGTTCTATGTACACTTGATAGGAACATGTATTCTGCTGTTGTTCAGTGGAGTGCATTATAATACCTGTTAGGGCTCACTGGTTTGTACTGTTGTTCAAATCTCTTATTTCCTCATTGATCTTCTACTTAGTTGTTCTATCTATTATTGAAAGTGGCATATTGGAATTTCCAATTATTGTTGAATTGTTTATTCCCCTCCTCTTTTCTGTCAGTTTTTGCCTTGTGTATTTTGAGATATGTTGTTAGGTGTACACAGGTTTAAAATGATGTTTAACAGATTAGACCTAACTGGTAGACTGACCTTATTGTCCTCTGCACCCATGTCAGGCAGCTAGAGGCAAGCATTACATCAGTATGGGAGACTGGCTTCCTTATCCTTCTCTGCTCCATCAAGCTCAACAATGGTTTTTAGTTGCTCATCAGTAGACATAACTATATATTGCTATGGGAAAAACAATGCAGCTGTGGGGAAAGAAGAACTGAGTCTTGAACGATGAAAAGAACTTTAACCCCTTAGTAAAGGAGCTTTAGGCGGGAAAGCAGGATAGAGCAGGTGTGTCAGGCCAGTGCATTTCTATCAAAGTAGTTGGAAGGTAGAGTAGGAAGAGGGCTACAATGATGATGAGGATTCAGAGAATGTGAAGAAAAGATCTTCAAAGACCAAGGATGTCAGACCAAGGACATCAGATTTTACTCTGAAGGCTCTGGAGCTCCAGAGAAGAAATTAATATAGGGATGTAATAGCAGATTTGCAAGTTAATAAGAGCACCATTCCAGCAATTTGGAGGGTTCACAGCTGGGAAAAAGCAGAAAAGTTAGAAGGCTACTGGGATACAGGAAAGAAATGATGAAAAATTGAAGTAAGGCAGCATGAATAAGTTAAAGAGTAAAGAGCTATGAGAGGAGTCATAGAAGTGTAATTTGCAAGATTTTGGTAATTGTGGGAGATAGAGAAGAGGAAGAAAGAATAAGATTTACTCTTCTAGTAAGTGGGAGCAATTCAAAAAGCTGGAGCCGATAGGAACAAGATCACGGCATTCAAGGAAGGTGAGGAGATTGCACAGACCATGAAGCTTCCAAGTGAAGAGGCCCACCAAGTTGTTGCATGTTGAGGTTGGGAGTTGGGAGATGAATCTGGAGTGCGTACATTAATAATTTCATATAAAGCATAGCTATAATGAAGCTATAGAATAAATAAGATCACCTAGGGAGAGCAGCTAAATTGAGAAGAGACAGTGTCTGGGAGATAGCTTTGGGTGAAAAATAATATATGAAACAGGGCAGAGGAAAGAAACTCAAAAAAGACACTGAGAGAGCATAATCAGTAGAGGTTTCTGTGTCTTCTCTTGTGACTATGCAGCACAGAACACATACTGTACAATGTTGTGCTGGTCATCCGTCTCCAGGGTGGGCCCACAGGAGCTTATTAAGTCCCAGGTGACTTCTCCAGTGTTTGGAATCTAACTCTGCATTTCAATAGATGTTCTGAGGTCTGGCTTATAAACCTTTGGAGTATACATCATGGCTGTTATTTAAACACTCATTTAGTAAGACATATTCTTTTAGAACTGATATCCCTCAGCACCTTCTAAAATTGGGATCATTGACTACAGCACCCTCACCTTGGGACCACTATCTTTTCCTCCTTCAGGAATCCTCCCAAGGGCCCTTTAAGATGACTCCCTACCCCCATGAATATAGCCTAAGGCCCATCTTCTGTTTAGGTGATCTTCATCTAACTCCAAACTGTTTTTAATGGAATAATAAACACTCAAGATATAGAGTAACATATGAAAAATATTTAGAATAATAACTACATCAAAGCAAGCAGTTAATAACTATTAATTATTAGTTAATAAAGATTGACTATTTTATCATTATATCTACTATTATCTAGTGGAGGATAAAACCTTGAGAAGCAAAGAAATTGGCATGTTGTTATGGATCACCTGTCCAGCTAAAATGCCCACAGCTTGTGTTTCCCTGTAGAGCACTCAATGGGCCAACAGTGCAGGATCTGAGAAACCATGTGGTGGGGGCCACATTGCAGAGGTGCAGGGCTAAGGATTCTCTGGAAAGTGGCAATAGTAGTGACATCTAGTCCTCCTCAAGGAGGCCTCTTTGATGGGCCAGAGGCATTGGGTTCTTTGTTTAACTGGGGTCAGCCACTGCTCTTTGAGTGGGTGCTGGCTTCCCCAGGGCATGGCATCAGACAGAGTGGGTGCCCAGCCCTCACCAGGGAACTGCTCCTCTCTTTTCAGTTTTGTCCAAGAGCAGCTGTGGTGTCTCCAAGATCCTCAGGTGGGTGCCTTGGTCAGTGGACACAGCTGCACACCCATGGTGAGCACAGCTTGGCTGGGGGGCAGCTGTGTGTTTTAGAATTCACCCATCATGGGCAAGGAATTATGTTTCTGAATTTTGCATGACCTCTTCAATCCAGGTAATGAAAAGGAAAGCTTAAACTGGCTTGATAGATTTATACACCCAAATTGTTGTTTATTTGGGCAGAAGAACAATAGTCCGAGTGGATTTGGTAAAGGCTGGAATCAAAGCAGCTTCTTAAATTTAATCAAATTGTAAATTCTGCATTGTTTTTCTCCTTTGCAGCCCTAGGGGAGCTCTTATTTACCCAAGGCACTGTGTTCCTGCTTCGACAGCTCTCTGGGGTTCTGGGGCTGGTTGATGGAGAGCCCTTATCTTACCATGAGCATTTCCCAGAGCAGCCAGGACTCCCAGGGCCCCCAGCCTTGGGGCCCATGAGTGCTCAGGGACTCAGTCTCACTCTGGCCACCAGCCCAGAAGTGACAGCCAGCTACGGGGGAACCGTCCGAGAAAGGCTCCAGCCCATTCTGCCCCACACTCATTAAATGAGAGATAAACTTACTGAGAGTTGAGAGATGGTTAGCATATAGTGCGAGGAAACTCCTAGGAAATACTTGGCTCTTAGTGGGAATAGGTTTCCAGAGAAAGCCGGAAGACCTTATGTTATGTATATGTTTATCAACTTGGGAATTTCTAAGTCTTGGGATGTAATTTTTGTGAATGTCAAAAAACTATCACAGTCGTGGGTAAGTTAATGTGCCCCGAACTGCCTAGTTTTCTTATTCAGTTTTGTGGGTTTAGCAAGTTTCAACAAATCCTCCTTTGATTGTCATAAATCCTGAGTTAAAAAACCTCTCAAGGCTTGTAAAGAGCTATGGCTGGCCGTGCTCACTGCTGCTGTCCAGTTCTTGCTGCTGATGGCACATTAGTGCCTGTCCTGGCCACAGGCATCCGTGTCTGTGGGCAGCGAGATGCCCAGAGTGCAGAGGCAGGCGCAGTGGGTGGTGGGGGGTCACGTGCATGTCTGGTCTAACCTGTTTCTTTTTCTGACCATTAATTTTCACAGATACTCAACCAGGTGCCTACCTGCCTCTCTCAGGGCCCTGTTCTAACTTTCTCAAGCCAATTCCATAGCTGTCCTTTGCTGCTCTTTGACAGTGGCCCCAGGACCTGGCTACATCCAGAATGTCCTCTTTCTTGTCCTGGAGCTGCAGCCTTGGTGGGTCACCTCCTGATCCACTGGCTTTTCACCAGTCTGCTGTTCCCAGGACCAATTTTAATCCTCAAATTGAAGCATTTCATTCTTTGTCACTGCAGCTCTCAACCTAGCAAAAATGCATTCTGAAAACTGTGTAAATATGTAATATAAACATATAATACTCTAATTTGTATTATTATATTAGAAAAAGCCTGAGAAAGAAAATCAGTGTGGAGAATTGAACTGTGTGCATTCTTGCACCAATACAGGGCTACGAGTCTGCACACCCCTCCTTCCCGCTGACTGGCTCCCTTTGTCCAGCCATAGGGATGCATCATACCTCCCAGCCAGGTCAGGT
The DNA here is from genome assembly GCA_032199065.1 of Smutsia gigantea. Taxonomy (NCBI): domain Eukaryota; kingdom Metazoa; phylum Chordata; class Mammalia; order Pholidota; family Manidae; genus Smutsia; species Smutsia gigantea. Next base: position 32,285 of record JAVSCE010013486.1, read on the forward strand.
TCCCAGAATCAATCAGAAAATGGGGCAGACCATTATCAGCTGACTATTTTTTAAGATTGTTTTGCTCCAGAGCAAGATGAAGATTGTCAGAAGTCCATGGTGTGAGAAGACCTGGTGTCCCTCCACCACTGTGCTCAAGTTAAACCAAGAGAAGAGGAAATCAGAGGCTGGAAGGCCAGTGCAGTCCTCACCCTCCCTCATGGCATCCTGAAGCTAGTCTCTGAAATACTCAATACCAGACTCCCCAAGAACACTTCCTTTGATTTTCCAGGCCAAACCATGAACTTGTCCTGTTATGGAGTCACCAGCGTTCTGTTCTCTCCTTATGGTGCTGAGGACAGAAGCGGATAGCTCCTTACCATCTCCTCCCACCTGCCTTGCTCCACCTCTTCCTGAAATACGATATTTAATTTACTTCATTCTGCCAATACCTTGTGACTGGGATAAGCCAAACCATTATGCTTTTCTGTTTGAAATTGTTCTTCTCTTTGAAGCCATTCTTCAAGCTCACTGCTCTTTCTGGTTTCTTTTGCATTGATACCATTATTCTGAATGAGAATTATTTTGAAGAAGGGGCATTTTCACAGGAAACTTCCTCAGAAAGCGAACTTGCCTCATCTTTTTGAGTCCCTGCAAGTCTGAATGCCTTTCCTGCCCTCACAGAGAAGAACGACCTTTAGAGGGAATTTTGCAGGCACCCAGCTGTGCTTTGCCAGCACTGTTACACGTCCCAGCTTTTGGGGGGCCCGGCAGCATCTGAGTGGGCCTGGTTCCTTATCCTCTGTAAGCAGCCACGTCACACTGGATGCAGGTGAGGACCCTCGCAGTTGCCAAGTGTCTAATTTTCATTAATTCTCCTGGGGAAATAAGCTTTTTCAATTAAAAATTCAAGTCTTTCTGCAGCTCAGAGAGTTTCCTCTATTATTTCTTCTTTTTTTTAAATTAAGGTATTATTGATATACACTCTTATGAAGGTTTCACATGAAAAAAAAATGTGGTTACTACATTTACCCACACTATCAAGTCCCCACCCTTACCCCAATGCAGTCACTGTCCATCAGTGTAGTAAGATGCCACAGATTCACTGTTTGCCTTCTCTGTGCTACACTGTTTTCCCGTGATCCCCCCACACCATGTGTACTAAACATAATACCCCTCAATCCCCTTCTCCCACCTGCCCTACCACACCTCTCTCCTTTCTTAACCATTAGTTCCTTCTTGGAGTCTCTGAGTCTTCTACTATTTTGTTCCTTTAGTTTTGCTTCATTGTTATACTCCACAAATGAGGGAAATCATTTGGCACTTGTCTTTTTCCACCTGGCTTATTTCACTGAGCATAATATCCTCCAGCTCCATCCATGTTGTTGCAAATGGCAGGATTTTTATCTTTCTTAGGCCTGGATAATATTCCATTGTGTATATGTACCCCCTCTTCTTTATCCATTCATCTACTAATGGACACTTAGGTTGCTTCCATATCTTGGCTATTGTAAAAAATGCTGCAATATACATAGGGTGCATATGTCTTTTTGAATCAGAGAAGTTGTATTCTTTGGGTAAATTCCAAGGAGTGGGATTCCCGGATCAAATGGTATTTCTATTATTAGTTTCTTGAGGAGTCTCCATATCGCTTTCCACAATGGTTGAACTGGCTTACATTCCCACCAGCAGTGTAGGAGGGTTCCCCTTTCTCTGCATCCCCACCAGTATTTGTTGTTCTTAGTCTTTTGGATGCTGGCCATCCTTACTGGTGTGAGGAGATATCTCATTGTGGTTTTAATTTGCATTTCCCTGATGATTAGTGATGTGGAGCATCTTTTCATGTGTCTGTTGGCCATCTGAATTTCTTGTTTGGAGAACTGTCTCTTCATATCCTCTGCCTTTAATTGGGTTATTTGCTTTTTAGGTGTTGAGGCATGTAAGTTCTTTATATATTTTGGATGTTAACCCCTTGTCAGATATGTCATTTACAAATATATTCTCCCATACTGTAGGATGCCTTTTTGTTTTGTTGATGGTGTCCTTGCTGTACAGAAACTTTTTAGTTTGATGTAGTCCCATGAGTTCATTTTTGCTTTTGTTTCCTTTGTTCAAGGAGATGCGTTCATGAAGAAGTTGCTCATTCTTATTATGTTCAGGAGATTTTTGCCTATGTTGTCTTCTAAGAGTTTTATGGTTTCATGACTAACATTCAGGTCCTTGATCCATTCTGAGTTTACTTTTGTGTATGGGGTTAAACAATAATCCAGTTTCATTCTCTTGCATGTAGCTGTCCAGTTTTGCCAACAGCAGCTGTTGAAGAGGCTGTCATTTCTCCATTGTATATCCATGGCTCCTTTCTCATATATTAATTGACCATACATGGTTGGGTTTATATCAGGGCTCTCTAGTCTATTCCATTGGTCTATGGGTCTGTTCTTGTGCTAGTACCAAATTGTCTTGATTACTGTGGCTTTGTATTAGAGCTTGAAGTTAGGGAGCATAATCCCCCCCTGGCTTTATTCATCCTTCTCAGGATTTCTTTGGCTATTTGGGGTCTTTTGTGGTTCCATATGAATTTAAAATGATTTTCTCTAGTTTGTTGAAGAATCCTGTTTGTATTTCGATAGGAATTTCATTGAATTTGTAGATTGCTTTAGGCAGGACAGCCATTTTGACAATATTAATTCTTCCTATCCATGAGCCCAGGATGTGTTTCCATTTACTGGTGTCTTCTTTAATTTCTCTCATGAGTGTCTTATAGTTTTCAGAGTATAGGTCTTTCACTTCCTAGGTATTTTATTTATTTTGATGCAAGTGTGAATGCAATTGTTTTCCTGAGTTTTCTCTCTGCTAGTTCATTGTTAGTCTATAGGAATGCCACATATTTCTGCGTATTAACTTTGTGTACTGCAACTTTGCTGAATTCAGATATCAAGTCCAGTAGTTTTGGAATGAATTCTTTAGGGTTTTTTATGTACAATATCATGTCATCTGCAAACAGTGACAGTTTAACTTCTTCCTTGCCAATCTGGATACCTTTAATTTCCTTGTGTTGTCTGACTGCCATGGCTAGGACCTTCAGTACTATGTTGAATAGAAGTAGGGAGAGTGGGTGTCCTTGTCTCATTCCCAATTTTAAAGGAAAAGCTTTCAACTTCTTGCTGTTAAGTATAATGTTGGCTGCGGGTTTGTCATATATGGCCTTTATTATATTGAGATACTTCTCTTCTATACCCATTTTGTTGAGAGCTCTTATCATGAATGGATGTTGAATTTTGTCAAATGCTTTTTTAGCATCTGTGGAGATGATCATGTGGTTTTTGTCCTTCTTTTTGTTGATATGGTGGATGATGTTGATAGGTTTTCGAATGTTGTACCATCCTTGCATCCCTGGAATAAATCCTACTTGATCATGATGGATGATCTTTTTGGTATGTTTTTGAATTTGGTTTGCTAATATTTTGTTGAGTGTTTTTGCTTCTGTGTGCATCAGGGCTATTGGTCTGTAATTTTCTTTTTTTGTGGTGTCTTTGCCTGGTTTTGGTATTATAGTGATGCTGGCATCATAGAATGAGTTTGGAAGCATTCCCTCCTCTTCTACTCTTTGGAAAACTTTAGGAGGATGGGCTTTAGGTCTTCAATAAATGTTTGATAAAATTCACCAGTGAAGCCATCTGGTCCAGGAGTTTTGTTCTTAGTTAGGTTTTTGATTACCAGTGCAATTTCATTGCTGGTAATTGGTCTGTTCAGATTTTATGTTTCTTTCTGGATTAGCCTTGGAAGGTTATATTTTTCTAGAAAGTTGTCCATTATTTTAGGTTATCCAGTTTGTTAGCATATACTTTTTCATAGTATTCTCTAATAATTCTTTATATTTCTGGGCTGTCCATAGTGATTTTTCCTTTCTCATTTCTGATTCTGTTTATGTGAGTAGACTCTTTTTTTTTTGATAAGTCTGGCTAGGGGTTTATCTATTTTGTTTATTTTCTCAAAGAATCGACTCTTGCTTTCAATGATTCTTTCTGTTGTTTCATTCTTCTGGATTGTATTTATTTCTGCTCTAATCTTTATTATGTCCCTCCTTCTACTGTCTTTGGGCCTCATTTGTTCTTCTTTTTCTAGTTTCATTAATTGTGAGTTTAGACTGCTCACATAGGATTGTTCTTCTTTTCTGAGGTAGGCCTGTATTATAATATACTTTCCTCTTAGCACAGCCTTCGCTGCATCCCACAGATTTTGCGGTGTTGAATTATTGCTGTCATTTGTCTCCATATATTGCTTGATCTCTGTTTTTATGTGGTCATTGATACATTGGCTATTTAGGATCATGTTGTGAAGCCTCCATGTGTTTGTGGGATTTTCCATTTTCTCTGCGTAATTTATTTCTAGTTTCATACCATTGTGGTCTGAGAAACTGTTGGTACAATTTCAATCTTTTTGAATTTACCAAGGCTCTTTCTATGGCCTAGTATATGATCTATTCTTGAATATGCTCCATGTGCACTTGAGAAGAATGTGTATTTTGCTGCTTTTGGGTGTAGAGTTCGGTAGATGTCTGTTAGGTCCATCTGTTCTATTCTGTTTTTCAGTATCTCTGTCTCCTTACTTATTTTCTGTCTAGTTGATCTGTCCTTCAGAGTGAGTGGAGTGTTGAAATCTCCTAGAATGAATGCATTGCATTCTATTTCTCCTTTTAGTTCTGTTAGTATTTGTTTCACATATGTAGGTGCTTTTGTGTTGGGCACATAAATATTTGTAATGATTATATCTTCTTGTTGGATTGACCCTTTTATCATTATGTAATGTCCTTCTTTGTCTCTTTTGACTTTCTTTGTTTTGAAGTCTGTTTTGTCTGATACAAGTACTACAGCTCCTGCTTTCTTCTCCCTATTAGTTGCGTGAAATATCTTTTTCCTCTCTTCACTTTTAGTCTGTGAATGTCTTTGGGTTTAAAGTGAGTCTCTTGTAGGCAGCATATAGATGGGTCTTGTTTTTTTATCCATTCAGTGACTCTATGTCTTTTGATTGGTGCATTCTGTCCATTTACATTTAGGGTATTATCAATAGGTATGTACTTATTGTCATCGCAGGCTTTAGATTTGTGGTTACCGAAGGTTCAAGGTTAACTTTCTTACTATCTAAGAGTCTAACTTAACTCACTTCATATGCTATTATAAACACAATCAAAAGGTTCTTTTTTTTTCTCCCTCCTTTTTCTTCCTTCTCCATTCTTTATATATTAGGTATCATATTCTGTACTCTTTGTCTATCCCTTAATTTACTTTGGGGATAGTTAATTTAATTTTGCTTTTGCTTAGTAATTAGCTGTTCTAGTTTCTTTACTGTAGTTTTATTACCTCTGGTGAGAGATATTAAACCTTAAGAACACTTCCATCTATAGAAGTCCCTCCAAAATACACTGTATAGATGGTTTGTGGGAGGTAAATTCTCTCAGCTTTTGCTTATCTGGAAATTGTTTAATCCCTCCTTCAAATTTAAGGATAATCTTTCCAGATAAAGTATTCTTGGTTCAAGGCCCTTCTGCTTCATTGCATTAAATACATCATGCCTCTTCCTTTTGGCCTGTAAGATTTCTGTTGAGAAGTCTGATGACAGTCTGATGGGCTTTCCTTTGTACGTGATCTTATTTCTCTCTCTGGCTGCTTTTAATAGTCTGTCCTTATCCTTGATCTTTGCCATTTTAATTACCATATGTCTTGCTGTTATCTTCCTTGGGTCCCTTGTGTTGGGAGATCTGTGCATGCCCATGGACTGAGAGACTATCTCTTTCCCCAGATTGGGGAAGTTTTCTGCAATTACCTCCTCAGAGACACTTTCTATTCCTTTTTCTCTCTCTTTTTCTTCTGGTACCCATATAATGTGAATATTGTTCCACTTGGATTGGTCACACAGTTCTGTCAATATTCTTTCAGTCTTAGAGATCCTTTTTTCTCTCTGTGCCTCAGCTTCTTTGTATTACTCTTCCCTAGTTTCTGTTTCATTTATTGTCTCCTCCACCATATCCAATCTGCTTTTAATACCCTCCATTGTGCTCTTCAAAGATTGGATCTCCGACCGTAATTCATTCTTGAGTTCTTGAATATCTTTCTGTACCTCCATGAGCATGTTAATGATTTTTATTTTGAACTCCCTTTCAGGAAGAGTCATTAGGTCGATGTCATTTAAATCTTTCTCAGGAGTTGTATTAAGACTTTTACTCTGAACCAGGTTCCTTTGGCAGTTCATATTTGTATATGGCACCCTCTAGTGCCCAGAATCTCTACTCCCTGGAGCTGCTCAGCCCCTGAAGCAATGTTGGGTGTTGCAGGGAGTGGTATTGGTCCCTGGGGGGAGGAAAGAGCTGTTTGCTGTTTCCTGTCTGCTATGCCTGTCTCCACTGCCTGAACCAGTGGGCCTAGCACACAGGTATAAGCCTGTATGCTTTGCATTTGTAGTTGCTATAGACAGATCTTCCCTCTGGCTGGCCTAACACCAGGGTAGGGTTTGGCGGTTTGTGAGCCAGGTGGGGCTGGCCAGGAGAAAGTTGCAGTAGGCTGTGTATCATGGAGGGGGTCTTTGGAGCTGTGTAGGCAGCCAGGAAGCTGGAGCCCCTGAAGATCAACTAAGGATGAAGATTTCTTTTTCCTCCTTAAATTTGAGAGTCTCTATGGCAAAGCTCTCTACCTGCTGGGCAGGGTGCACCTGGACAATTTTGTCTACCTGTCCTCTCTCCTGAGAAGTAAGCTCTATGCAATCCTTGCCCCTTTAGCAGCCCTCTTGCTAAGGGCTTCCTTGTTAGGAAGTCTCTCAGACTTTCCACCTCTCTTTTGTCCCAGAGAAGCCGGATATGGATCCCTGCTTTCCACAAGTGGCTGGAATCTCAGTCCCTCCAGGAATTCTGCCTGTCCTAGATTTCCAACCCTGTAATCATTAGAGTATCATGCAAGCCCCATGAAATGTAGGTTTGTGCTCCCAGAGCAGATCTCCGGAGTTAGTTATTCAGCATTCCCAGATCGCCACTCCTTCCCTGCTCTGTTTCTCTTCCTCCCATCAGTGAGCTGGGGTGGGGCATGGGCTTGAGTCCTGCTGGGCCACAGCTTTGATATGTTACCCTGTTCTGTGAGGTCTGCTCTTTTCTCCAGGTGTATGCAGTCTGGCACAGTCCTCTTTCCTGTTTCTCTTTCAGGATTAGTGGTATTAATTATATTTTCGTGTTATATGCATTTTTTGGAGGAAGCCTGTGTCTCATCTCTCACGCCACAATCTTTAATCCCCTCTCCCTCTATTATTTCTTTTATGATTTTTTTTCCTCCTCTGTGCTCCTCGCTGAACCCCTGTTACTCCCAATTCTGCTTAACTTCTACCTCTCATCATCATTTGGGACCTTGATGGGAATGTTGATTTCCAGGCCCACACCTGCCTCCCAAATCAGAATCTGCATTTTAACAAGCTCCCAGGGACCTGTGTGCACATTCAGACTGGGAGCTCTGGTTTGTATGGCCCAGCTTCCTGCCTGGCCTTTGCACTCACGTTACTTGGTGGCTGTAGTCAAGCTGAATGACGTAGATGCTCTTCCCCAACACCAGCCTCTGTTTAGTCATCGATAAAAGACAGATAAGAACAGTGCCACCTTGGAGGCTCATTATGAGTGTAATCAGGCTAGTATTTGTAAAGCACATATAACAATGCCTTACACATTAGTGCTAGATAAGCATTTACAAAATAAATAAAAATGATTTCTGATTCTCAATAGGCTTTGCTGTGTTGTGAGGGAGCATCTCCCTTAACCTCCTGGATTAAAATTCTCAATTCACCTCTATTAAATCTGTTTTTCAGTTCCTTTATTATTTCTTTTTTACCCTGAAAAAAATCAGAAATAATGTCCTGAAATATCTTCTTATAGATGTGCTCCTTAGCTTTGGCTAAACAGCATCTCGGGGGAACTTAAAAAATCCCCAGCACCCAGGTTGTGGTCCATACCAACTGAGTCAGAGCCCTGGTGTGTGCCCTGTATCAGGTTCTCTGAGACTCGCTTGGGAGTGGCAGAGTGAACCCAAGCTGGGAAGGATCTCAGCCTCAGAGGGAGGCCCCCTGCATCTCTTGCCTCTGTGGTCTCTGGCATTCTGCCCCAGAGCCCGCAGATATTACTCGAGTCTGTCCTCTGCGTGCATACCCTGCCTTGTCCGTTCCTCCCCAAAGAAACTCCAGTAAGCACTCCTGCCCACAGTCACCCTCCCTCCCTCCCTCTGCCTCATGACCATAACCTGGTGCTTCGCTGGGACCAGGGGGCCGTGATGTGGTATGGCACACATGGGATCTGTGAGTAACAAATTATCTTTCCAATGGCAGTCATCTCTCATCTATTGGTCTCACTATACCTAAATAATCATAAAACCTGTATTAAAAGAGCACATATGCCTGGTGCTGTATTAGCAAGAGTCTGGACTTTCCAGCATCTCAGATTCAGAGATGTCCAAAGGTATGTTTTCTGTCAACACTTGCCCCATGGAACTAGATATACAGCTTCTGTGGCCCAACTACTTACCTGTTGGCTGTGATGTACAGCCACGGTGCTAGTCTCTTAGGTAAAATCCTCTAAATCTATATTTCTTACTGAGCCAGATTATTTGCCTTTCTGACAATATTAGGCTCAGGAAATGTAATTTTTTAAATTAAAGAACTTTATAACATGGTTCCCCAGAAGAGCACCATGCAGCTCAGATGAGGACATTTATCTCCAGTTCTGTCTCCTTGGTGATATTTTAATATTGCATTAATTCACTTAACAATGTACCTATTAATTATAGTAGAATATCACCACCATCTTCTTGTGCTGCTGCAAACTGGATAGTTTGAGGAAAGTTCCCCTTTGTTAAAATCCTTGCCAGTTTCCAGAAATAATTTGCTTGGCATTATTACCAAATTAAGATATTTTTCAAAAGATTTTCATAATTTAAACCACACCCTATGAAGAATTGTATAATCCATTGGAAGTAATTGCCACTGAAATTCAACACAAACGTTAGACCTCAAAATTGTAAAGGATACTGGAACAAGGAGACCAGCGCCAGGCTGGCTGAATTCAAGGGCTAAGGTGTCCCCAGCCTGCGGTCTCTCTGTGTCCATCTCCTGACTCTCTCTTTCCTATATTAGTTCCGTTCTCTGTCAGGTTCCATCTGCAGGGACTCAGCAGGGGACAGGAGATCTGGTCTGCATCCTTCCTGGTCAAGTTGAAAGAGCCAGACTGAAGTTGTTGGTGCCCCTGAGAGATGCTGATTGTCTGGTGGACCATCTTGGAGCCAACCTCTGGGCCTGGGTGAATAGGATTTCTAATTGGCTTCCTAGAGGAGAGAAGGCATGGATCCCAAGAGAAAACCAGAGACTTGGTACAGGAGGAAGGGGGACAGAAGCTGATGGCAAAACCCATTTATATCTACTATTTATTTTGGGAAGGACACTGGTTCATTAAGTGTTTTTCTTTTCCTTTATGAATTAATGTTTTCAAGAAAGAAGGGTCAAAAAGAAAAAAAAAGCTCCTCAATGAGAAGATTATAAAGGAAAACAAAACCTGACTTTTTAATGAGCTCACATAGAGAAAAAAATGCTGCAATAGACAGAAAAAGGGAAACAGTGCATGCCAGGGGATGAACGATGGGTTGCTTTAGGAGTATTCTTCCTCTGAGATGTTTCCTACAAACTTACTCACATAAAAGATACAAATGTAAGTGCTTAAGTAGGTTAAGTAAGCTTGGTGCTTAAAGCTATGAAATAATGAAAGAGTGTAACTTGCTCCCTAGGCTTTTTCTTTAACACATCTGATTGGCCTGAGAGTTCCCAGTTTCAGTTGATTTTAGAGACTTTTTTGATGAGAGTACTTGCTGTCCCTCCAAAGACAAATGAAAGAAATTGCTCAACTAGACTTAAGTCCCATTATCCCAGGCCCAGAGTTCTTATAGGGATGGTAACCCTAAATGTTCAGTGTTGGTTGTGTACTCTGAGCCAAAACTGAAAGGAATTTCATGGTGTCAGGGATGGTTGGCCTGGACTGGTGCTGTCCAGTAGAACTTTGTGTGTTGATGGACATAGTCTAGACCTGCACTGAACTGCATGGTACCCACTGGTCACATGAGGCTACCGGACACTTGAAATGTGGCTGTGCAACTGAGGAATTGCATTTTAAATTCCACCTACTATGAATTAATTTCAAGCTATATTTAAGTTTAAATAGGTACATGTGACTAAGGCTACCATTTGGGGCAATGTGTGTCTAGAGTGTTGACACAGTGGAAGGAGAGGTATGTGCTGTTTGGAATTGTTAATTAACTTCTATGTCATGTCAGAAAATAATTGACTCCAGCAGGGAAAATATTCTACAGCTTGGGTGCATTTCAACCACTGTGCAAAAAGCTCTGTATCATGTCTCTATGCAACAATTATCAAGCACCGAGTGGGAGCTAGACATGGAGAAGAAAGAACACAGCCTCCACCCAGCTTCCTGCACACTCAGCAAGCATGTGACCACACTGCCCCGGAGGGCGCACTTTAATGTGGTTCACTTTAATGCGGCTGTCTGGCAAAGGGGGTTAAGCTTGGCCATTGTTTAACCCCCATTGACCTTAGCTTTCTGTGGATTAGGTTCAGCGTCTGCCAGCTCATGAGTGCATTTGGGCACATGGTGTGTTGTTCACTGCTGCTGGAGACAGATGGATCTGCCGAAGCAATTATGCTCTGTTAAAATAAGAGCTTCTTAATGCTTAGCAATTTTGAAAATTATTTTATCTGACAAAAATTACATCTCATAAGAGTGCCTGAGAAGGCCCCTGAGTTGACCTTAACTATGTGTTAGTAAAATAGGAGAATTTTAGTACTGAAAGTGACTGTAGAGTTCATCTATGTCGTTCAGCGATTTTGTTTCACAGCTAAAGGAATGGAGCTCAGAGAAATTGACTTGCCTGCAGGCAAATAGTTAATTAGCAGTAGAGATGAAACTAGAATTCAGGTCTTCCCGTTCCCGGTTTTTTTTCACTGAGAAATGTGGTTTATCTGTATGTTGTCCAGAGCACATATCTACATTTTGGACAACATTTCTATGTTAGAGACATGCTACTTTATTAACAGTTTTCTCCTAAATCTTCATTCTCTTCAAATGCCTCCTGAGCAGATTAAGCCCATTTCTAATGAAAGAATTTAACTTAAAGAATGCACTTTACTGCATTCAAATAAGCCCTTTAAACATTCTGCACTTTAAGCTTTTATTCTAGATTCAATTGTGAGGTGATAATGAGGAGCTGAAAACTAATTAGCTCATCAGACAAAACTGTCTGGTCCGCCATCTGCTGAGCCTGGAGAGTGATAGTCACTGGTCGAACTGAGAAATGGGACTAAAAATATCCATCTTTTCCAGTTCCTACCTCCTGTTCCTGTCTAGATGCATGATGGAGAGTTATGTAAGATTCCAGGCTGCTTGGCCCAGCAGGCCAGGTGTGTAGTCTCCTGTCTCTCACATGGGTGCTAGATGGTCCATATCCACATGTGATCACAAATGAAGTGTTAGATGTTATCTTCATCCATCTGGGTCCCGTGCCAGACATACCCCATGACATAATATATTTGCAGGGAGTGAAAATTGTTGGAGGGCCTATGTATGGTATTCACATTAGCCAAGTTGCCAGGATCCTAAAGTATCCATCAGCAGAGTGTCCCCCTGCTGGGGTTTTGGAATGAATCCTTGGGTCCTTTCTGCAGATGGCTGTGTATCCTGGATCCAAATGGCTCATGTCTCTGGAGCTGGCCAACCTTTCATTGTTCACTCAAACATCTTGTTCATCTTCATCTTGAACTAGACTCAGTCAAGGCTGCATCCCCAGAATTACTCAAGTGTGGAAAACTGTTTACTTTCACATGCGCAGAGCTCACATGTGGGTAATGTTCATCCCACCCAGGCAGCTGGGGTTCCACTTATTTGATCTGTGTGCCCTTGTCTTCTACTTTGAAAGCTCTCTGGGGGAAATGCCAAAGCTTTTAGATGCCTACTTCACAAGACAGGGTGTGAAGTTTAGGTAAGGTGCCTATTTTATCAAAATCTCCCAGCTGTCATTTTCATATTATGATTTAGAACTGAGAAATCAGATTCCTTCTGAAAATCAGTCAACCAACATGCTTAGTGTAAACCAAAACAGTAAGGAAAACAAACTCAAAACTGGAATTCCAAATTCCAGATCCTCAGTAGGATATACCCCAGAAAGTAGTCAAATTTGCATTAATGCTAAATTGTGAGATTTTTGGTATTGGGCTGAGATTGTACTCTATAGGGTTATCTTTCTCTTAGAAGTTTTGAACACCATGAACTCTAAATTATGCTCTGAAAAATCTAAACAATTTATATTTACACCGCACTTTTTTTTATCAGCTCTTTCCCTTGAAATAGACTCTGATAGCACCTTACACATCAACCACAATGTGCTAACATGTCCACATTCCTCTATGATTAAAAATAACCTAAACAACAGCAACCATGGAAATAGATGGTCAACAAGTGACCAAGTCATAGATAATGGTGGAAGTGCACTAACTTGGTTCTGAGTATTTTGGATTTCTTAGTGAGGCCTGAATCACTGAACTTCTAGTAATATCTCTGTCCCATGTTCTGTTGGGTAATTATTTTAAGTGAGAGTATTGCATGGCTGTCTTCCCCTCCTTGTGATACTGAAAGTTAGCTGGCCCACTCACCCTGAAGAAAGTGGCCATGATTCGGGGACACTGCTGTTCTCGGCTGGCACGAACTGGGCACCTAGAAAGCCTCACCTTTGTCCTTGTTCTTCTGTGTGCTTGCTCTGCCCCCACACTTTTGGGTTTTCCTCCTGGTCCAGGTGCAACACTCACACTGTGGTGCTCACACTGACCCTTGGTAGACCTTGCTGTTTAAAACGCGACTCCTGAACTAGCGTCCTCGGCATCACCTGCAAGCTCATGGGTGGTGCAGAACCTCAGGGCCTGTCCTGAGCCCAGGAATCAAAACTGTGCATTAACTAGGTCTCCAGAGGATTGCGAGCACATCAGAGTGTCCACTGCCTCTCCGGGCCACGGGGCTGTTTCTGTCTCTTGGGCTCCAGGTCTTGATTCTTCTAGGGCACCACCTCACCTCACTGCCAGCTTCCAGCCCTACAGAGATTCCTACTGGGGGATTACTGGACAGTGGCCTTCACCATCTGACGGTGAGCTCAGAATGTCTGCGTGGCTCCTTATCTTGGTAGGGATATTGGCATGGCTGCTGTATTGGTTTTAGTTATTTTGAGTGTGTTTTCCTCCATCTAATAGTTTATGAACTCCCTTAGGAGCCGAGTGCATTTCTGATTTATCTTTTTCTGATTCATCTATGGATGGGCCTCAGTTAGCTATACATTTAATTTACTAAATGAAGGAGTGAATGATGTAGAATGGCTAAGGGTTGGGATTTGTATTTGAAAAGTCACTGGAAGTGGGGACTGGAGGTCTTGGACAATCAAACAATAAAACTTGCGAGAGGAAGAGATACTAATTAGAAATTAGTGGGCCTCCCACTCATGGAGGCTTTTCTACTGCTCAGAGGACTACTGACCAGCTGTCTGACCCCCACCTCACCAAATCTCATTTTCCCCAGCTTTTATAAAATGGGAGGTCAGTACCAAAGTCATGATATTATTGGGTGACATAATTTAGATAATGTATGTAAAGCACATAACAAATTGCTTGACACATGATCAGTGTGTGTCAGGTGTGTGCTTTCTCATCCCCATTCTAACTCAGCTGGCCCAAGAAATATAAACCATAGATGCTTTGTTATGAAGGGATTATAGAGAAATGACATTTACATTTGATTATTTTCTCTCCATCATTTCCAAAAGAGAATTTGATGTAATTTTAAAAATAAGAGTATTTGTCTGAAAGAAAAAAGAAGGAAAGAAAGGAAGGAGAAAACCACTTATAGTTCAGCCATAATTCGAAACACAACATTCACCAAAGAAAAGAAACCTGCCTATAACATTTCTGGAGTTCGAGGCAAGTAGGAAAATGTCTTAAGAAGTGTCTTAAGAAACCACAGTTGGAGGAAGGAGGAAAATGATACTTCTGTTCTGCCGAGCAAAGAGGAGGCTCTGAAAGATGATTCTAATGAGGATGCCTTAGTGGGGTCTTTGATCAGTCATACCATGCAAATGTTTATTTCATAAAGAGAGTCCACATCGATGTGCTGTCTAACAGCTGTCCTGAGTAAACACTGAAGGCATAACAGTGAAATTCGATTCACTGAAGGTCATTTTCCCTAACCCTCTCCCTCGTTTGAGAATACCTCCTCCTCTGAATGCACTCTTGTTCCCATAGGCAGGCGTGGTCCCTCATGCTCAGGGCTCTGTCGTACGACTGGTGCTGCCGTGACTTGGCATTTTGTTAGTGATGATCTACCACATTTCTCTGTGGACTGAGGGTGAGGATCATCTCACTAACGTTCATGTCGCTTTTGTCCGAAGCGGTGCCTGGCACATAGTAGGCAGCCATAGGTGACTGCACAGCGTGTGAATGACAGGAGCCACACCCCCCACTGGGTGCACTTAGACTTCTCCGGGAGCTTTGATATAATGCCAGAGCCTGCAAACTTCCTTGGAGGTTATGATTTAATGGCTGGGGGTGAAGTGCTATCACAGGGACTTTGATCTGCTCGAGTGGCTCAAACGTACAGGTGGAGCTGAAAACCAATAGGACAAATTACATAAATATGCTATTTAATTTAATTACATTATAGCATAGTGTTAACTAATTACTACATGAAATTAGGGAGTGAGATAGATATTAAAATGAGGAAGACACAATTCTTGTCTTTGAAGAGCTCACAATTTGGTAGCAAGAGATGAGCTAGTAGTTCAATAACCACGCTGCACTGTGATGATGATGGAAACACATCCATCAAATGTGTGCAGGTGCCCTTTGCAATATTTAACCTCTATATAACCACCCATGAGAAAGGCATTGTGATTACTTAGTCTCATTAACAAGATGGGACAGTGAAGTGTGTGAATGGAAGTTTGGACTTGACTTCAAATCATCTTAAAATCTGTGCTTTTAATTTTGGGGGGTGGATGTATAGGCTTCTGAGGTTCCCTCTCTAGATTCTAAAGAAACGCAAAAGTGGGAAGAAAATATGTACTAAGGCATGCATTGGGGATGTGCATGGCAGACCTGGTGCCTGTGTCTGATTTATTTGGCCTACAAGTGTGGGAAATGAGGGGTCAGAGTTTAAGGTTGTGGGTGGGGATACACGGTTGGCAGCGTGCTAACTCCACTGAGTGTTCTTTATGTATTGTGTGCCATTTTAAGCACTCTATGGGTATGGACTCAATCTTCATAAAACCGTGTGAGGAATGAACCATGATCTCCGTTTTACCATTGACAACATGGAAACAACAGAGCTAAGTAACTTGCCCAGGTCATAAATCAGTGAGAACCAGAAAGTACAGCCAGGTGAGCTCATTCTTCTCACGGACCTGGTTGAACAGCCCTTAGCAGTGGGCAATTCGGTCAGGGTTCAGTGGAAGTCCGGCAGATCCTTAAGTAACACTGTGGTACATTTTAATATTTGGTGAGCTGGTATTATTACAATTAAGATTATTCCTTTGAAGCCCAGGCCTGTTGTGAGTGGCCTAAGAGGTATTAATTTAACTGGTGGAAGAAAGATCTTCTGGCCCTCCACCCATAAGGATCTCCTTACCCTCTGCAGCCTCATTCCTCAGAAACTGATTCATTCTGGAGTCACGAGAGATTTTGAGGACAGAAAATCTTATAAACTGACAAAACAGTAGAGTTCCTTGTTTTACTTTATTTTCCTCCTACTCGTCACGCTTACTGCTTTACTCTATTTCACACCACCTACGCCTGGCAAGTTAAAAGGATCACATTCTTCAAGTGTTGGACTTCCAGTCCCTCCCATTTGGGCAGAATTTTTCTTTTCACACCACACACACACACACACACACACACACACACACACTTTTTTTTTTCATCTTCATCCACATTTAGGTGTTAATCATTGTCCTGTTCAAGTGTTTACCAGTATTTGTACAAAAGTGGATCTGGAAAACATTTTGTCTCAAAGTCCAGCACAGGAACCAACCTCAGTGTGTTTTGTTGATTCCTATACTTGCACGAAGTGTCACTGGCCCACCAATGGCAGCACTTGGCCAGGTGCTGGAGTCTACCTGACCCCCTCACCGCCGAGTTTTTATTAGGGTACTGCCATGTCCCAGGCACCAGACCAGAGGCTTGGGTTAAAAAGAAATCCAGCCTTTTATGGACTTATGGCCTAGCAAGGGAGTTTTCAAATCAGAGCTCTGCATATAAAATTTCCTGACAGTTTTCTGCTGTAAGATTCTGGGAAGCAAACCTGTGGAAGATCATCAAAATAACTCTTGCACAAACCAAAGGGAAGGCATATGTCCCTCCTCCTAGGGAAACCCAGGCGGGGAGAGAATGAAGGGGGTGCCAGTAAGCACTGTCTCCATTCAGTGTAGTCCACCTGGCAGGTGGGGGGTGGGGGTGACTGCACCCTCACCCTGCCAGGGACACGGCAGGTGTGAACTCCAAGAGCGGGCCCAGCCTAGGCTCCAGCTGGGCCAACCACTCACAGCTACCTAGCACTGGCAGTAAAGATGATGTGCAACTGGTCACTAGGGAGGAGTGGAGGAGGTTGATGGTGAGTTCAGAAGTCCCTGTAGGCTAGCTCTCACCTCCATATGCTAGAGCACCAAGATGTCTTGGCCTCAGTTAGGTTCCTCTCCTCCATAGCTCTCCAGGGTCTTCCTGGGACAGCTCATCCATGGAAGGCCCTATCAGTGCTCCTCCATCATCCAGAGACTCCTGCTACAGTGAGCTCTTCTATTTTCTCTCTCAGTGTAGGCTACCTGCTCAGGGACTCATTCTTCCTGAACCTCCCAAGGTAAAACCACTAACTTGGCTCCTGGTGGCTAGCGTGTCTGCAAGCCTCCACATTTTCTCTCATGAGCGACCTAGGGACCTTAAGATTTTCATTTTGTTATTTATTTATTTGTACATTCTCCCAAGTTTGTTCTGACTTTGTGAAACGACTTTTACAAAGAAGAGGAACTCAGAATGAAATTGGCAAATGGGGCCATGAAGACCACGTGCAAATGAGAACAGAGGACCTAAGGTGTTCATCTGGAAACGGAGGCACGTGGTGTTGCTCACTCGCTAAGGGGGCTGCAAAGTAGGCATGAAGCACCGTGGAAGCTGTGACTCCACGTCTCTGAGTAGCTGGCTGCAGCTGAGCAATAAACCAACTGAGAGGCCCTTTGAAGCCAGGGGGAAGCTGGCCCTGATGATGCAGGTGCCCTTGTATGTTCCTTGTCGACCACAACACCCTTCCTCTTATTACAGGTGACCAGGATCTTAACAACTATGTTAGTCAATTCCTTGCTTTTTTCATAGTTCATTACCTCCCCATGCATTTTACAAACAGCAGATTGTTTTCACTGGTTTTATACCATAGAAGTGGAATTTTATTGTAGATTCCTTTCTTCTCCATACTGCCTTTGTGGGATTCATCCATGGTGCTGTGTGTTGTTTATTTATTGTCATTGCTGTATATTATTTCGTTATATGAATATAACACAAATCATTTATCCATTTCAATGTAGATGGATATATGGCTTCTTTCCATGTTTGGGTGTTCTGAATATTATTTTACATGCATTTGTCCCTATTCTCAGCAGTGCTCTGGCCCCATCACTGCAGTGTATTAGGGTTTGTGAACTCCTGGGATAGGAATGAAAATGTCTGATTTATCTTTGAGTTCTAACACTCATTTCACTGGTTCATGCATGGTAGGTACTTGATAACTACTTGTTGAATTGTCAAAGTAGAGGAGACAATATAATGTAGTGGGAATCATGTTAAACTTGGAGACAAAAGCTTTGAACTGAAAGCCAGTCTCCAGCAGCCACTTTGAAACTAAGTAGTCTCAGACAGGGAATATCTGAAGGGAAATCTGTCTTTGCCTTCAAAATTTTCACAAAGCTCCTTTCTGGTGAGGATTGCATTAACTTGATATCTGAAAAGTTTCACAGGATGCTCACTGACCTTCATCTATAAAACCTAATGAAGAGAAAAAGAGAATTCTATATGCTCATGGGAAGGTGCTATGTTGACTAAGTAGATAGCATACATAGTAGATAGACCTTGTGTTTATCAGCATATGCTTCCTTCTTTGGTTTTAGAATTACTAAATATTGCCTCTCTAAGGTAAAAGAGACAAACCAACAGGAAATAGGAACCTGGTCCTAATGAGTTCGTGTTAGGTAAGAATGAATTTGCAGATGGACCACTGAGGCTGGAACGTGACCCCAGGGGTCAAGGTTAGAGGTGGTCGACAAGGCGAGGCATCACCAAGGAGCGATGTGGGAGTGTGGGAAACTGACCGTTTGAAACATGATCCCTTCATGTGTCTCGCCTTTGCTTTCACACCCGTCCTCCCTGAGGCTCCCCTTAAGTCTTGACAGCATTGGAGCTGTAGTTATAGTGCTTTGGTATCTAAATTTCCCAACTTTTCCTCCTGGAAGGGAGCTCAGCTTGTGGTCTAGTCATCATTCTGGTGGAATCAGCATCAGAGCCATCAGGCGCTACCTGCAGGGTCAGCAGTGGGAGACTGGCATGTACATGCTATCACTTATATCCTTACTCACTTGCCAACTGAAGATGTCTGCTCTAAGAGTCTGGCATTAGGCATATTGAATGCTGTTGTCTGTTGTGGGGAATAAGGAGGGATTCAGGCAAATTCAGTCCCGCATTTTATGCTCTTTTGGCTAACCCAGGGCCTGTCTACAACGTAGGGCTGGGCAGGATGCTCTGCGGGTCTCAGCCAGCCTCATGACACCTCTTATCTAAGAATGCTTCTCTTGTGATGAACTTTGCATATCTGAGTAGACCTTTGCCAGTGCTGGGAAGCCAGGTGACACACAGCTATGAGTCACTGTCAGGGCTGGCAGAGTGCCTTGCTTCTTAGTCTCAAGCGACCAGTGACGGAGCAAAGCTGAAGCCCAGGAGACAGAACCTTCTCCCTTTGTTTGTAAGCTTCCAGGAGAGTGGAAACAATGTGGCCCCCTCAGCTTCCTTGGGCCAACTGAAATAAAACCAAGGGTCATCCAGTCGCCTTGATACTTCAGTCATTAAAAAAACCCATTCTGGCTGGGTTGGCTCTAAATCTGAGGCATGCATCTCAGCTGGTGAGTGTGGACTGGGTTTGTGATTCATCCTGAGTCATGCAGTCCCTTCCAAGTGGGCAGCATTACTGAAAATCTTCATGCCCTGAGCAACATTACAGCTTGTTTCCCTTAATTTGTGTTCTTAAAACATGAGTTTGCTGGTGACAACCATGCTTGTGGGTCCAGATATAAGTCGAGCATGTTCACTCCAACAAGATGATAAATTGTAGAAACACCTATTTTTCTTTGACTCTAAAATTTGAACAAAGCTCCTTTCTGATGAGGACTGGCCTTTAGGGATTTTCCCAGAAGGCAGTGCTGTTTGGCCTCGCAGAAGTGGGTACACAGCTGTGGTCCTGAGTATGGTCTCCTCGTCAGCTGCTGTGGGCCTGGGCACAGCGGACACACACTGATGGTGATAACCCTTCTACAGAAAAACTAAGCTGTGCATTTCCCTGCCCTAAATCCAAGATTCAGAAATGAGAAATAGAGACCAGTCTATTTTTCTTATTGCATTACTCATGATGTTAGAAAAGGAATGCTCAGCAACTGTGAACTATATCCCTTGGAAAAAATTTTAAAAAGTGTCACAGGTGGGCAGACTTTTCCAAAAAGCTTATGACCTTGTTAATAGCTACAGAAATTGGTCATAAATGCCAGGCTTGGAAAGACTTGCTTCTTGTCAAAGAGGCTTCATTGTACCAAACATATAAACAGCAGAGAAATTATTCATTCACTGTGCTCACCACTTGGTGGGGCTTTGAAAAGGCACCATGTAAGGTACATGGAAAACTTGGGGGGGAAATGTCAAAGGCCTTGCAAAAGCCTTGAATGAAATGCCAGGAATACAGTACAAAGGAAACAAAAAAGAGGTGGAAGCACATGCTATGTGACCATGCGGGATCTTTAACCAAGGGAGGAAAATGGTCTGCTGTCTATTCTTTGGCTAAAAAGAGCAAACGCCAGTGGGCAGGAAGCAGGGTGAGTGGGAATGTATAAATGTCATGAACAGGGAAGCTGAAGCCAAAGGCTGGGTGATTCACAGCCAGCCGCCCCTCCAAAAGGCCAAGGTGGGGTCTGTGGAGAAGCTAATGGGCTCTGATAGGCAAGCCTGTGAATAGATTGGGCACCGTGGACAGCACAGAGGTGCATTTTCACCTCTGCTGTAGGGGTCCCTCATTTTCAGTGACCTGCTCAGTGCTGAGGCCCTGACATGTGTTCCAGTGTGAAGAAGGGCTTCAGTAAATGGGTGGCAGGGACACAATGCCATCCCCCCACACACAAAATTCTCACTGAGCAGCTGTTTCAATGGATCGGCAATCCTGTGGTCACACCTGTAACCGCATGGGGGACACAAGGAGGGAGGCAGGACCAGCCAGAGAGAAGGCGCATCGTGGGGTGTCAGCAGACAGGCTTGACGTGGACACTGGGGGGACCTCTCCTCTGAGGAAGTAGAATAAAATTAAAATGTCCCATGTTAACACTGGGTAAATATTCCCACTTACCTCTTCTTTTTATTGAGGTACCATTGATATACAATCTTACATTGGTTTCAAG
Source organism: Smutsia gigantea (assembly GCA_032199065.1). Taxonomy (NCBI): domain Eukaryota; kingdom Metazoa; phylum Chordata; class Mammalia; order Pholidota; family Manidae; genus Smutsia; species Smutsia gigantea. Next base: position 53,068 of record JAVSCE010013486.1, read on the forward strand.
TATACAACCAGTGGCTCAACAGTTACCTGCTTTATTAAATCCTCATCCCCTCTGGTGTGGTCACTGTCCATCAACATAGTAAGATGTTACAGAATCACTAACTGTATTCTCCATGCTGTACTGCTGTCCCAGGGACCGACCTATATTTTGATTGTGAATTATTGTGCCTCTTTATCCCCTTCCCCCTCCACCTGCCCCAACCCCTTCCCCTTGGTAACCACTACTCCATTCTCAGTGTCTGTGGGTCTACTGCTGTTTTCACCTTTTGTTTTGCTTTGTTGTTATACTCCACAACTAAGTGAGGTCATTTGGTATTTGTCTTTCTTTGCCTGACTTAGTTCACTGAGCATAATACCCTCTAGCTCCATCCATGTTGTTGCAAATGGGAGGATTTGTTTTCTTCTTATGGCTGAATAATAGTCCATTGTGTATATGTACCACCTCTTCTGTATCCATTCATCTACTGATGGATGCTTAGGGTGCTTCTGTTTCTTGGCTATTGTAAATAGTGCTGCAATAAACATAGGGGTGCATATATCTTTTTGAATAAGTGACTTTGTTTTCTTAAAGTAAATTCCAGAATGGATTACTGGGTCGAATGGTATTTCTATTTTGAGTTTTTTGAGGAACCTCCAAACTGCTTTCCATAGTGGCTGCACCAATTGACATTCTCACCAAACATGTAAGAGGATTTCCTTTTCTCCACATCTTCGCCAACGTTTTTTATTTCTTGTCTTTTGAATAGTAGTCACTCTGGTGTGAGGTGATATCTCATTGTGGTTTTTTTTTTTTGATTTGCATTTTCCTGATGATTAGTGATGTGAAGCATCTTTTCATGGGCCTGTTGGCCACCTGTATTTCTTCTTTGGACAAATGTCTGTTTAGGTTCTCTGCCATTTTTAATTGGGTTATTTGTTTCTTTGGTGTTGAGGTGTATGAGTTCTTTATATATTTTGGATGTTAACCTCTTATCAGATAAATTGTTTATAAATATATTTTCCCATGCTGTAGTCTGACTTTTTATTCTGTTGTTATTTGATTTCTTAATGTCTGCTGTTGTTTGATTTCTAGGTGCTTTCCTTGGTAAAGTTTTCCAGCCATTAGAGGCAGGCTTGGTGATGTGGGCACCTTGCAGTCCCCTGGTGGACAGCACAGGGACCCACCAGGCTTTGGCAGAGCCTGTGGAGAAGGCAGCATGCGGGGCAGATTTGTTCTGGGGAAAGGGGGCTATCTTGTAATCATTGGCAAGTCCCCGGAGACTGTAACTGTGATGGTCCCAAATGATCTTCACTGGCTGACACCCTTCAGGCAGCACTATGTCTTAGCTGGGTGGCCATGTCCCTCTTCTTTTGTGATGGGAGTCACCAAGTCATCAACTTCAATTTAGTCCCTCCAGGTGGATCTGGAAGCTGAAATCTGACAGGTGAAGTGAGAGACAGTGTCACCTGCATGGCAGACGTGCTGAAAGGCAGGTAGGAAGTGTCTGAATGTCTTTTCTGTAGGCTGGGCCATGTACCCATAGGATTTTGGTTGGAGGTCCCTGAATGGAGTTCCCTGGTTCTATGAATAAGAAACAGAAACATGGGAGGTAAGCAGATTTACTAGGGTTAGGCAAAGATGGTTGGAGTCTCTCTGACAGAGACTTGGACAGACTTTCAGTTCGTGCTGGTAAAACTAAGGTGCCAAGCAGCACACAGGGGCCTTGCTGAGCAGGCATGCCCACCGGAGCTCCAGGCACAGAGGCACCAGTGAGGAGTGTGCAATGACACCCAGAACTGGAAGCACAGCAAAGAGATGTCTTTTGCAAAGAAACCAGGCTTGTTTCTGGGAAGAAAGGAGCTCTGAAAATCAAGTTAAAATGAAATTGCTTAGAAATCGGTGACCTGGAGTAGTGAGGCATTTTAGAAAGGGCTTCCTCTGGGCCAGTGACAGACACTCAGAAGCAGCCTGTGGGCAGGTGTTTGAGGAGGTGGGAACCTCCAAAACTCAGGCTGTTTGCAGACATGGCCTGTGGCTAACAGCTGGGGATTTGGCAGGGTTTTAAATCAGCTTGGCACCTGTTCTTCTCCAAAAGGTAGAACAACAGAAACAACAAGTGTGTTTACACTGTTAGCAGGGCCCATCCGGAGGAGCAGGAGGGGACTGCAGGGGTTTATCCAAGTTGCTGCCCAGGTGCAGGCGGACCTACAGACTCACATGGTCTCGGTTACCTATTCTCCATCTCCAGCCAAGCTCTTATTCTGTCTCTTGTCTTAGGCAGTCTTGGCTGTGCCATAGGTGTTACCTGAACAATCTTTAATGAATGTCCTTTTGCTTCTGTACTGTTACAGGGCCCCTGCTGTCTCCATGGGGCCTCCCAGGCAGTCAGTGTGTCTTATGCAGGGGGTGCCTTGTTGCTGCTAGGGCCCCTGTTCTGTGACACACGATGTACCTTTCACTCTCACTCTGTCCCATATGCCTATTGGCTCAGTACTAGACTGTGGATGACACTGGTGACACCCACGGTGGGGAACTGGGCTTTTTCCTAAGGCCCTGCTCCTCTGCCTTGTCCTCCCAGTGGCGTGGCTGGCTTGCCACCTGCATCTTAGTTCCACAGGGCTCCATCATCCCACTCCTCAACTTCCTTCCTCTGTCAACACTTGGTGACCTGTGAGTTGGAATGTGGGAGGGGACAGTGCGAAGTCTGCTTTGTGATCATCAAGTAGGGGAGAGGGGCCCCTCAGCTGGGCTGCTCAAATTGTAGGAAGTCACTTTAAGAAAATTCATAGAACAGGCAGACAGTTGGTGACAGTGGTCAGAAACAGAGGTGCTTATTGGGGTACGAGGCCCTGGAGAGATTTTACAGTGAAGCCATGCAGGAAGGGCCAGGAAGGGGCTTCGAAGTGCAGGGTCCCCACAGGGCACCTGCCTGGGACTGCTCTTCCCATCCTGCCTTCTCCTTGGGTGGGTATTCTGGGTGCTCTCACTCTTCCTGGCCCTAGGAAGGAGAAGACAGACAGGTGGGCAGCACCCTGGCCCTCCCAGGGCCTCTACTCCTGCTGGCAGGCTCACTTAGCTTTTCCCTTGTTATCCTCCCGGGCTCTGCACTGCTCACCTGTGATTATTCTATTCTTCCACGATTAGTCCCACTTGCAAAGAAACCTTCCTTGAATAATCCTGTTTCCTGTTGGGACCCTGACTGACACCACAGCTACCTATTAACTTTTGATCTTAAAGGGGGGGCCTAAAGAAAGAAGAGACCATAACCCCAAAGCACCATAAGAGACTGGAGAGCCCCTACAGTGATGCCAAAGAGAGGAATCTTTGAGTGATTTGGATTAGCAAGGCCAAACACCTGGGGACTTTTCAAAACTGTTTGTTAAAATTTATGATGGAAGAAAGGAGAGATTCACCACATGAGATAAACAGTTCACTCTGAGAGAATTTTCCAAGCAATACAAGGGAGCCTGTGTTCCTCAAGGGACAGCAGATAGAGCTGTGTCTCCCCTGAGGGTTTCAGCCCCTGGCAGGTTCACTATGGATTCTGTGAGACTGAGAAATGACAATGGAATGTTCTTGGGGTAAAAGGGTTTATACCTGGCTTGAGTCTCATGGCGAGCACTAGAATCATGTCAGCATCCAGCAGCCTGCAAATCCATGATCCACCTACATCTCTGCCCCTACCCAGAGCATTGGGCAGAGCTCTCTATATAGTGACTCAGTCAAAAATATCTCATTACCTATGGGTGTGGAAGCAGTAGCCTAGCAGTAGTCCAGTTACATCATCAAGTAGTTTAGGGTCAGGTGAGGATCCTGGCCATAGGAACTTCCATTTTCCCCACAAGCTACATGAGCAAACCTGGGGTGGGGACACCTACACTCTAGGTGTGGGGGCTGGAGAAGCAAATGAGTATGAGGTGCCCCAACTTCTCTCAGAGTCCAGGCTTCCTCAAGGCTGGAAGATCTGATTCTTCAAAGGAAGGCCATCAACCTGCTAAAAATATGTCAAACCAAGATTTCATGATGCAGATCCTAAAACCAAAACAGGACTTGATTTTCTGGTTGCCCCTGGTCTTTTGCAACCATTGCTGGGTGTCTGGTGGCCATGTGACAGGAGAGTCCTGGTGACAGGTGGGTGGCATTCCAGGTCCCTGGGAGATGGGGGTGGGGGTGGTCGCCAATCCTTCCAGGGAAAACTTTGGACTTCTCCAGCTCCTCCCAGTACACAGGGAAGGCTGATACCTGGGAAGATACCCCTTCCCACTAATTCCCTTGCTGGCTGTGAGCACCATTCTGCTCACTGAGCTGTGAAATGAAGCTGTTTAATTTGACTGAGTTGTCTTTGGCTGCCAGACAGGACTCCTGCCAGCAGCTGCATTCCATGAACTAACTTCCATATTAGTGGGAACCAGAGGAAGCCGGGCAGCATATTTCTTTACCTGAACAATCTTTAATGAATGTCTTTTTGCTTCAACATCATTTTACTGGGCCCTCTGGGTCCTGTACTAGGAGCTTTACATCCTGCTTCTCTCCTGGGAAGCAACAGGCAATTTCTCCTGGGAATTGAAAACTGAGTCAGGAAGACAGTTGCCTTTGCTTTGAAGATTGATGTAGGGATATTTCTCAAAGTTCTTGTTTAAATTGTCTTGGAGGAAAGGTAGAAAATGTGTTTAACTTGTGTACAGAGAATTTGCAGTAAAGGATATTCTTGTTTCTCTTTTTCAAAGCATGGTCTGTGCTCATTATCCAGGTAGACAAGTTGGTAGTATAAGTCTCACACTGACCACTTCAGGATTTGATTTTTAAACTGCCAACCCTAAGCAAGATAAGGCACTAGGGCCGAGGATAGATAAATGGTGCCCACTGTCCCCACTTAGTAAGTAGTAGCTGTGGGAGGCAGAGGCTGAGGAGGAAGCCGCCTCTGGCTGGGAGATGCTTGCATCACCGGACAGCTGTGGGCCTCTGGGTGGTGGGCATTTCCCTTGTCCAGGTGATGCCTCCAGGTCAGTATTGATCCCTTGGCCAAGAGGATCAATATCATAGAAACTCTAGCCAAATGTACTTTTAATAAATAAGCCCAAAGGGTATTTTTTTTTTAAATTTAGGGACTAGGTAGGATTGCGGGAGGGGCAATAGGTACCAGATCCACTTTTTCCTGTTGGAACGATGGTCCTGCCCCCATGTCTGGTTTTGGTGTCCGGGATCTATAGTAAGTACCATGCATGGAATCCAGCTGGTGGGCTGTGGAGAGATGGAATGGCTGTAAATACATTTATTTCAGAAGACATTGTTCAACAGCAGGCTCACTTCTGGAAGTGTGCTGCTCAAGACACATCATTTTTACCAGAATTCACTTCACGGCTCATGATGCATGACACTGCCCTTTGTGGGTATGGTGTGATCAGCTAGAAAGTGTTGTAGAAATTAAATGGGGGTAATCCATGAATTATTTCAATAAGTGAAGTGCTTCTAAGTTGAAGTTGTGTGGACATTTTCATGAAGACCCTCTTGTTCTTCTGCCTCCATTGAGTGAGGCCTAAAAGGAAATATGATAAAAGATGTCAGTTTTCCTCAAGAACACCCCTAAACTTTAGCCACTCCCTTTAAATTGTAGATGTACGGTCATGTATGAATGGTAAAAATTTAGAAAGTGACAAAAGGAAGACCTTTCCATATGCTAACGTAAACTGAGCTATAAGGTGGACAATCCCAGCGACTGATCCCCTTCAAATCTCCCCAGTGAATCTCTTATTGTCTATTTTTCTCTCTTTCCTTAAATGAAGGCAAATACCTGCATTATATAATACTTTATCCTCATGAAAGTCTCTCTGCGTTTCTAGATTACTTTGCTAGATGAACTCGTAAACTCTGAGAGAGAGACGTTAGGAGAGGAGTTAAATCTCCACGGGACTGATGAGTGAGCTGAGATCCAGCCATGTCTGGGGGATAGCCAAGGTGAAGCAGTCCCCTGATGGAAGGGCCTGGAGTACTACCTGATGACAGAGGCAGAGAGGGCAGGGTGACAAGGGAGTGTTAGAGGAACGGAGGCAGGGGGCTTGCTGTGGAGGCAACACCTGGGGGCTGTATGTCCATCAGGGTCTGGGATTGCAAATCCTATAATGGGCTCCAGTTTTGTTTTTAATTTACTAGAAGGACACTGAATAGCTCAGAAAATCAGGCAAAGAGCTGAGTAACTTGGCCACATGAAGGGCCTGGGCAGGCAGTTACGAATTATCTCCAGCTACGTTCCATCCTTTCTCCTTCCCTGCCTCCCCCAGTGTCTGTTGAACTTGTACTACATTCCAGGCACTACAGCGGCTGCTAGGGATCAGACAAAAATTGATGAACTGCCCTGCTTTCAGGGAGTACGTGTGTCAGGTGGTGCTAAGCGTCGAGAGGGGGCAGCTGGTGACAGTGGAGAGAGGTAGAGGATGAAGGGCGTGGCCTGTGGGAGGATGGCCAGGGAGGGCCTCTGAAGAGGCCTGAGGGGAGACAAGGAAGGAGTGACGGAGGCACCTTGGGGGCTCAGGGTCTGGGGTGTCGGGGGGGTGGTGGCCAGAGCCCAGGCCTCAGCAGGGCTGGTGCCAGTTTGTGTGAGGCCCATGTGGGCAGTGCAGCTGGGCCACAGGAAGCCACGGGCCTGCAGGTAGGGAAAGCTGTGGGGTCGTGGGAGAGGCGGATGCTGCAGCACAGTGAAGGCTAAGGAAGGGACTTGGCTTCTGCTCTAAGTGGGATGGAAAGCCACAGGAGGGGCGGAGCAGATGGGGGACATGACCTGGGCTGGGTCTTTAGACGGTACCCTGTGGTGTACACAAGTGATCCCAGGACACTCTCACTGCAGCATCTCAACGATTCTGAGAGAAGACGAGGGCCTGAAATTAGGTGCTGGGGATGCAGATGGTTATCGTTAGTTGGATTAGGGAGGACAAATTTTTTTTTTATTAAGGTATTATTGATATACACTCTTATGAAGGTTTCACATGAAAAAACAATGTGGTGACTACATTTACGCATATTATCAAGTCCCCACCCATACCCCAATGCAGTCACTGTCCATCAGTGTAGTAAGATGCCACAGACTCACTGTTTGCCTCCTCTGTGCTCCACTGTTTTTAGGGAGGACAAATTTTGAAAGAAATGAGCTTCTGGAAATCAAGACACAGAGCTGAGTCACAGGACTCTTGCTGGGCCTCTGTCCCTGGGGTGGTACCAGCCACAACTCCGGTGTTGCACAGATGCCTTCTGTCTTGTGTCTTGGGTGGGATTTCCTAGGCACAGCCACGTGCTGTCCTGTTCCTTGGCCGAAGGCCTGGGCACCAAGAGTCAGACCTTCCATCCATATAAGCTGTGTGGGCAGAACCAGAAATCTGTGTCAAGGGGTGAAGGGGCTTCTTTACTCTGTTCGTCTTTCTTGTTCAGGCAGATCAGGTGAACTCAGGGGTGACCCTCTTTCAACTCTCCTTTGGGGCCTGGAGCAGCATGTTCTTTTTCTCATCTGGCCTAGAAGAAACACAGTAAACGCACTGTTATCACTTACCAAAGAGTCTTTGTGTTATGCTTTCCTTTTTCCTAGTATGGGTTTATTTAATGAAAAAGGGCCACACAGCTCTTGATGTCACTTACTTACGAAGAATGCAATAGTTACAGTTTTTGTAATTCAACCTACTTCCAAAGGGAAGGGACCGAAATTACAAATACACAATTACAGCCACTTAAGGCTCTCCGGAATTTCCCAAGGGTTTTCATGACAGGGAAGGAGTGGAAAGATCATGGCCCAGTGGGCCAGATGCTGACAGAACAGTCCGTGACACAGCTGAGAACATAGTTGTAAGGACCCCAGGAGGAAGTGGCCACGAGGACATAGTTGACAGACTACAGGTTGCTTAAAGTTCCATTTTTCTACTGTTCTCTACTATTTTTACAAAGTGCAAAGTAGTGGTGTTTGACTTTTTAAGTGCATGTTGAATTGTTCTTTGGCTTACACACTGCATTCAGGTCCTCCTTGGTGCCACGCCTTGCATAGGAGCTTGGTTTAGAGACAAAATCATACTGGGTTCTGCTTGGATGACCCTTACGGTACATTGGCACGATGGCTAGTTTTAGTATATTTGTAGTGAGTTTAAGTTGTAAAATACTTAAGCTTTTAGTAAGGTTGTAACAGAATCGAAATCTAAGTAACCCTCTAGCTTCCCTGGGCTTCTTGGCACTGTTGCGAACTTCCAGCTGTGCTCTGTGCAGGAGGCCCGGCTTGTTCTTGGACGGGTCTGCCTCCACCTGCCCCCTGCTGGCTGCTTCCCACCGTCGTAAGGGAACTCTGCTGTCTTCTGACTGACCCTCTTGCCGGGCATCCAGGCAGCAAGTCGCCTGTTGGACACACAGGCTCCTGTGCCGACCTCCACCTGAGCGATCTGAGATTGGCTGTGAAGGTTTGGGCAGTGGATGGAAAGGGCAGGGAAGGCTGACTGGTGCCTGTTGAAGGTGCAGAAAATGAAGACACTGGATTATGCCTCAGGGACTGCTGTTTTAGTCATCTAGGGCTGCCATAAGAAGACACCACAGACCAGATGGCTGAAACAATAAACAAGCATTTACCTCTCTCAGTGCTGGAGGATGGGTGCCAGCAGATCTGGCTCCTGGCGAGCACCTGCTTTCTGATGCTTGTGGATGCTGCCTTCTCAGGGTGTCCTTACGTGGCAGGGAGGGTGAGAGGGAGGTAGAGATAGAGAGATTGGGAGAGAGAGAAATATATTTGTGTCTAGATATTTATATCTGTCTATCTGCTATCATCTATTGAGAGAAAGCCCTCTTGTGCTCTTCGCTGGAAGGGCACTGATCCCATTCGGAGGGTTCTGCCCTCTTGACCTAATCACCTCTCCAAGGCCCCATTTCCAACAGGGGATTCAGTGTATGAATTCAGGGGAAGACAAACGTTCGTTTCACAGCCATCACCAACGAACTCACTAGAGAAGCACCCAGTACAGCCCAGCGCATTGCAATGGTGTGACTTGAGTGGGTGAAGGGGTTCAGTGCATCACTGAGAAGGCAGGAAGGATTTTGGGGGGAGCAGATCCTTCTTGCTTGCTCCCAAACCACAGAAAATGCCTAGACTACCAAAGGAGAGGTTTGTTACTTGAAACTTGTCTCAGGGCTAACGTTAATCTTTATTTATGTACTACTTAATTCCTCTGTGGCCTTTCTGTTTTGGAGGAAATTATTTGGCCAGCATTTAGGCAATGAATTTCAGAATAATGACACATAGTGCAAGGAGGCTCCATTATAGTTTTTTAAAAAGGATTTGAGCCCCATGCAGTGTTTCATCTCAATCTAAATATATCTGACTAATTACTAACTATGGAGTGAACTTAACAAAAGGTATGCTGTCAGCTTTCCCAATTAATGTGTCCATCTGCTTTTGTTTTTGAATTAAATTTTGCCTGTGGCAACACCCTTACAGTAAATGTCCCTTTCTGGCCTCTTCTGTTTTCTTTGATTGACAGGTTTTTTAGTTCAGGATGTGCATAATGAGTATGAGGAAACAAAGAGGTGTGTGATGGTGAGTCTTAATGAGGGAGATGTTGAGAGGTAGTCTGATGGTTCGTCGAACTCTGAAAGTTGTGTAGTTCTAGCTGTAATCAGGACCAAAAGGGAAAAACAGCCATATGCCTGATTAGATGCTGCATGAGGGGTTTGCTTCCATGATCTCATGGGACCCGCCCCTCATCCCTGAGGGGCAGGCGCTGCCATCTTTGTTTAGCAGAGAAGAGAACTGAGATTCAAGAACAGTGACCACTTTAACTCGGTGGTGTGAAGGTTTGTGTCGTGCACCAGGAACACAAACCAGAGCCATCACAGTGCCTTGCACTCAAGAGCGTTTGTGTATGTGAGAGCGGACAGGGTATGTGTGCATATGTGTGTGTGGCTGTTGGCAGAGAGGCCTCAGATGAACAGGGCATAGAAAAAAAGAATAAAAGCTAGTCTTTCCAGTTTAGGGACATTTTCCAGTTTAAGGACACTCTGAAGATCAGAACAAACCACTGGAAGATGAGAGAAGGGGCCAGAAACCTGAAGCGAAGCCCTCTGTGTCAGCAATCATAACGAGAAATCAGGCTTGAGGGTCAGAGAGGCGCCTACTCTCCACTAGTGAAGACCATGGCCAGGAGAGGGACCTTGGTATTAAGAGTAAGGCCATCTTCACAGCCAAAATTACAAAAAAGAACTATTAATTGTTGTTTGTCCAGCAGTGCTCTGGGGAAAAACTCACATGTCTCAGCAGAATGGCCTGTAAGCTGGAAGAAAATGTATGCAATTGTTGAGGGCATAGGAATTAGCAAATCCTCTGCTGATCCCTGAGTATCACCACTGTGTCTGGGGCCATAGTAGGTCTGACACTGTTGATCTTAATCTAGGGCCAAGCTGTGTATGTTGCAAACACAGGGCAGCAGGCATCGGTGACATGGTGTGCATGTCCCTGATTTTCAGGGGTGATGCTTGTCCCATGGGGCCAAGGACCATGCTGCTGGACTCACACTGCTCTCCTGAGAGCACCGAAGCTTGCTCTTCGATGATCTTGCTCTGGGGGAGTGAGGAGGACAGCTCAGAGGTCCTGGAGCTGAATTTGAATCCCCATACTGTATGTGTCTTTGGAGTGGGGAATAAGGGTCATTTAATTAAAAACTTATGTGCTGGACACTTTATCTACACTAAATCACATGTTTGCAACAGGTGAACATACATTATCATACAGATGCTATCTTATAAATGAGAAACTTGGAGCTCAGAGTATTTAAATATGAATTTGGAGGTGACACACCTTGTAAAGAGCAGAGACTAAGGCAAATGCAGTTGGCCTGCCTCCTTTGCCCTTGTCCTGTGCTAATGACCATGGCACAGGGTTCATTCTCTGTCCACAGCAGTGGCTCTGGTGTGGCCATGGAGCTGAGCTACCTGCATGCCCCTCCTTCCAGGTGTCGACCCTCTAACAGGAGGGACAACCTCTGACTTGCACGCTGGAAGGGAGTCTGCAGCTCAGTGCCCTGTCACACAGCTCTGTGTACCCAATGACCAGCACAGCTCCTGGACATGAGGGGCAGCCCCCCACCCTGTGCTGCCCCCTCACCAGCACAAGCCTCTGTAGCTAAGCAGCCACTCAGACAAGCCAGCTGCTTCATGCCTTTGTCCTGCAGACCAGAGAGCAGATGTGTGGCTCAACCCAGGGACTTCCTTTACCTGCTTTCCACACTCAGCATTTCCTGGAAGATGATCCATACAGAAAGAGGTGTAAAGAAATATACACTGAGAAGATGGTGGTGAAATGAGCCTATTGGTATTTCCAGTGAAGATATTTATCCTATTGGGTACAGTGGGAGAAATACAGGGTTAAACCTCGACATACATTTCATTATGTAAGATGTCAGGACCCACGTCAAAACTCACAGACTTGATGTTTGTGTGTTTGGGAGTGAGGTTGGAGGCACGACATTGCCTTTAGCTGCTGACCCTCTGTCCTGGTTTCTGGGGTGAGTGTGGAAAGGTGACTGGGGACCCCCTTTGGCAGGTCTGTGGTCATTTCTACCCTCTTGAGTCTGACCTGCCATCGTCACTTGTATCTCCCTGAAGAGGAATCCATCCCCCAGAGCAGGCTGGTGACAGCACTGTGCTGGGAGGCAGGGTGGACTGCTGGGACACGTACCCCGAGCATGGCCGAAGGGCCGCTGATGCCCCTCCTGTGTCTCGTCTTCCTTGTGGTTCTGTTTCTGACAGCTGTCTCATCTTTGCCACCTAAATCAGCAATGGCACACATCTCCCATTGCCTGTCGCTGTGGCTTCTGAGCTGATGGTCACCCACCCTCACCCAGCCAGCCCAGCATCTTTGCCCCTTCACTGGTAAATCGTTCTATCCCCACCTTTTCTCCTTTGGAAGAACTGTGTCACCTGCTTCAGTGCCTCAGGGCCACCAGCCTAGCAAGGGATGGACAGGTGCCCTGCAAGGCCATCGTGAGCCCTTTCCCAGGGGTGTGACTGTCAGGTGGACTGGTCAGGGGAGGGAAGTAGGGCTGATGGTGTCCTGGGCTGTGCCCTGGGTGACAGTCCCTTCAGTCAGCTGTTCCTGGTGCCTCAAACTTGTGTCTCCCTGCCCCATGCTTGCACAGGTCTGTTGTTCTACCTTTTCTGTGGAGGAATCCACCATCTCTCAAGTTCCTTCTTCACTTTGTAGAAATGATTTGTTTGCCAAGGAACGCAGGACATGGAAGCATCAGTAAGAGTATAATGGACATGTGTGCTTTGCCCCTGCCCTTTAGATAAACGCTAAAGTCCCTAAGCATCAAACAGACGCCTGCCCTGGGAATAAAGGCGTGATGGCTCTGTGCCCAACAGGGCTCAGCATCCACCCAAACCTTGGCAACCAGACCCAAAGAGGTGGCCACACACAGTCACACACAGTCACACAACCACACAGGCACACACGGACACACACAGTCGCACAATACGTGACATACACAGCCACACAGTCACACACAGACAAACACATGGACACACATAGTCACACAATCACACAGTCACATACACAACTATATGACATACACGGTCACACACATTCACACACTTACATGGCATACACAGCCACATGCAGCCACACACAGTCACACAATTATATGACACAAATAGCCGCACAATCACAGTCACACACACACAGACACATGCAGTCATACAGCCAATTATACACGGACACACATAGTCACATAATCACACACACACACAGTCACAGAGACTTGAAGTTACAACTCACACATAGACACACACTCACACACAGTCACACAGTCACAGATGGACACACAACCACACACAGACCCACACAGCCACACACTCTCGTTGCTCTTCTGCTCAGGCAGTGCAGCCCTCAGTGGAAAGGGACTGCCAGGCCTACAAGGCCAGCCCTGCTTTTATGCATCCTTGTGACCTCTGTTCCAATAGCTCTGCCCATTCCACCATAACTTGAGGCTGACCCGACAGTGCTCTGTCCCTGGCTGTATTTCTGTTTTGTCCACCTGTCCATCCCTCAGCCTTGCCTGTCTTCATGTTGGCCTGTCAGGTGTGGCCCAGACAGCTCAGCCCTGCCTCACACTTGGTTGTCAGGTTCCTCCCCAGGAACTCCACAAAATCACACACATCTTGTCCTAGAAGGGACTTGAAGGGTCACAGTCGCTGGTGTGCAAATTACATTTTGCTTCGCAACTTTCTTCTTTAAATGTCTGCAAGAGCCTAAGAAGCTGCCTGAAACTTGACTTGGAGACACGAGCCTCTAAAAACATAAGGGAGCTGATGGGCAGAGAGGTCAAGTGTCTGCTCAGCAGCAGCCAACAAGGTGGGGCAAAGCTCAGATGAGGACTAGAGGTGCCCTTTTTTCCTACCATTCTTTCATTTTTTATTAGTTTAAAAATGATCTCTGGTCTATAAATATTTTCCACCTGTATGCTTGTATATCCAGTTCAGCATATGCAAAATCTTAATGCCACAAGATAAATTAATTGTATCTTTCAGGAGAGAGAAGCCAGGTAGGCACTTTAACTGTCCTCTTTGAGGTCTATCAGAGAAGATTCTAGAAAGTGAAGAAGAGAAGAAGAATACAGTGAGGCACTTCTCACCTGATCTGTGCAGCCATGAGGATGAGGGACAACATTACCCAGTAAAGTAGCACCCCCGGGGCTTTTGAAAGAAGCAGGTACCTGCCCATTTATTGATTTCTGGAAATGTTGAGAGTTGTTGAGTTCTGGGAATGACGGTGAGTGTCAGAGGCTGAGGGTCTGCAGGCCTTTCAGTCCCATGTCCTGCAGAAATGGTGTTGGATAATGGCTCTCAGTTCAGCCTCACCCCAGAATTCCTAATTTTGGGTGGTTTAGGATGGGGCCCAAGAATTTACTTTTCTAACCAGGTTTGGGGTCAGGCTACTGATGTAGATCTCACTTTGAGAAGCTGCTGCTTTATAATATTCATTATTACATGCACATTGTTGTTCTTACAATTGGTCTATGGGAAGAGTACTGTTCTGTCTTCCAGGCTGCCCCAGAAATTCTGGAAGAATTTTGACAGTATTCCATGAAATGTATTTACCACAGAGATTTGCCACCAAAATGCCCTTGGTATCACCAGATATGGCAATGTTATTACTTTGATGATTATCATTATTTCTACAACCTATTGAATTGCAGACCTCAACAGATACAGGCAAAAGATGAGCACCAATGTCCACTCACAAACATACAATTGCTTGAAAACCTAATAAAAAGGAACTGGATTTGAGATATAAAAGAAGAGATACAAGGTGTTTATAATAGTGTAATAAGCAAGTTAAAATTGACTGTTAGATAGTAGAGAAGCTGCTCTTGAACCTTTGGTAACCACGAACAAAGCCTACAATGGCAGTACGTATAAATCTATCGAAAATCACCCTACATGTAAATGGTCTGAATGCACCAATCAAAAGACATAGAGTTACAGAACAGATAAAAAAGCAAGACCCATCTATATGCTGTCTACAAGAGACTCACTTAAAACACAAAGACATACACAGACTAAAAGTGAAGGGATGGAAAAAGATATTTCATGAAAACAATAGGGAGAAAAAGCAGGAGTTGCAATGCTTGTATCAGATAAAATAAACTTCAGAACAAATAAAGTAACAAGAGACGACGAATGACATTTTATAATGATAAAAAGGTCAGTCCAACAAGAGGATATAAACATTATAAGTATCTATGCACCCAACATAGGAGCACTCAAATACTAACAGAATTAAAGGAGGAAATAGAAAGCAATGCAGTCATTTTAGAAGACTTCAACACACCACTCACTCCAAAGGACAGATCAACCAGACAGGAAATAGGTAAGGAGACAGAGGCACTGAACAACACACTAGAACAGATGGACCTAATAGACATCTACAGAACTCTACACTCAAAAGCAGCAGGATACACATTCTTCTCAAGTGCACATGGAACATTTTCCAGGATAGACCACATACTAGGCCATAAAAAGAGCCTCAGTAAATGAAAAAGATTGAAATTGTACCAACCAACTTCTCAGATCACAAAGGAATGAAACTAGAAATAAATTGTGCAAAGGAAACAAAAAGGCTCACAAACACATGGAGGCTTAACAACATGCTCCTAAATAATCAATGGATCAATGACCAAATTAAAACAGAGATCAAGCAATATATGGAGACAAATGAAAACAAGAGCTCAATGCCCCAATTTCTGTGGGATGCAGTGAGGGCAGTTCTAAGAGGAAAGTATATAGCAATTCAGGCCTATTTAAGAAAAAAAAGCAATCCCAAATGAACAGTCTAAATTTACACTTAATGAAATTGGCGAAAGAACAAATGAGGCCCAAAGTCAGTAGAAGGAGGGACATAATAAAGATCAGAGAAGAAATAAATTGAATTGAGAAGAATAAAACAATAGAAAGAATCAATGAAACCAAGAGCTGGTTCTTTGAGAAAATAAACAAAATAGATAAACCCCTAGCCATACATATCAAGAAAAAAAGAGTCTACACAAACAGAATTAGGAATGAGAAAGGAAAAGACACTATGGACACCATGGAAATACAAAGAAATATTAGACAATACTATGAAAAATTATATGCTAACAAATTGGATAACCTAGAAGAAATGGACAACTTTTTAGAAAAATACAACCTTCCAAGACTGACCCAGAAAGAAACAGAAAATCAGAACAGACCAATTACCAGCAGTGAAATAGAACTGGTAATCAAAAAACTACCTAAGAACAAAATCCCCAGACTGGTTGGCTTCACTGCTAAATTTAATCAAATATTTAGAGAAGACCTGATACCCAACCTCCTTAAAGTTTTCCAAAAAGTAGAAGAGGAGGGAATACTCCCAAACTCATTCTATGATGCCAGCATCACTCTACTACCAAAAGCAGAAAAAGACACACAAAAAAGGAAAATTACAGACCAATATCCCTGATGAACATAGATGCAAAAATACTCAACAAAATGCTAACAAACCGAATTCAAAAATACATTAAAAAGATCATACATCATGATCAAGTGGGATTTATTCCAGGGATGCAAGGATGATACAATATTCGAAAATCCATCAACATCATCCACCACATCAACAAAAAGAAGGACAAAAATCACACGATCATCTCCATAGATGCTGAAAAAGCATTTGACAAAATTCAACATCCATTCATGGTAAAAACTCTAACAAAATGCATATAGAGGGTATGTACCTTAACATAATAAGGGCCATATATGACAAACTGACAGCCAACATCATGATTAACAGTGAAAAGCTGAAAGCTTTCCCTCTAAGATCGGGAACAAGACAAGGATGCCTATTCTCCCCATTTTTATTCAACATAGTACTGGAGGTCCTAGCCACGGCAGTCAGACAACACAAAGAAATAAAAGGCATCCAGATAGGCAAGGAAGAAGTTAAACGGTCCTTGTTTGCAGATGACATGATATTGTACATAAAAACCCTAAGGAATCCACTCCAAAACAACTAGAACTAATATCTGAATTCAGCAAAGTTGCAGGATACAAAATTAATACACAGAAATCTGTTGCATTCCTATATACTAATGATGAAATAGCAGAAAGAGAAATCAGGAACACAATTCCATTCAAAATTGCATCAAAAAGAATAAAATACCTAGGAATAAACCTAACCAAGGAAGTGAAAGACGTATACTCTGAAAATTACAAGACACTCTTGAAAGAAAACAAAGAAGACACCAATAAATGGAAATACATTCCATGCTCATGGGTAGGAAGAGTTAATATTGTTAAAATGGCCATCCTGCCTAAAGCAATCTATAGATTCAATGCAATCCCTATCAAAATACTGACAACATTGTTCAATGAACTATAACAAATAGTTCTAAAATTCATGTGGAACCACAAAAGACCCCAAATAGCCAAAACAATCATGAGAAGGAAGAATAAAGTGGGGGGATCTCGCTCCCCAACTTCAAGCTCTACTACAAAGCTACAGTAATCAAGACAATTTGGTACTAGCACAAGAACAGAGCCATAGATCAATGGAACAGAATAGAGAGCCCAGATATAAGCCCAGCATATATGGTCAATTAACATATGATAAAGGAGCCACGGACATACAATGGAGAAAGGACAGCCTCTTCAACAACTGGTGTTGGCAAAACAGGACAGCTGTATGTAAGAGAATGAAACTGGATTACTGTCTAACTCCATACACAAAAGTAAACTCAAAATGGATCAAAGACCTGAATGTAAGTCATGAAACCATGAAACTCTTAGAAGAAAACATAAGCAAAACTCTCTTGAATATAAACATGAGCAACTTTTTCATGAACACATCTCCTTGGACAAGGGAAACAAAAGCAAAAATGAATAAATGGGACTTCATCAAATTAAAAAACTTCTATAAAGCAAAGGACACCATCAATAGATCAAAAAAGCATCCTACAGTATGGGAGTATATATTCATAAATGACATAGCTGATAAGGGGTTAACATCCAAAATACATAAAAAGCTTAAATGCCTCAACATCCAAAAAAGCAAATAACATGATTAAAAAATGGTCAGAGGATCTGAACAGACACTTCTCTAAAGAAGAAATTCAGATGGCCAATAGGCACATGAAAAGATGCTCCATATAGCTAATTATTACTGAAATGCAAATTAAAACCACAATGAGATATCACCTCACACCAGTTAGGATGGCCAACATCCAAAAGAGAAGCAACAACAAATGCTGGTGAGGGTGCGGAGAAAGGGAAACCCTCCTACATGGCTGGTGGGATTGTAAATTAATTCAACCATTGTGGAAAGCAGTATGGAGGTTCCTCAAAAAACTAAAAATAGAAATATCATTTGACCCAGGAATTCCACTGTTGGGAATTTACCTGAAGAAAACCAGATCCCAGATTCAAAAAGACATATGCACCCCTATGTTTATCGCAGCACTATTTACCTAGCCAAGATATGGAAGCAACTTAAGTGTCTAATGGTAGATGAACGGATAAAAAAGAGGTGGTACATATACACAATGGAATATTATTCAGCCATAAGAAGAACAAATACTACCATTTGCAACAGCATGGATGGAGCTAGAGGGTATTATGCTCAGTGAAATAAGCCAAGTGGAGAAAGACAAATGCCAAATGATTTACCTCATTTGTGGAGTATAACAACAAAGCAAAAACTGAAGGAACAAAACAGCAGCAGACTCACAGAACCCAAGAATGGACTAATAGTTACCAAAGGGAAAGGGGTTGGGGAGAGTTGTTGGGAAGGGAGGGATAAGGGAATTAAGGGGTATTATGAGTAGCACACATAATGTAGGGGGGCACGGGGAAGGCAGCATAGCACAGAGAAGACAAATAGTGACTCTATAACATCTTACTGTGCTAATGGACAGTGACTGTGATGGGGTTGGTGGTGGGGACTTGATAATAGGGGGGAATGTAGTACCCACAATGTTGCTCATGTGAAACATGATCCCAAGATTGTATATCAATGATACCTTAATAAAAACATAAAATAAAAAAAGGAGAAAAATAGAAGAGATGCAAGGAAATAAAAGTTCAAAGAGCAAGTCTCCCCTGGCTTTTGTTGGCTGGTTGGCAGGCGTGCTCCATAGACACAGTGAACTTGCTCCTCTAATCACAGGGACAGGCACTTTGCAGAATGGCAGGGTGTTTCAGCCTGCCCTTCTGAGGCAACAAGCAGCCCTGCCTTACCCACTCGCTCCCCGGTGGCTGCAGGGCCTCCCAGCTCTCTCCTCCTTCTTTCTTTTGTGTTGTTTGAGGTCCAGCTGTCACCTCTGAGAGCCGCTTGGCCCTTCCACTGTCTGCTCCTTTCCTCCAAGTCCTAGCTCCCGTCAGGAAGCAGAAGGAGCCCAGAGGTGGGGCGCTGTCCTGAGGGTGGGAGCTGCACGGGAAGGGAGAGGAGAGACAATCCACATCCTGCCCAAGGGCAGAAGCACCGGGCACACAAGTATGACAGGGGCTTGGTGCCTGGCCCCCAAACCACCTGCTGATGCCCCTCACCTCCCCAAGAGGCCCTGTTCTTCCTTACCAGGAGGTCCAAGGAGACTGGGTCTGTGAAGATGGGACATATGGGCACTTCCTCAACCTGCCGCTGAGTCTCTTGCTCCTGACTGTTGTGGGGTCTTCTCAACACTGCACAGTAGACTCTCCTGTGATGCTTTACAGTACCTGCACTGGTAAACAGTAACCATGGCCCTTTGAATGGAAAACTCAGAAACACTTTTGACTTCAAAGATTACCTTGTTTGCCTCAGTCTTTCTGCTGCACCTTTATTGTCAGTAGTGACAATGCTGTCACACTGTTAAAGGGACAAGGTTGCTGTGTTTGGGGCTTGAGGGTGGTGAGGAACTGGCAGGGAGGCATGGTCACTCTGTGATGTGGCACCGGGGCCCGCGCCCCATCAGAGCCTCGGGAGGACACTCCCTGGGGAGCTGCACGTGTTGTTGACATGAAAGAGAATCACTTGGAGAATTTGTGTCAGTGCAGATTGCCAGTCTCCCTGGGGTTCAGATTCAGCAGCTGGATGCTGCCCAAGCTCCTCTCAGACAAGCCCCAGGTCTGGGCCGGCTGGGGACCACGGGGCAATTGATTCTGGTTGGTCCGATCTGTCAGCACACCTTCAAGAATTGCATGGGATTGTCTTAACCACTTACTTATGACTGTCCAGGATGCAGTTAGCCTCATGGCCTCCTGAAAGGTCAGGCGGGAAGAACGGTAGGAGAGAAAAATCCCTGGAGAAGGAAAGGGGACCTTCTCAGGTGCAGGGCTTCACAGACAGCTGTGGGTACGGGGGATGCTGCACCTTGTCTGGGAGCCTGATGGACACCCTTCTGCTTCACAGAATCATCTTTACAAATGTCCCTGTCTTTGGCCATTCAGGGCCATTTGCACCTTCTAAGGCAGTGGCTGTCAGCATTGCCTGGAGGGCTTGTGCACAGACTTCCTGAGTGAGGGTCCGGAGCTGGGCCCTGAGATTTTGCATTTCTCACAAGGTGAGCAGTGAATCTGGAGCTGCTGGTCTGAGGAACTTACACCACTGCCCCAATGTGTGTCCAGGCACTGGGTGTCCATCCTGTCAGTGCCATTGTGTATGGTGCTGATGGGATCTAGGGATGTGCATTTTGGGGAGCACCCCTGTGGGTTCCCTTGCAGATTTTCACACACTTACTTTGAGAAGCATTGTCTAGCGTGTGAAAAGGAACAGGGAAACCATCTCAAGGAGGCAAAATGCCCTCAGAATGGCACAGTATGGGCTGGAGGAACAGATGGGACAGATGGAGGGGAGCAGGAGAAGGGCCGGGTCCGGCTCCCCACCACTTACCACTCTTCCACTCCAGCAAACACTCGTGGCCTCACCTAATTGCCTTCTCCTCCTCCAGTTCTGGCTGCCCCTCCTCAGCAGACCCCAGCCTGGGTCCTCACTCCTGTTGCCATAAACTTCTCTTTTCCTTGATTTCTCCCTCTGTGGAGTTGAGGGCCATGGGACTAAGTGGCCGGGTCCCTGTGGCACTGAGAGAAGTGGCCTCTCCCCCTGCAGAGCCAGTGAGGCCTGGTGCAACTCTACCCAATCCCCAGGAACAGGGCCGGGAGAAGAAGGAGTTTAAAAGGAGGCAGTCACACTTAGCCTTCACCCTTAGGAAGCCCATAGAGAAGCCTTCATGTAAATATCCAGCTAGAAAAGAATCTTAAATTTGCTGGTAGAAATGGGTGTTTCTATGAATGGGAGAAAGTGGAGGTGTGGACAGCCCATCTGCTCTGAGGGTGCTGGATCTCCAGGGGCCTGATACACCTACCTGTTCAGCATCTCTCCATCATTTGGAGCTCGTCCCCAGTCCTGTTTTTCCAGGAGTATACCTATGCCTCTTAGAAAGGCAGGACATGGAAAGGAGGGACTTTAGATACTAGATTGGCATAGCTGTGGAGGCACGTGGCAGCTTAGGAGTAGACCCTCCTGGAAGGTGCGCATGAGGAAAGTGTCAGTTTATTTAATCCTTACACAACCTTAACAGATAGATACCATTATTGACCTTCTTTTATATATAAGGTCTTACAAGGCTCAGGGAGGTTAAGTAACAGGTACAAGGTCATGTCACTTGCCAGGCTCAGAGCTGTGATTCAGATCCAGGCTCTCATGATGCATTAGCTCATGTCCTTAACCAGGGCTGCCCAAGGGCGGCCACCTCAACAGAGTGCAGCCTGGGGACGGGGACCTTATTTGCTCTTACTGTTTCTTTCCTGCTCCCTGGCACAGTGGCTTCTAGAGCTGCCTTGCCCAGTAGGGTGGCCAACACTGGAAATGTGGCCAGTCCAAATTGAGA
Organism: Smutsia gigantea; assembly: GCA_032199065.1. NCBI lineage: Eukaryota > Metazoa > Chordata > Mammalia > Pholidota > Manidae > Smutsia > Smutsia gigantea. Next base: position 74,433 of record JAVSCE010013486.1, read on the forward strand.
TGTGCTGTAAGGATAAAGTACACAGAGGATTTAGATTTAATATGAAAAAAAATTAATGTTTTTCACGTTTATTACATGTTTAAATGATAACATTTTGGACATGTTTGGCTAAAACTGTGCTATTAAAATGAATTTGATCTTTCCCTTTGTATTTTAAATGTGTCTACTAGAAGATGATACGTGACTCACAGTATATTTCTATTGGCTGGCACTGTGCTCCAACTAGGGTGATCCAAGATTGACTCAAATGTAAGGCAGTCCATTTGCACCTGGGGCCTCCTGAGAGTCTGAGTTGTACGGCTGCAAATCACTGTAGCTGAGGAAAATGTAAGCTGGTGGGGAGAGAGGGCAGCGTTGGAGAGAGTGTGTGATGTGCCACAGGCTGAGGACTGTCCTCCTTCCCTCGCCAAGTGGCTCAGTGAGTCACAGGGAACCAGGCGGTGACTGACAGTGAGTGATGAGCAATGCAGACATGCTTCACACCCGCCCCTCGGGCTGACAGATGCCCGTCTCTGAAGGTCACAGACGCTCAGGATCTCACTCCCAGCCCTCCCTCCCCCAGCTTGTGGCTAATGCATGCTCTGAAGCTTCAGTGCTACGTCATGATGGTTCCATCCTCCCCTGCCAAGAAGAGGTGAAGACCTCATTTAGAGAGAAAACTCCCTGGCAGTATTAGGAAATTGGGTACAATGCATGCATCCAAAGGTAATCAATTCTTCCATTGGGGTTTTGCAACAAGAATGTTGCCATCCTCTTCTGGAGCTGTATTTCTGGGAAATTGCCATTAGCTAACCTATAGTGTGAGCAGCATTTGGACCAGGAGTGCAGAGAAACTTCACAGAAAACTGAGTTCTCCCTAAAATTCTGAGGAACCTCCATGCTTTCTATCAAATAAATGCAAAAAAATTGTTTCTGCATGGCTGGGCAGCTTAGAAAAATGTTTACCAGCCTTTCAAGATGTTAGCAGCCACTCCCCTGCTTCCTACTGTCTAAGCAACAATGTGTCCGAAGGTTTTCTGCCTCGGAGTTAGAAATGATAGCTGCTCAGGACTGAATTTTTGGCTGTTGTGTATTTTTTTTACTTCGGTCTCATTTTTTTATGTCAAGAACATAAACCTGTATCAAGTCGCCTGGTAATAATTCTCTTGGAGGCGGGGAGGCCTTTGGAGGGAGACTGAGGGCTCTGAGGAGAGAGCCCTTCTAGAGCCCAATTTATCCAACTTGAAGCATTTGGGCAGGTGCCTGGGTGAAGGGGAGGGAAGAAGACACACTAGTCTCGTCTCCTTGATCATCTCAGCTCTCATGATAGCCATGTGGGTAAGTGCTAGTCTCTCTGTCCACAAACCAAGAGACCAGGGGGCCCTGTTCTTACATAAGGACCTAGGACCACAAGTGTGCCTGAAGGTCTGCTGAGTCCACAGCTAAGTTCATTGCAGGATGTGTGCTAGCTAGGTCCTGGAAAACAGAGGACAGGGGATGAAAAGCCCCTTACTGCTGACAGATGCCAGGCAGGTGGCATGCCTGTGGGAGAAACCGGCAGCAGATTCATCGGGGGAGTGGACCTAATGTGACCTGGACACTGCAGGACAGGCTACAAAATCAAGCCTGTACTTCAAATTCCAAACTCCACAAACCAAACACTCTTGTGGTCTCTGTATGGATACAAAGCTCCTATTAATGACAGCTTAAGATTTGGTAGCCAAAAAACATTACGTTGGGGTCTAAAAGCACGATCAGTTCAGTGAAATAATGCAGGAAAATAAAGAAATCCCCAGATAATCACATTACTCAGGGACAACTGCCAAAGAATGGTCAAGCTGGACAGTTTGGCGATGCGTGCTGTAGATGGGGCCACCCTGGGTGGCTTCAGGGTGCTTCTTGTGCCTCAATTCTTCCTGCCATCTTTCCAAAGTCAGAGGAGGAGCTGCAAGTCTTTGGTACCAATACAGAACATTTTGGCCCCAGCCAATTCCCAGGTCTAACCCAACAGTAGCTGAAACTGAGGTTGGACAGGGACATGGGACAAGTATCACAATGAACTTTTCCTGTCTACGATGAAAAATGCCGAGATATAAACACTATAGTAAGAACAGAGGGACGCCCTCTTAAGACTAAGATTCCATTTTAAAAAGCAAAGAGTTGAGAAGTAAAATTCCTAACATATTCTCTGGTAATCAAACAATAACCCAACAGCCTACCTTAAGGCAGAGCAGGCAGTCTTAACTTATACGTTCCCACTGCTTGAGAGTAACCACTGTCTTGGAGAACAGGATAAATAAATCCTTTTGTGTTGGGTTTATTTAGCAAAATTAACTGTAGGACTGATAATAAAGGAAAGAAGACATGGTGTTTCACCAGAGATAAGCATTTTGAGACCACAAGTCAAGTCTATACCCAACAACCCCCTCTGCTCTATGCCCCATTCTTGAAAGCCTTAAAAGACAGAATCCCCAGATTTTCAGTGCGCTTCCTCTCTGAGGACGCCGCACTTTCCTTTCTTTAAGTGCGTACTTTCAAATACAGCTTTCTCAGCGCTCAAATTATTGTGGTTTGTCTCTTTGCTATTTCATTTTATTTTCAAGTCTTCACCCTGTTTCTGCTTTACTCCTAATAAGTAGAAAGGGGCTGCTGAGAGCTCAGATTTGGGCCTGAATGTTTCTGAACGGAATTGCAGCTCTGCAAGCTGCTTTTAGTAGCTGGCCCGAAAATCTCCTTTCTTTGGGAAGTTCTCAAAACTTAATCTCACTCCATCCTGGGCTCTGTGGCTCTGCCAAATCCTCGAGCGGTAGGGCCTAGTCCCCTTGCCGTGCAGATCCAAGCGGACACAGGATGCCAGGGGACTCTGGCTTCAGGAGTTGGCAAGGGGATCTGCCCCAGGACGAGAACTTTCCCTCTTTGCCTCTGCACTTTCCTGTTCTCTGCGGCCTGCAAGGGAGCCGCCTTGCCCTGCTGTCTTGCTTTAATGAACTCCTTCCTTACCTATACTCTTCCGACCTGTTTGAGAATTCTTTCTCATTCAGGGTCAAGAACCCTCCCCAGTCCAGGTTGAGGTTTCTCCTCATGCTTCACCTAGTGCACAGGAAGAGACCTCCCTAGACACAGCTGCCCAGCAGCAACACACTCCTGCCCCAGCCCCGCCCTGGCCCTGCCCTGCCCCCAGTCTTAACCCACTTCAGGGCTGCAGCTAATACTGGCACGAAGAGCTTCATTCACTGTTTTTCCCAGAAGGAGAACATGAGGCCCAATCTCATTGAATCTGTCATTCTGTTTGAGTCCAGATCCTTTTCCGCAGAGAGCAAGGGAAGCAGATTGCAAAGAGTCCCGGGCGCAGGCAGGCTAACGGGCATCTGCAGCAGACCCTGCAGGGCTGAACAGTGCTCCCCGAAGTGCAAGGGTCACTTGATCCAAAGGGGACAATTGCTCAGCTACTTAAAATCAGAGCAAGTGGTGCTCCTCTGAGGAGTGTGGAATCTGGTGGGGTTATTGGAATTCTGAGGGTCAGAGGGTCTATCAAGCAGCCAACAGGAACACTTTCCTGAGACATTTCCTCTTGCAATCTTGTCCCATTTGGGGAAGAACGGTGCATTTCATAGGGCTTCCCAAATGGAAGCAGCCACCTGTGGATATCCGCTCCACGAGGGTGGCAGTGCTTTCCAGGGTCTGCCCCTGGCCTCCTACTCAGCAAGGTCTTCCCAGAAAGGCCTCTCAGACTGATGACACCCAGATAAGACAGAACTGTCCTGCCTGCAGAGAATGGAAAAAAGCAGAATGTCCATCAGAGGGGCCCAGCAGCATGGTCTATGCTACATCCATACCGTGAGTGCCAGGCAGCCAGCAACAGAAACATTGAGAGCTCTTTGCGGGAATGGAAATGAAAGAGACTCTAAGATTGTGTTGTCAAAATAATGAATGCAGTTCCTTTCAACATGTGAAGCATGTTCTCATGTCAATTATATACACATACATAATTTTATACACACACACCTCCATGCATTACTGATAACACTGGTTGCCCCTGAAAGGGGAATGTGATGGCTGGGCTCAAGGGTGAAGCCATTTATGTTCCACTATATATCTTCATGTATATTTAAAATTTTATTCAGTGTGCATGTAACACCCATGGAAAAGCCAGTAGAAATGTCTGTCCTCGTGCTCTCTAAGCCTTCTGCCATTGGCTGATTCTTCCATGGAAAGTTGGGGGCAGAGGGAGAAGGGATTGTGGGGGGCACGGTGCTGGTATCAGGTCATCACCATGTGGCTGGAGTACATGCAAGGAAACAAATCTCTTCTTTACACTCTTGCTTAACCATATGTCACAAGTAGAAACGGCTTACTGGATTTGAAATGGTGAAATGCTATGACTCAAACAGTGGGCTTTATGCACCCAGTGTTCACGGGAGCCCTGATTCTCAATATACTATAGAGGTAAATTTTTCCAGATCAGTTGGGTCATTTTGGCAGCCTATTGTATTTACCTTACAGAGCATTTAGAACTGTGGCACTTTTTTCTTTGCTAAATAAAGTTAATAATTGTTTTTCACTTGTTCTGCTGTTAAAAGAACAAATTCTGTTTTCTATAACCTTTGCTCTACTTCCACTATCTACTCACTACATAAAAATTTGTTAATGTATTAATACATGAATGCCGATCTCTAGCAACCCAGAGTGCAGACTGTGGTAGGTGTTTTCCAAAAATGTCCACAGCAATGATTCTGGTCCCACAGCTCTCCAGACCTTGCCCGGCCCCAGCAGGGAGTAGGGTAGGGCTGCTTTGTCCCACAGCCTTGGTGCCTTTCCCAGGCTCTCACGGCCGGGTGACAGGGCCTCGTCCGTCGCCTGCCTAATCAGCCTCCTGCCACTGAATCCATTTTGCAGTACATCAGTTGGTTAAAGCTGCCATTCGAAGTACTACAGACAGGGGACCTTAAACAATAGAGGGTCACTGTCTCTCAGTCCTGGAGCTGGGAGTCTGAGGTCAAGGTGTTGAAGCCACTGGAAGGGTCTGCTCCAGGCCTCCTCCAGCCTCTGATAACGCCTTGGCCTGTGACAGCGTGACTCCCACCTTCTCACGACCTTCCCCCTGTGTGTGTGTGCCTGTCTTCAAGTGTCCCCTTTATAAAAGGACAACAGTCATACTGGCCTCTGGGGCCACACTGCTCCAGTGTGGCCTCACCTCAGCTAATGGCATCTGCAGCCCCTCCATCTCCAAACAGCCATGTTCCCAGGTCCCGGGGTCGGGCTTCTACGTGTGAATTTTCGGGAGGCACGATGCCACCCCTACCAGAAGTGCTGGCCCACTTCCCGTTAGCAGCTGCAGTCCCCACAGTCGAGCCCTGAAACCCCAGGCCCGCTTCTGCACAAAGTGCGGTGGCAGCTCATGATAGCCTGGCCCTCCTTCCTGCAGCATTTGCCAGGCGGCTTTGCCGTCTTCCTGCAAGGTAGGTGCGCTCGCCTGGGGTCCGAAGCTACAGGAGCTCTGCCTGTGGACAGTGCAGGCATGGGCTCTGCTGATGGGTCCTCAGACCCAGGCCCCTCTGGGCTGCCCCACCTTGAGCTCCCCTCTCCCACTGCCCAGTTCTGGTCTGAGGGCAGGTGCTGTGTTAGCAGCCTGCACAGGAAGCCCGGCCTCGGGTTTGTGCCGTCTGAATGGGCAGCGCCAGCGACAGCGCTGCGGCCCAGCTGGCCTCCAGTTGAGACTGAAAAGGTTGCATCTCCTGACAGACGCAGGGACCGGATAATCTCTGCAGACCGATGACAGGTAATTTTAATTGCCACTGCTTACTGAGTGCTCACTGTGGTCAGACCTGTGCGGAGTACCATTCCTGCATCAGGCCATGACCCCTCTGGGAGGTCTGCATTGTCCCCATTCCCACTGAGGGGGCTCAGAAGAGCTGCAGGGCCTAGGGCCCGGGGGGCAGCCAGAAGCAAGCGTCCAGCGGGGGGTGGTTGGTGCTGTCTCCCATGCTAGGGTCTGCCACGGCACAGAAACCTGCCTGGTCCTTTCTAGTGAAGAGAGTCTCCCTTGTTGAAGTCTTGGGGCTTGTCTGAGCTCCCTTGCCTTGGCCAGCGGATGGTCCAGCCCCTGCAGGCGGCAGAGGAGGAAACCAGAGTGCAGCTCCTGGCAGGCCTGCTGCTCGGGTCCCCTGCCTGCAGGTGGTGGTGTGTCCTGTCCTGGCCTCCTGCCTGGGGGACCACGATGGAGCAAATCCCACCAGTGCCTGGGTCTTTTCCACCTTTACTGGAACAGGATGGACTCCAAGTACTGGAAATTAGGCTCGCTGTCAGCCTATAGCGGGAATTCCTCTTTGGCTGGAGGAGAACATAGCAACTGGAGGACTGCCCAGCGGGTTGCCCCCAGACAGGGAGGGGGTCCTCCCCACAGCTGTAGCCAGTGCCTGGCTGGGACAGGAGATGGGCAGTGCAGGTGGGCAGTGCGGCCCTGGTGGGGAGGGGTCGCAGAGGCTGCTGCAGGCTGTGTTTCCATCCTGCTGGGTATCTCACTACCCGCCACCCACCCTATGTAAAGTAGTTTCTGTTATGAGTCCTATCTTAAGAATGAGGAAACTGAAACCCAGAGAAATTAGACTGAGGACTCAGGTGGGAGATCAGAGGTGCAAACAGGGAAAGAAAACCATCTTCTGCAATGCAGCCCGGGCCCCATCCCCAGAGCTGGAGACACATGCCTCCCTCGCTCTGGGCATTGTCTCCTCCCTAGGATGCTCCAGCCTTCACAGACGCTGGGACAGAGGCTAAGGCTTATTCAGCATGTGCTGCCCTCCACTTCCCCAGGGCACCCTTTATGGTGAAATGGGCTTCCCATGAAAACTAAACACAGTGATCATCTTACAAGTGGGGAAGATGAAGTCAGTTGCCTCAGAATTGGAAGAACTGGACCAAGGGCAAAGAAAAATAAAAACCTAATATCTCTGGAAAATATGTAAAAAGCTAATAAAATATGATTTTCTAGAAGACTCCCATTTAATTAGCACAGGATTCAGGGCATGCACATGACTGTTGTGAATATTGCTGGGCACATTGGCCTTCACAGAACTAGAGCCAAGCCCCCATCCCCAAGAGTGGGGTTGTTTGTGTCTGAAATTGCTACTGGTATGCAAGGTGTCCAAAATACAAGTGTTGTTGGAAAAGGGAACAATTTGTTTAACTTTGCCCTAAGATGAGAATGGACATCCTGGCACCTGGCCTGCATGTGGGATTTGGTAAGGAGATGGGGGAGCTCGCTCCCCAGCTCTGGGCAGTTGAAGAGCCTGGTGGAGGGTCAGTCATACTAGAAAGGAAGGCTGGGTTTCCTGCACACAGTGGGCTCAGTGGGCTAAGCATCTGCCCCTTGTGCAGACGGTGGTCCTGGTGGTCACAGAGGTGGGTGAATGTGGATGGGTGGGCACATGGGTTGCAGCCACCAACCTGATTGGACATCACCAAATTGCACACCGGGTGTCGGTGGGCAGCCACGGCCAAGTCCCAGTGCCTCTGTCCAGGCATGAACTGCCACTGCCACGTTCCCCCCCCAAACTCCTCACACAGGCTGGCAAAAACCCTAATGCTTCTCTATATATGTTGCCTGCTATTTTTCTTGTCTGTCTTGGTCACTAGCAGCTTATTTTCCTTTGCTGAAACCTTTTGAGTTTTCAGAGCACACTAGCCAAATGTCTTGAAATGCTGAGAGCCAATGAGTATGCACTGGAACTGCTCTGCTCTGTCTGTTAGCTACGATTGCTAGGCTGGCTTCTGCTGCCTGTGAGAGCCTCGGTAAACACTATTAGTCTTGAGTGAGTGATGACAGCAAAATCGGCTCTAAGCTGCCAATTAGGCTTAAATTGATCTAAGCTTGGGCTAATGGAATGATACATTCATTGTGCTGTATATGAACAAGGAGGAAGAACTGGACACATGCCACATTGCATAAGCAAGCGCAGTTATGCAAAAACTACAGTTTCCTAGAAGCTGCCTCAGTGAGCAGGCATCGGCAGGCAGCCTGGCTACTCTGTGGGTCCGTGCACATTTGTAGGACGGTTTGTAGGGTTCCTCCTTCTGGCAGCTTCCTACACCTGCCTCTGACATTAGAGACTGTGGGAGTGCTCGTGGAGAGCAGAGAAAGCTCATTTGGAGGTGGGCACACTGGAGCCAGTGCCCAGTGTGGGGATTTCTCAATTCCTGGTGATGGAGGGTCACAGGCCCTGTTCCTACCTTCCTCAGTAAAATCTGTTGAAATAGTGGTGAACAAAAAGAAGACTAGCATTTTAATTGGGCATGACATGAAAAACTTGCTTTATTTTCCCTGAATGAGCTGGTGGTCATTTCAGGAAGTATTGAGGACACAGGCTGAGGAGTGATACAATTGCGTGGACCCTACAGGCAGGGAGAGAGACAGAGTCATACCTTGCTCATCAAAAGAGAGATAACTAAGTGCTCTTCCGTATTTCCTGTTGGTAACTCAATACCCTGGTGCTCCATACACCTTTTTCAGAACACCTCGTTGCTGCTTCCCCCATGGGAGTTAAAATCTGGAGGTAAATATAACAATAATGTGGGAAACCACAATGACTTTTTTTCTCAGTGGGACACAAAATCTGGAGGGCTGGGCTGATGAATTTAAAAGCTCCTAGATTGAGTAATTTGGGAAGTCAGTCTCTTCCCTGCAGCAGACACTGATGACAGCTTTCTGTTATATGGTCCCCAGTGGCTGTGGGGAGAGAAGCAAAAGGTAAAATTCCACACACTTTTATAAACCATGGTGATGTGGTGCAGGGTGCCTTCGGATCTTGACAGATCAAAGATCCCTACAACACTGACCTGTAACGCTGTGGTTTACCCCTGTCACCAGCTTTGAGGTTTCCTACGTTGAGGTCACTCCTTTAGAATTATATAACTTCTCAGAGTTAGATGAAACCTCATGGTTGTCTACCCAGGGTGTATGAGGCCATCAGGCCTTCTCCGTCACGTCTCCCCTGCTCCACTGGAGCCCATCCCATGACAAACTCACTTTCCACTCTTATGACTTAGCTGATCACTCCACTTTCCTCCCTTTCACATTGAGCATAAACATGTTCTCTTGTGCCTTATACTCAGTGGTCTGAGTTCTAGCCCTTGAGGTAATAGAGATCAAGCTAAGATTATTCTTTCTTCTCCATGAAAGATTCCCCTTGCCCCAGTCCTTAGTCATTTGAAGGCCAAATAAAAGTGATTCAGAGAGGACCTGGATTAAAATCAACATGAGGTTTACTTAATTTCACTGCCCTTTCCATCACAGCAGATCCCTGACAGTCAGGTAGTGGCATGACTTCCTGTTTATCACTGTTTACACTGATGTCAGCCCCATGCATTCCTGGGCATTGCTAAGATTATATTTCCCCTTAAATTCCACATCTCTCTTGTTCCTAAAGCCCCTGAATTTCAGGCATCAGGGAGACAGCAGTGATACTTCTCTTGGGTTCATAACCGAGGAAGTAGCTTCTGAAGCAATCTGGTGAGTCAGTATAGAACACATGTGCCATGTCCTAGTGGAAAATCACTGGCTGCGGAACTCTATAAAATCAATCCCAGTTATGGCCCTTGAAGACAGTGATCATAAAGTCTCCTGAAACTTCTTTTCGCTCTTCAGCACAATCCCGGCAAACCTTTCACATCTTGCACAACTGGGAGCGTCCTCTTGCTGTCTTATTTCTCTTGAACTTCATCCAGCTTGTCTAGGTACCTCCAAAGTGTGGAATTTGAAGGTGAGCAGTAGTCTGAGTTGGAGCTGGCCAGTCCCGGCATTTTGCTTAGGCCTCCTTTCACTGGCATATTGTTGCCAACAAATGTACTGAGCATCTGATCCCAGGAAGGTGATAAACTACAAAGTTCACACCAGGAAACTCCGATGAGGGAAACAGTGACCCTGAGAACACTGCTGGGAGCCATGTATTAGCGAAGTCCAGCCCTGGTGTTACCAAAGCTCACATGTTTGTGCAGGTGCCAGGCTCTGTGCTAGTACCCTTATGCCCTCAGTCCGTATATGTGCACAGTAGTGTGAGTGTGGTGTTGCCATCTCCATTTATGAAGAAAGGAGTGAAGTTCAAAGATGATAGTAACACTCCTAAGGTTGCAACTCAGATTCAAGCTCTCTTGGGCAGTGCTTTGAAAGACTGCATGGACATTTAAAGTACTTTGAGTTATTTTTGGTTGCTGGACTGTGTTTTATAGAATGAGGTGCCATCCTCGATGTGGGACTGCTTGAGACAAGTTGAGATTTCTCAGCAAGTTTTCTACCCCAAGTTCTATGCCATTCTGGGGCCATTCTCCCAAAAATGTTTTTAGGAATCCATTTTGAGATACTTCTGTAGAGTATGGAGCCGAAGTTCTTTCCCCAAACCATTAAAAGTGCTTTGAGCTCTTATGGCTTTCCAAGCCAATTTGATTGATTTTTCTACTGAATTTTCCATCTCCATTTTGCAACTTTACCCCATGCTTAAATTCTCTCTACTTGAATTCAACCAAAAAGTTGATTATAGTGTCCCTTTCCCTTTCTTTCCACTCAAATTATCATTAGGAGAAGGCATGGTACACAGAAGATTTTGCTGAAAGTAGAGGGGAAATGGTTGGGGATGTTATATCATAAGACAGCCAACATTTTACAATTTAATATTGGCCACCATCAATATTGGCCACCTAGAAGTCTGGCAGCTATTTCTGCTGCCAAGAATTTCTCATTGGCTGGATTTCTCCTCAAGCCCTACCACCAGAGATGAATCCTGTTCTTTCCCATCATTCTTTTGAACATGTACACACACACACACACACACATTTCAGAAATAAAGATCCACAAAGAATAAGAAGTAAAAATTAACTGTTACATATCATAGTACAAATGTGGATTTCTGTCACTTTTAGATTCTTTATGCTTTATAATTCTTCTCTAATGAATTTATTTAGCTTTCACTGCAAGGAAAAGGAGAAAAAAGGAAGTATTATTTTTAGTTTAGAAAGAAATCATGTAAAAGAGTTTTTGTTTCAAGAGCCCTGAACCAGGAATAATCTTTCTTACGTAGATTTCACTGCTCTCTTGCTCTCAAAGCATTCCATGTTCCAATCTTCTTTCTTCTAATGTTTGAGGAGAGTAATCCAGTAGGGGGTCTGATAAAAGAATTTGGAAAATGGACTTTCATATGTGAAATGCACATACTCCTAGAGCAGAATCATGCCCATTCAGTTAGTAATTGTTCCAGACTTCAGGGAACACAAACTTCCCGACTCCAGAAGATGAAAGGCCCACCAGTTGTAAAGCCTGTTTCAATAACTGATCAGTGTCCTTCCCACCAACCTGACTCCTCTGAGGGCTCATGGGCCTGGTTGTCTGCTCTGTAGGAAACGACGCCGTGGCTGGCTACTGCCTTTTAAGTTCTGATGCACAAGTTGCATGTTCTGGCCATTCTACGTAGAATCTGAGTCATGCCCCAAAATCCCTGGATCAGGGACCTGCGGTTCAGAATGACCTGTGGGATGTGTCTCTGCTTCCTTTGCATCAGATGACCCAGGCCTTCCTTATATGTTTCCTGGGAGTTTATTTCCTGCATGTACCTGATGCTTGGTTCCGTCTCTCTTTGCAAACCTGTTCTTCCCCTTTGTATATCGAGTTTGTGTTTGTTCTCTTCACTTGTGGGCTGCAGAGACAATATTGGCAAACTGGAAAGACATCCAGGGTGGCAGAGAGACTGGGCTTCAACTTTGGCTTAGTCACCATATAACTGGTGGGTTCTAACCACACAGAGCCTCAATACCCTTTTATTTTATTTTAGGATTAGTATGAAGACTGCGTAGCACATTGATTACACATACGATAAAAAGTAGATGGTATTTATTATCAGTCAATCAAGTTTCCCTCAAGGACTTTGATATGAAATTGAACTGTCAGTCTTTCCTGCTTTGGACTAACTTTGATATATTACCCTGCCCTGGAGTGTTATTGAAGACACACTCTTGAATCCTGTCTACTGGCTTCAGCCTCTATCAGCCTGCTTAGGCCCCATCAGGGGGAGATTGATACTTAGCTGTTTGTTATTCTTCACAAGTTGGCCATGGGATGCTGAGAACACTCAAGGATATTTTGGAGTATATTACACTGTGGTCCAGTAATAAAAGGATTTTTCCGTCTTTGCAAGATTAAATTTAATAAGAAATGCCATTGATTCTTTGTGTAGAAGTCAAGAAATAGTTTTAATTATTGAAGAATGAAAAATATAACTGCTTATATCTTCCAGCCAGTGAATTATCTCCCCATAGGCAAAGCCATGTGGAAAGTCTTATCCTAGACAGAAAATACCATGGTGAGAATATCATTATTTCTTAATGTATTAGCATGGACATTAATTAATTTTGTCAGAAAATCATTAAGAGAAAATATCTTCCTTATGAAATGAGGTTGGTTATTATACAATGTGCTTTTTGCCTGCCTCTTCTTAATCATACTAAGATCTTCGAACATTTTATTTTTAAATATAAATTGTGATATGTGGACTATATATCGTATGATCATATACAGTATTCATTTTTCAATTCAAACACCTTTCTCTGGTAGCAACAGTATTTTTAAAGTTTGTTCAACCAAAGTGACTTGAAATCTTTTCTAGGCAAATGAGCATAAAACTGAGCAAAGATAGCATTGCCTAGAGGAGTCCACAGTGATCACATGAACAATATGTATTCCCTGAAAAATTACTGTGAAAAATACTCTAACTTGAGATATCTGTACTTGTACAACTGGGGAGTTTTTTTAGTGTCTTTAGTTAATGCTTAGCTTGCTACATTGTAGGCCATTACTTCCCTTTTCTGGTATGCAGCATAATATAACAGAAAAGTAAAAGTGTACTGGTTCAGACAGTTTACTAACAATAATTGAGTTTGATCCCATTCATAGAAAGAGTAATCAATGTTGAACATTGGGCAAGAAAAGACTCTTAGACCTCTTTTAGAGTTCATCTCCCCCATCCCTGACTTAAGTCAACACACACATCTTGTTGACAGTTGAGGGCGTGAGAATAGTGGGGTTTGAAGAAGGAAGAGACTCTCCAAAGCCATTGAACTTGACCTGCCCAGCTGCTGATCCGGGTATGTCCCTGCTGGTGGCCCACCTGGTCCCTAGGTCTCCACCTGACCTGCCTATCTTCCCCAACTACTCTGTTTATTTCATAGGGTTTTGAATCAACACTGAGGGTATGTTCCTGAAGACTTGTGTAACAAAAGATCAGCTTGAGGGTCATAGGGTTCCTAGACAACCTGTTTGACTGTCAAACAGCAATTTCCTTTGTGATAGGAGAATAAAATGATTTCATCAGTGTGTTTCTAGGTGCCTCAGACATTGCTCAGAGTATCGATTTTGAGCTTGTTGTTGCCACTGAGTCCTGAAGCCTTTAAGATTGTTTCCTTCCATGATGCTGTTGCAGATGGGGCTCCACATGGCTTAGAACATGTTTTCAGAGAGAGATATACCTGATCCGAGGTGCTAGTTGGGCCTCAGAGATTTCACCTCTGAAGAATAAGAACTCCAGACAATGGTAGGAAACTGAGTGTATTTTCAAAGTCACCGCCAGAGGTTGTGAAACTTAAACAATGTGGTGATTTAGCCTTTCCTTCCTTCAACACTGATTGCTTGCTGGCCATGAGACAGCCACTGGACTGAGGACTAGGAATTGAGCTGGCAGGAATGCCATCATCCCCCTTTCACCCCAGCATTGATCATAGGCAGAACTGTGTAGGTTGGTGGAGATGATAGGCAACTAACCAGTGATTGCTAGTGTGAGAAATAGGGTCAATGAACAGTTTTGTGTCTTTTAGGAAAGGGGTGGCAAACAGGATCTGGTAATAAAAGATCTTGGCAAGCAGGAATGGTTCTTGGTCGCCCCCAAAGCTGGTGCTATTACAGCCTATTTTATTCTTCATCCTGCACATATATAGGCACATATACACAAAACCCCCAGAGGGTTAAAAAGGGTGCTTAACCTGAAAGTAGGATAAGGTCACACTGAAACTTATGGGGGCTACTAGGAGGTAAAGTGTGTGAGTGTGCCAGGGGAGGGGTGTGTCCGGGAAGCAGCCTGGCAACAGAAAGGTGGGGTCACAGAATTCTAAAACTCCTGTGCGGCTGGAGTATCCCGAGCTAATGGGAGAGAGGCACATGATATGTTTGCCATCCATAAATTGCCAAAGTTGCCATCCACAAAATTGCCATCCATAAAACAGAGCAGCACAAGGGAAATTGCATAAAGTGACAAACTAGTTAGCAGGAACAAAACAGGTTCTAATGAGAAGTCAGCATGTCTCATCATAATTAGGGGGTAAATCTCTGGATATGCTTGGCTGTAAATGGCAGAAAAACATAACAAAATGTCATATATGTTTTCCCTACCGGATGAGAACTCTGAAGGAATTCTAGAAGGAATGGAGTTGCTGCTATTGGTCCAGCTTCTCATGGTGTCAGAGTGTCATTGTCTTCATTGGTCCTCAGCATCTCCCCAGGATCTCTCCACATAACCTAGAAGATCGCTCCTTATGTGAAGCTGCAGATGCACTTTTCACAGCACAGCCTGAAGCACAGTGCTGCTGATGAGTTACCAGGTAGACTTACTTGGGGTACTTGCTAAAAATGCAAATGCCTGACCCCTACAAAAACCCAATTGAATCAAAAGGGATAAGGCCCTAGAATCTACATTTAGCATGGCCCCCAAATTCTTCTTAGGTCCACACAACTTGGGGAAATACTGATTGGGGTTGTGGTGCACATGTGCCTGTATATGTGCAGGGTGAGGCATAAAATAATCTATAGTAGCACTAGCTTTGGGGGTGACCAAGGAGCATTTCCGTGGTAATTTAGTAAGGAGAACTGTCCAGTCTGAGGCACTGACACTCTACATGTGGTCTGGGGACTGACTGCTTGCCAGGATCTCTTTGTTATCACTGGGCACTGTGATGAGGAATTTGCACTACAATATGAACCAGTTACTTCACTAAACACACTGCTCATTTCAACTGGCTTTTCTTTTCTTTTCTTTTTTTAACAAACAAAACTTTCTTGGTGAAGGAAGCAGTCTGTTGATTTACATTCTGGCACAATTTCTTTGTGGCATTGCAAATGGCCCTGCATTTATCACTTCCCAAAGGCACAATAGTTATGTAGTCTTGTCAAAGACTTAAAAATGTAAAATACTTTGGAAAAATGCTCAAAAATACTAAAAAATATGAAGAGATACTACAATCAAAATGAACACAGGCTTACCTGCTTATAAAATATAGCAGCTCAATTAGTTAACTTTAACACAGATCATATAACTCTCCATCAATTATAGTTATTATGGGACATGAGAACACTTTAATGTGTTTGTTCTGTGTAGGTGAGGTGCCAGGAGTCAAAATTCTGAGGCTTCCAAGGAGCTTATGATGGCCCAGTCCCTGGTTCTATTTCCTGGTGGGTAACAGATGCATCATGGTGGACTGCTTCTTTCCTCTGACTGGCCACTTGGGAGAATTTTTGTCTTGAATATATAATATGTCAGAAATTAAACTTTTATTGTCAGGGTATGTGTCCATGCTTCTCAAGGAAGCAGACACTGTGTAGAGTGGACAGTTGTTTCCAGTCTGGAGAAGCTAGGTGACCACAGTGGGTAAGATGCCCTTTGGTAAGGAACTGAGTAGCTGTTCTCCATGTAGGTGTGTGACCTCCATAGGATAAGGGCAAAAAGGACAGGCGGGGAAGAAGCTAAACCTACGTCATTACAGAGCATGGCCTTGGGGCATGCTACATCCATTCTCAGAGATCCATGGGGCACAGATAATTCTACTCATAGTTATGGCATATTGAGACTTTTATTAATTTTCCAGGCATTTTACATGCAGTATCTTGTTTAATCCCATAAACCCAATTACCAGGTGTTGGTATTTCATATTACCTCTATTTTCATTTATGAGGAAACTGTTACTCAAAAAATTAAGAAAGTTTCCCAAGTTCATATGGGAGTAAGTGGACAGAAGGAACTGGAACCTAAACCTGTCTCACAGGGGTTCCTGGTCTTAATCAGGAGGCCATCCACCCATGAGGTCCTGAAACTAACAAGGTGTAGAATTGCATTTTAACTCATGAATTTTGAGGTCTAACAAGCTGTTAGGATGTTTACCTGATGGTGCCATAGACACTTGTGAATAGTTGCCTGGAATTTATTCAGGATTTGCTGTGCCTTCCTTAAAGACTGGGCACTTGGAGGGCTTGAGTGTCACATTTACAGGTGTTTTATGTCATCCTATTGAAAGTTTTGCCTATATTTACAGTTTCACAGCCTTTGTATATAAACTCTTACAAGCAGACAAGTTAAAGAAAACAATAGTTGTTAAAGATCAAATTTATGACTGGGCTTGTATCTCCTTCATTGGATTATTTTTATAAGGGGGGAGGGAGAGATCATTTAAAATGTCACTGCATGTAGGCAGCCTTCTAAATCCAGATGAAGAAAGGCACAGAAACTTAATCTGAATTTATTAATCATTATCTCCAGGTAGAGCATTTACTTAGAAAGCTGTTGCTACAACTCAACAGATGTTTTTATCTTCCAAGCCATTAATTTCAAAACATTAATAATTGGTATCAAACTCTAGACTTGCAAACAATTGTGTAGAAATGTAAGTTTACATTTAGTTACATGCTTTGGTTTGCAGTTTACCTCAGAGGATGACCATTATATATGGAAGGATTTTCCTTCACAGGAAGCTAGACCTTACAAAATTGTAAGCTTTGAGCTCATCTCCTTTGGCTGCTATTTTGTGACTACCAGTGAGTTTCAAAGGTAGTGGGGACCAGCACATCAATATTATTTTAAAGTTAAATGTAGACACCTGATTAAATGTAGCATGTATCCTGGTATTGTATAGATTTCCATTGATTTGCAACCTTTCCTCTCAAGTCATGGAATGATAATACCCAAATCACTGGGAATTGTTTATCTTTTCACAAAGATAGAACCACACATACATAATTGTCCCTTAGGTGTATGTATGTATGTAGTTTATATTGGCAAGATAAAAATGTAGTTTATACTTTTATGATATATAAAATATACTTTTATGCATTTTGTCATTCATGGATGCCAAAGCTTAGTCCACTGAGAATTAGGGTAAATGTCTGTTCAAGCACCTCTACTTGGTATGTCATGGTTTTGGGGTTGATCCCAAGCTGGGGCCCCATAGAAGGGCCCTCTACACCAATGACTTCCATGGAAGGGCCCCCTGCACCAGGGACTGCCATGGAAGGATCCCCTCACTAGGACTCCCATGCCCTCAGCAAAAGCACACACCATCTCCACATGCTGGGTCCATTGTGAGTCCTGTGTGTCTAGCTATGACTTGGCAAGCTTAGCCAATGAGAATGCATCTTTTAGGTAGTATTATATATCAATTTTAAAAGAGCTTGAGTTTTTGGATGGAAGTAGGTAGAAAACATCAAACAAGTACAGACTTGATATCAGAAAGCACTTGATATGCTGAAGACTATGATGAGAAAAAAGGAAGAGAGTTGGTTGTATGGCAATTGATCAGAGGTAAGGAGAGCATTTTGTATCTGCTTACATACTAGAAAAGGCATCAATAAAAAGAAGGGAGAAATCTCACTGTTATATTCAGGGACTAGGACCATGCAAGTAGAAGCAGGCATGAAGGAACAGTGTGTTTATCTATGGAGAACACTTTCTGAGGAGACCTAAAGGATTATGGTATAGAGGGCAGGACCCAGAGCATGGGGCCAAGCAGGTCCTGCCATGGGGGCTGGGTGGGAGTTGGGGGGGGTCCTAAATATAGCACATGGTACAGATTTTGACTGATGTGGAGATAGTCTGCCTGCTCTAACCGCTCTTTCCAGAAAAATATCTGATTTTATGGGCCACTGTTCTTTTACATAAGGCCTCTTTGCAGATTCAGATAGAGCTGAGACAAGGGTTATAAATTGTGGCAACACTGAAGTTATTGTCTACTTGGAAAACCCGATAATACCTAGTATTACCAGAATCCCTCTGCTGACAAGCTTAAATATATTCTATGAAGAAAAATGTTTCCTGAACGTGCCATGATGAAAGATCACAAACATTCAGGATGATTTTGATTCATGCTATCTTTTGCCATTTTACTTAAGAAGAGTCTCTGTGCTAGGAAAACAAGTTTCATAAAAAATGTAACTACAAAGCATAAACAGGAAAATCCTGACACTGAAATTCTGTTTTAGAGGAGGAGACCGAAAAAAAGTTGCTGGGATATACTGTAACAAATCAGTATTTGATCTACTTTCAGGGCCAAAGGGTGCCCATAAACCCGAAGATTTAGGAACCTAAGAGAACTCGCCACTTTCTCCCAACAATTATTCAGAAGTGTATATACCTTTTTGCTTGGGTTTAAATCTATTGCCAAAAACAATGCCACAGATTATATTGGTTTTCTAAGAAACCAACTGCCCATTGCTCCTTGAAAATCAGACTTTTAGGTCAGACTGCTCTGCTGGACACCATACACAAAGCCCCCAAGGCCACATGCGCATGGTCCTGTCACCTGCTTTGGCCCGTGAACTATTAAAAAGAAAAAGAGGAATAGTTTTCCTAATGGCAAACAAATACAACAGAGAATGCTTGCAGGAAATTGAACTGTAGCTTGTGGTAATTTAGGTAATAAGCATGGTGATAAGTCATTTCTTCTCTCTGCAGTTCAGAAATGGAATAAATTTTAAGGTCATTTGAAGTGACAGCCAGAAAACACAGCCATCCAAGTGGAGCCTGAGGCACTGGACTGTCTGAGGTGGCCAGGCTGGAGAGGCAGTAGAGCCCAAAGGCTGGGGTGTTTAGGGAATCTGGGTCCCCATGATCTCTGGGAAAAGGGTCACTGATAGACTTGAATGAACAAAGATTGAGTTTCTAAGTAAAGAAAGTTTCAAATTCTTTTTCCAAAGGAAATAGCTTGAGTGGGATCTAATGCATCAGATGTAGGGCTTGTGTGTGTGTTCCGGACACAAGGGAAAGGGTTTAGGGGGTCATTTTTCAGTGGCTAGGACCCCTACAGAATCTCTTCCAGTAAGAGGCAATCCTGTAAGGGGTCCAGAGAAGCAGGGACTGCTAACTGCCTGGGTGTTCATGGTGGGCCAGGATCCATGCAAGGCATACAATTTAATCCTCATAAGATACATACTGATGTAATCCCACTTACACACAATTAAACTGAGGTGCAGAGAGTTAAGATATCAGCAGAGCCAGGTATAAGCCAGGTCTGGAATGCCAGTGTCTGTGCCCTTAACCTCCTGCCTCATTCCACAGCGTCTTGGAAGAGCGAGAGAAGGTTCTGTGCGGAGGGAGCAGACACCTGCCCGGCTGCCTCTGACTCTGAAAACCTCCTTGTCACTGTCCAGGCTTTTAGTGCCACTTGCTAAGACTACCAACCTGAAGCCCTTGAGGCTGTCACTGTGCCCGGTGGCCCAGACCTGTCACGGCTGCCTACTGTCTGCATGGCAGCTGCAGGGGGCGCTGGGTCCCGTTCCAAAGAGTTTCTGCATTAGAGTTTGTCATTCCTGGGGCCCTCCAAGTGAGGGGGAGGTACTTAATTCTTTAAACATGCCACACCGATAACCAAGAACTTGACCACTATTTCATTGGGTGCCTTCTGTGAGCAAGGAATGGAGCTAGGACCTGAGTAAACAAGAGTAAGCAAGAGAGTTCTGACTCCTACATGGCAGGGAAAGAAAACACTGAACCAAGGCTTCAAGGACTTGCTCTGGGACTTTTTTGATAAGTAGACAATTGACTTATCTTTATTGATTTTCAATTGCTCATGTCTTAGATGGTATAAAAATAGATTTATAGATTTATTTTAAGGATTAATTTTTTTTTTTTAGAGTCAAAAAGTCTCCAGCACAATATTGGCATGTTACATTAAAAAAAAAATGACAAACAGCTGGCTCCTCTCATCACATAAATCATAAATTAGGGTCTGAGTCCCTGTGAAAGGGTAACCAGCAAGAAATGCCCTTCTGCTGGAGGTGAAAAATCAGAGTTTCCTCAACATACAGAACTTCCTTTTTTTAATATAATCTGGTTCTGCCACTGTGTCTTGGGCTGTGGAGTTGTATGTACTTTTTGTTATTGTAGGTATCATTCTATCCCTGACTCCATCCTGCCCATAGCAATGGCTTTAGGACAGTTAGGCTAAGTAGGAAAGAAGGCAGAGGTGAGGGGAAAGAGGCTGACTGACCATAGATGTGGAAGGAAAGCTTTGATTTTTTTGTTTTAATGGTGGGGGTGGGGGGGCGGTTTCCCTAATTTTCTCTTTGATACTCATGGGGCGCAGCACTGCTAATAATCATCAAAATTTTGTAAGTTTTGACTGTCTCAGACTCCTGGAGTCAACGTTAGTTAAGAGCTGCGTGGGCCGCCGTCCCAGCGCGCAGACTGGGCGGCTGGCGCGGCTCGTCCGCCCTCCTAGTCTGGAGGCGGGATGCTGAGATCCCGGTGCTGGCGGGCCTGGTTCGTCTAAGGCCCCAGGAATTTGCTCCCGATGCCTCCCCAGCGTCTGGGGCGCGCTGGCCATCTCTGCCCCACCTGCGTGGGGAAGCATCACCTCAATCTCTCCTCCCTGTTCAAACGGTGTCTCCCTGCTCTCCTGTCTCCATATTTTCCTTATAAATTTTTATAAGGATGCCAGTGATACTGGATTAGGGGCCCATCTGACTCCAGGACAACCTAATTTAACTAATTACATCTGCTTTGACCCTATAGCCAAATAAGTTTACTTTCTTAGATACTGGGGTTAGGACCGCATATGGAGTTTTGAGCATCAAAGTTCATGCGTAACTGTTCCCATTGGGAGTTGAGTTGTATTGAGGCCACCGAAATCCCACAGAGGAGGCACCACCCTAATGTGCTTGCTTGTGGCCTAATCCGAACTCTTACATTTGCCTGGATTGAAGGTGATGTTGTCAAAGTGCAGGTTCTGGTTCTGGGGTGGGTTTGGAAGTCTGCGTTTCTAACAAGCTCTAGGGCAATGTCCCTGTTGCTGGTCCAGGGACCAGTCTGAGTGGCCGGGGCCTACACTCTCCGAAGAACATCCGTAGGATGGGAAGACAGAGTTGCAAAAGATTTGCAATGTTTAGATTGAAGGGTAGTGGCAGAACTAAGTGGATCACGGCAACCCAGTTGCCTGTGTGGACTTGGGCTAACGGGCTCTGTGTGCAGCCCTCAGCAGCTGAAACAGGAAGAGAGCTGCAAGTGCATCCACTAATCATCATTAATAAGCCCATTTCGTGACCTGATTTCTCTGTCCTTCGCACAGAACATTACTGGTAGACAGGTTGCGCTGGGTGCTGACTCTAGTGCAATGGGCAGAGCCTGATGAGCGGCAGACGCAATTTCAGGACTTGAAGGGACTTGGAGTCGGCAGAGCCCAGCCTGCCCCACCTTCAGTGAGGAACTGGCTTCCGAGGAGCTTTCCTCAGAGCCGTGAGGCTGGGCCTGTCCCCGATGTTCCGATGCTCACTTATAACCCAGGGCCACTGTGAGGGACAGTGGCAGGTGCCGCCTCTTGTCCCAAGAGGAAAACTCATGTTTAATCTTTAGTTAATAGATCCACGTTGTGGAAAAGGAGGGAAAAATGCTAATAAAGGAGGAAACCCTGGGGTTAGCAGGGCTGAACAGACACAGGATGACTGGGGGTGCATCAAATAACAGAAATCAGGGTGGGAAACCAGGCAGCAGCAGTTATTAACTACTTGGCATGAGGGTGGATAAAATGTTTCCCTCCATCAGGAAGTGAGCTGGTTGTGAACCCCAGAGCCCCGTGTCCTCCTATCCTCTAGGTGAGAAGCCCTGTCATTAGCTCTGGGGCAGAAGAGGTGGCTAAGGGCTCCAGGTCTCTTGGCTCCCCTGGGACAGTGGTACCCGGGTACATTTCCAGCCCTGGATGCTGTTTCTCCTGAGATAACTCACAGAGAGAAGATGAGTGCCCAGGCTCCAGGCAGGTGGTGGGGGCTGTGGAAGGGGCCCTGAACCCGGAGGCTACCAGAGGTAAGGTGGGGGGAAGGAGAAACGGGGACCTTCAGGGGCGACATTGCTGCCACATGCCCAGCGTCAACCACCATCTTCTCCGCTTATTGTGTCAATGAACTTAATCCCAGTTTGGCAAACTGCAGGGAACAGAGGTCATACGATGCAAACAATAGGACACAAAATCTGAAGTCAAACAGTACAAAATTCTAGACCCCTGTTGCTGCCCACTAGTCGTGTGAACAATGACAGATTCCTAAGATCTCCAAGCCTTGTTTCTATTTGTAAACAAGAACTGACATGATTTTCTTTCAAGCTCTTTGAGAGGATTAAATAAAATTATCCAAGTACACAACAGAGTGCGTCACATGGAGTCGCTGGGAGATGATCGTCACTGTGCCAGTGCAGCTTTGTAAAAAGTCTTAATTATGGGGTATTGAAAATGTAATTTTGTTGCTTTTAGGTACAGTTGCTGCTCTGGAAGAAGTCTGCTGTGGCTTGGTGCTCGGGCTTTGCTGAGTAGTGGGAATGGGATGAGCTTTACCGCATCAGTGGAAATAATGCTCATAAGATGCTTTGGTCAGGGTGCTGCCTATTTCATGAGGGCCACAGTTTGTTTAGCATTCTTTCTACAGTAGGATACACATTACATTAGTGGGATATACATTAATGAGCCATAGAGGCTTTTTTTTTCCTGTGGGACTTGTCCATTTCAGTGTGTACAATAGCACAAATCTCCACTCTAATTTGAGCGACATGTAACACTACAACCACATGCATAAATGTTCCATGCTCCCAAAGGGAGCAAGTAATCAAAACGTGTGTCTATCTTCGAAAAGAAGTGCAAACCGTTACACAGTGAAGGATGTAGTTTTTTGCATCTGGTTATGTTTGAGGCAAGCTAAAGTAGAACTTGGACATTGTCAGAACTTCAAGAACAAACTTGCAAATAGCAGTTTGTATTCTCCATATTTGCTATGATGATTAGATGAGGAACTATATCAAATGAGAAAAACAAAACTACATTAAGATATGAACACGGGGACGTTGACCAGGTTTGCTCACTGTTTCCCAGACACTGTGATTAAACTTGAGCCTTGGTGTTTCTCACTGCAAATACCATAGACAACTAGGGTTACTTCCAAAGAGAAGGAATTTACATAACACCAGAAACTACTGTATTGGACCAATCGTTTAAAAAAAAATCCCAGACTCTTATAGGAGAAATAATTCCAGTTAAATAGCCAATCAAAGCCACTTTCTGAGTGCATTCTATTATAAAGTACTGCACTGGTTTGGAAAAATAAAACAAAATTATATGAGCTATTGCACATAGTTGCAATCTCAGGGATATTACAAGCTAATTATGGGAAAAAAGTCAACTTTGTGATTTACTCTTTTAAACATTCAACCAGCAATTTTTGGTTTCCCACATGTGCTAGGCTCTATGAATAATGCACCAAACTGAATGTTCACTGTCCCTTTCCTATGTGTTCCCATCCAGTGGGGCAGATGTACTTTGGGCATGTAATTAAGTGTGTGGTTGAGGATATACTTAGCTTTGTGTGTTGCTAACAATCATAAGGCAGTTTAAGGAACATCACAAATCATCATGTGGTTCTTCCAGAAGAGAAGCTCAAAGATCCCAGTGGGTTGAGAAAAGCAGGCAATTCTCATGGGCCAAGGCAGGCAGGCAGGGCGTTATCAAGGAAATGATGTGTCCTCAATGACTCTTGTTTGTGGAGTGGGAGTGAGAATGGACAAGTAGGGACCAGTGATCATCTTGATCTGAATCTAAGTGCATATTTGCTGGGAGGAACTAGGTTAGTTGGGGAGAAAATCCTGGAAGCAAAGCTGAAGTATGCTACTGTGAAAATCAGCCGGTGTTCCCCAACCCCTGCACTGCCCTGAATTGTTCGGTACTGCTGGTGCTCATTTGGCAAGAGGTGGAGATTATGGCTTCCTGAGCCAGTATGCACAGCTTCACTGGAGATACTGCTGCTGATCTACAGATCATCTTAATGCTAGAATGCTGGGCTGGTATAGGGACCCTACCTTTTCCCTGTGATATTAGCAGTTCTGTGCAGAATGTTAGGCAATAGGCTAAATTTATTTTCTAAATTTTGGGGTATGTCTTATTTTTCCCAATATGCAATCTGAATTTCAAAATAGCTTCTTTGTTCAAGGACCAGATGAAAGCAGCAGTTTGCCAGAATTTGAATTTTCCTTCACAGCAGCCAGCAGCAAGCATGTGCCATAGCCTTTTGTGAATGCAAAGATATCTTTAAAATAGAACTGGAGTGTTTTCTAGGCAGCATTAGAGAAAAAAAAGTTGGAGCTAAAAGTGACCTAAACATCTTGTGACTAATCCTCCCTCTTTTCATGTTCTGTGATTGGCATTTGCCACCATTCACATTCTCAAGAAATAATGGGCCAGCTGAAAAATGAACAACAAACCTAATCGGAGCACCATCTCTGAGAGCTCCTAATAATGCCTTCAAAAGAATGTTGTTTTTAAACAAAACAAAATGAACAAAATAGCAGTAGATGCATAGACACTGAGAAGTGACTGGTGGTTACCATGGGGGAGGGGTTTGGGTGTTTGGGTAGGGAGGAGGAGCGGGATGAAGGGGCACAAAAATTCTAATCATAATATAAGTTGGTCACAGGGATGGTGCTACAGCATGGAGAATATAGCCAATGGTTCTGTTACATCTTCTAAATTGACAGACAGTAAGTGCACTAGTTGGGGTGAGGATTTAATAATGTCGTGACCCTTGAACCACTGTGTTGTATACCTGAAACCAACATAAGATTGCATATCAATGATATTTCAAAAAAAAAGGATGTCGTTTTTTTTTGTCCCTTCAGGGGCTAAGAAAGGAGACAGAATTGTAGGCTTCCCTCCTTACCCACTTGGTAGACAGAGGGGCAGCATGAACTCAAGCCCAGAGGCAATTGATTCATTCATCATTCAGATCCTTATTGAGAACTCAATTAATGGCCTGCTAAATCTGAACTTGCTCAATTACATTCCCAGGCCCATCGCTAAAAACTTAAGTAGCTTTAATTAGATTTTATTGAAAAACATAAATAATGTAAGTATTGACTCTTGGACTTAAATTTGGGTTATTGGAAATAGTAAGGCATTCAGGCACTTTCATTACCACCTGTGAGCATCTGGTGAATCACTGCAGGATGGCTTTTAAAAGATATCCTATAAAAGTTCCCTGGTCTGTTGCACAGGGCACCCATAAAAGCCGTGCTATCCTTGTAATGGTGAGCTTAACAGTTTTAATCTGTTTCAATGTGGCCTTTGTGAAGGGAAAAGAAAATCTAGATTTCTATTCTCTTTTAGTCTTTGACCTTGAACAACACCGTAGCCCCTTGTCACAAAATTCTGATTCCTTTGGATGCCTGTGGATATTTTGAAGGACTGGCTGAAGGCAGCATGCTGTCAAGGTGTCTTCCAAATCGTGTCACACGAGGAACATTTGGTACTTCCACTGCTGCTGGTTGTTAATTTGTGCCCTTGCAGGCCCTTCTAGCCACTGTGCAATCTCTGAACTAGATATTTGGGTAGAATGATAGAATTAAGCTTCTGATTCTGAATCAGAGTGGGCTCCTAAATGTTCAGCCTCTGGCATTCACAACTGATTAATAACCATACAAAGGCATGTGTGCACTTGGAGCTGACCACCAACCCACCGTGCCTGCCTTAATATTATTTTTCCCTCTGAAACACTTGAGTAAGCTTCTGAGGCATGCCCACTGTCCAACAAAATCCCCCACACTGACTCCTTTCAAACAGATCCACAGTTAGGCAAACAGCCTGCCTCTTGCTGGCTGTACAGCCCAGGAATTTGGTCTGCATCATAAAGGGAGGTGGTGTGCTGAGTTGCTTTGATGAACTGGTCTGGACTTTCACTGATCAGTTTCTCTTTCAAAGCTGCATGCACATTACTTCTCTGAAGATGGAGCCAGAGATATTTCACAAAGACAGCAGAGTTTATAGAAAAGAAGGGCAGATAAATTCCTATCTTTTCTCAAAAAGAATGTATAAGCCATATTCGTCTTGCTTGCAATTTTGGAGTTGGACATCTGTACCTCATTACTTAGCCATACTGTCATTCAAATCAATTAATTGAAAGAATTAAGGTACATCTTAAGGAGAGAAATAAATTTACTCTCTCCATTATTTTCTTTTAAACTAGCATCACACTGAGAGTGGCATTCAACCACAAAATTGCATCACATTGTTTAAAATCTTTTGTCTTGATCGTATCATCATTCTCATTATTTCCTGAGAGTTACTATTTTATTAAGACAAAAAATGCAGTCTCTTCTTGCTGAAGGGTCTCTTCCTCCCTCCTTCCTTTCCTCCTCTATCTCTCTGCACTTTCTTATATTTTCTCCAGACTACTTCCCCCATCCCTCTCACTCCTTATCTCCTGATCTAGGTGCTATTGCAGACTTTGGTGGTAGTCAGAGATTATAGCAGGGAACAATAAACATATTTATTTATATTTTGATTTAAAAATTGAATCCAAAACAAAAAAGACCCTCCCTTGCCTGGTCTGTCTCTCAGAAAGAAAAGAACTCACATCCCACCTGATTTTACTGTAGTTTTCTCATATTGCTCAGCTTTTTGTTTGAAATTGATCAAATTTCTGGCACTTTTGCGGTTTATTTCCCCAGTGGTTTCACTATCAGTTGAATATTAGAATTGTTCCGGTTTTGGCACAGACCGAAATCAATAGAAATGTTGTCTGTGAAAGAATTAAATCAGAGTGTGGTAAAATCAGGTATCCCTGTCCTCAACATATTTTAAAATGGCATCTATTAGAACTCCTAATATCAAAAGAACTGCTTAATCTCAGAAATGGAAATAATCTTGGAATCGTAAGAATATTAATCATGGATCCTGTTTTAAAAAATATGAACTATGTGCATGCTCATATGTGCCATATATGTTTGTATGTACATGCATATATTGCATTTGTATATCATAATATACTATTTGATATATGCACTATACATTTGTACTGCTCATCTCCATGAATGAAAAAACAAATTAATTCCTTCATTTCCAGACCTACCAAGTATGAACATACCTTTCTGTCTGGCTTGGCCCTTTGACCATGGGTTAGCTGCTGAGCCAGAGACGAATCTGGGAACATTGGAACTTGAGCACTTAGTACAGAAGATCTTCATGTCATGTCTTGACCCGTGGGCTCCAACTGATAACAGAGGCTTTGATACCAACTTACAGAGGATTTGGAACTTCTCCTTTAGGCTCTAGGGAAACAAGGACAATTCTTGAATAGGGAAGGAAGATGATTCACCACCACGTTTTAACAGCAGCGTGGAGGACAGTGTGGACAGTTTATGAAAACAATACCAAAACTCCTGCTGGTGAGGCCTTCACTGTATTTAAGGCACTGCAGAATCCTTATAGCTTGGTCCTCTTAGCTTACTGGTTGGGGGCACATTGCCCTGGGATTACTTGCTTTGCTTCTTCAACATGCCAATTTGCATTGCCCTAAGTATGGTAGGGCATTTGACCATGGAACTCTTTATTATTGAGTATCTCATAAGACTTGTGTTCATTCATTTAGCCAATTGTCAATCCATTTATTTGTTAATGTATTCCAGAGCTATTTACTGAGCACCAACTATATGCCAGGTACTTGACAAGGCCCTGGGGAACACACTTGGTAAGCAGAGTTGAGCACGGCAAGGCTAAGAGGAAGCCTGCAGGCTGCCAGTGACCCTCTAGAAAGCCTTGTATATCAGAAGGTCTTTGGGAAGGAAAGAAACGACTAAGAGCTATTAGCAGAACTTAGATTGGAGTTGTGAGAAGGGGGGAGAGAAGCGGGTGGGGCAAAACCATGGGCCATATGAGAGCAGGGATTCAGGGGGAGAGCAGCCCTTTAGAAGAAATAGAAGCCCTTATCCTGGGTAGTCACTGAGTTGGCGAAATGCAGTGGTATTTTGAGTTGGAGGATGGGGTATATGAAGAAAATTATGCATTTTTCTTCCAAAAGTAAAGGTAGACTCTCTCCCTTTACTGAGAGCACTGGGCTCTGTGGCTACTGGATAATGAGATAGCCATGTGGCTAAACTCAGTTACAAAGAGACTGAGAATCCCTTTTTCATTTAGAATATCAGTATGTATGAAACTAGTTTAAGGAAAATATTGGAACTTAGCATTTTGTGTTCCATTTTTTTACTACTAAAATCCATCTAAAATATGTGTAGCCATAGTTGAAATAGCCGCATTTGGGACCAGAAATGATTATGCCATTTATTTAGACAAACCCCCAATGAGCCCTCCATTTAGAGAGTTCTCTAAATGAATGTATCTAGAGACCAAGGCAGGTAATGAATAGCTCCCACTAAAATGTATGGGGGAACATGGGAACATACTGTTAAAACACCAAAAATCTTCTTCTGATGTACATATAATTGGTCTAGTTTCAGCTAAAGCAAATTGAGATGGAAGTGTAATAAGTATTTTTCAGTAGAAATGATAAGAACTTCATGTGAATTATAACTTAACAAAAATATTTATTAAGTACCTATTATTTGCAAGACACTGTGCTTTTTCTTATGGAGGTGAAAAAAATTATGAGATTTATCCTTAAGAAGAAAGGAGTTTCTCATGCAACTGGAGACAGAAATGACATTTGATATTGATTAAAAGATGATCAGGGATCTCTAAAAATGTTTCAGTAGAGTTGGTATAAAAATAAACCATGTGACACAGGATTAAGGGCACTAAGAAGCATCAAGCCACCTGAGGGTGTCAGTGTGAAGTGGCAAACTTGTCAAGCAGTCCAAGATGCTTCCACATTTGGCTGATAGGAGTTTTTACAGGTTAGGTTCTCTCTCCCCCTCCTCTCTGTATGAGGAGCATAGAGACTGGGGAGGTGACTTAGGCAGTTTGTGTTTGGAGTTCTCAAGGGCAGGTGCCTCTTTGAAGTAGCTGGCCCCAGAACTAGGTTGGTGGGTCTGTCTTTTTTGGAATTAGAGAGATATTTAGTGATGTGGAAAGAGCCCACCCCTTTAGGATCAGATGGATCTGAATTCATATTCTAGCTCTCCAGTTTTATAAGCTGTGTAACATTGGGCATATTTCATGACTTCTGTGACTTGCAGCTTTCTGATTGCACTGTGGCAATGATGGACTCCGGTGTGACAGTGTCCCTGAAGTCCTTCCCAGGCAGGGAGCTCAGCATGTCCGTGAGCTTCCCTGTCCAGGATGGTAGCCACTCAGCCACATGTTACTGAGCACATGAAATGTGGCTAGTACCGCACATCAAAATGATTGACTATATTGGGTTCAACGAAATATGTTACTGCAACTAATTTCTCCTCATTCTTTTTATTTTTTAATGTGGCTATTAGAAAATTAAAATTACATATGTGGGTCTTATTTTATGTGTATTAATTAGGGCCATTCCAGATATTCTCTCCTTAGTTGAAAGGGGCTGGTGACCCATGACAATACTAAAATGAGAACAGTGATCAGAACTACCAGTGAGCTAGGGAATAAGCTAAGAATATGTTCTGGAATGACCAAATGTGGAAAGGGGGTTGCAGACAAAAGAGGGACTCAGAAGGGGGGAGGTGCTAGACGTTAGAAGCAACAGCTGGAAAAACCCTTACAAATGATATCACTGCCTCCAGTGGAGGCGAAGGTGCAGCTTTCATTTTGGGAAAGCAGTGTGTGTTTCCCCCTCCTTGAATAAGAGTGAGCATTTGTACTAGGGTGGGTGGCTTTGAGGGCTGGCTGGATCTGGTTTACCTTGACAATGGGCATGGTAGCAGTAGGTAAGGGCCACTGAAGAGGCACGAGGGGGTGGAGGCAGAGCCTGGAGTGACACCCCTCACAGGATGTGCCCTGGGGTGCCGCACCCTGAAACTCCAGTGTGTCCCAGGGGAAGAGCTCTACTCCTCAACATATCCACCTGGGTCTCAGCCCAACAGTCTGTACATGGCCTTGCAGCGCCTTAATCGGCATGTGGGAAGAGGCTGTGAACAGTTTTCTCTTTCAACTGCAGAGTCAAACATTTTTTTAGAAAAATGTAGTGAAAATATCTAATTATGGTTAAATTTAAAAAGCCCAACTGGAAGGCCAGAGGGAGAGTGAAATTGAGAAGAGAGGTAAAGAGGCACTTTAGATCTAATGCAGTTTGGTTTATTGGCTCAATCTGAATGTTTACTTCTCTGGTTTGCAACATTTTATTGCCATTTTTTCCTCTTGCGGCCTGAAGTCGGTGTTGTTCACTCCAGTGCAGATGGCCGGCTTTGGCTGATTTTGCTGTCATTATTGGCCATGTGGAGTCCACTCAGATGCTTCCTCTGAAACCTTCCCCCTGCTCCCAGCTGGATTTACCCTGTGAATTTCGTCCTTAATTGCACATCACTTTTTACTTCCCTGGGATCTTTGATGCAGAAACCTTTTCATATGCAATTTTCTGGCTTGAATTTGGGTTTTAAGCTTGTGTCCGTGTCAACACCCTGTAATCCAAAAGCAGTACCACAAAGAGAATTGAGAGACAAATTTAAATATGGCCCAGAGGTCTGAGAAGTCAAGTGCACAGCCGCAGAGAGAGTGTTGTGCATCCAAGAGAAAAGACAGGGAGTTGGAGGACTGGGGTTACGCTAGTTATTTCAGGAGGAGTAAAGGGTGTTTGCGCACCAAAGCTGCCTGGCAGTTGGACTGCTCGCCACAGTTCTGATGACTTTTCTAGGACCATCTGGGCTAAGCATTGTGACTCTGTCATGCCTTCACAGCTTCTCTCCGTGTAGAGGAAATTAGGATGGCAAATTGGGGTGGGAGCTGCAGCCCTCCTGTAGAAGATGACCTAATGCCCCCCCAGCAGCATGCGGCTCCAGCTTTCTGTGGCTGATGACAGATGCCCACACTCCATCTCCGGGGCATGGAAGGGTGAACTTTGGGACCTCCAGTGGGCTGTGTCATCATTGGCAGATTCCTAGTCCCTACATGGGTGGTCCTCAGCTACAGAATGAAGTTCATCACATCTATATGTCTGAGGTTTTTTTGAGCATGGAATGAACATTCCTTTGTAAAGCATAATGCCCAGTGCTTGGTAGACAAGGCACTGAGCAGGTCCTGGTTGTCCTTCCTTAATTTTTTGCTTTTTCTATCATCAGTCACATTCCAGGCATAGCCAGATCAGGTTAGGGATTGGTGTGCACTGCACACCAGCCTTGTGTGTGTGTGAAATCAAATTTCTTAAATAAAGTATGAATCTATTACGATGAAGTCATTAATACACTATTCTAACTACGTGTGCTAATTGGGCTAAGCAGTCAGGTTGGTGTAACCCCACAGGTTGGCATGGAATTAACGTGGGCCCCTAGGCCCTGTGTGTGGGCCTGCTCCCAGGTTCCAGTGTCCCCCCAGTACTTTGAACCCAGAATGTATGTGGTGGGATGGAAACAATGGCTGGAGTCAATCAATCCCTTGGCTTTTTCACTGGAAGAAGTTGAGATTTCCTGACACTACATGCTGTTGACTTGGGGTAAGGACTTGTCATTGTGTCTCAGCCATTTCAAAATAGGATGATATCTGCCTCACAAGATGAGTGGAAGAGTTCAGGGACCTAATTCAGAGTACTCGGCACAATGCCCATTACATCATACTCTCCCAGCAGATAAAAGCTATTATGACCATTGTTTACTATCATTATTGCAATTATAATTATTCATTCCTATTCTCCAGACACCTGAAGCTACCCTCCTTTCTGTTCTTTTGTGATCCTGGTTTTCTGTTCTTGACTCCATCCAAAGATTCCTTTTCTAGTTACATCACCCAGCATCCTTTTTCTTACAGTCACTCTAACAAGATACAGGGTGTGATCAGGGATGTAATAACCCAAATATTAAAGTGCTCTCCTACTAGGCCTCAAATATTATGTACCACATTGCACTGCTGGCTTTGTGTGTGAATTTGAGGAAAATCTTTGAATTTCCTTTGTTTAAAGAAATCGAATGTAAGTCTTCCTGAAGTCCCTTGTATTATGATTTTTTTGTTACTATTTGAATCTTTCATCCCTAGATGCTTAAACAGGAAGAGAAGAAGCCCTGGGAATAGGAAGCAGAGTCATAAACCATTCTAGGGGAGTTCACTGTGGTGATCACTTTCCAGTCTGGAAAAGTCTGATTCTGACAAAGCTACCTCTAGGACGTGCACTTAACTACTTTCTCCTGTTTCTTATTCAAACTCCCATTTCATAAAATCACTTTCCATCCACTAAGCCAGAATTTACTTTAAAATAAGCTGTGGGCTTAATAAGAATTATTGAGTTGTTTCCCCAAAGACAGATTTCAAGTCATATGTGAACTTCATTTCATTTTTGCCTGAATTTATCTGGAACTTTTCAGTGTTGCCATTTCAGTTATAGCAGGAGAATTGCTGTCAATTAGGACCTATTGTAGAGGTTGCTAATGCTTTCAAAAACACAGGGTGTGAAATTGGCCTTCCTTCTCTCTTTATTGTTCTGTTTCATTCTCTTCTCTCATTCTTAGAACCATTATATTTTGAATTACTTAGATATATAAATAAAAAAATTCTACCTTTTATTTGGCTAAAAATATGTTGGCATCTTAAGTTCATGTGATTTTTTTGTTGGAAATATAAATCTTAGAGGTTTTGCTCGAACTTTCCATTGGGCTTGAGGACAACGGCCGAGGAAGTTGTCGTTTGGAGTCAGAGCGTCTTCTACCTGAACCTGACTCTCAGGAGGCACTTCCCACATACGAGTTATTATGTTCTTTGTGACTTCGGTGCTTTGAGCATATTCCTGACTGTAGAACTGAAACAACATAATGTGACCTTTATGTGATTTAGCAACAAAGTACTTTCATGTTGTATTCAGTGACTTAATGATACAGCTTTTTCCTGGGAGACGTGAACCAGGCTCAATTACTAGTGTGTCATCGCTGAAAACATCTCTTAGCAGAAAATTTTATTTGTTTTATTTTATTTTTGAAATAAAATGTATTTTGATTTTGAAAGTCATGGGATTGTATCTCAGTTGTAGAGATACAACTTGATATATTACAAAAGGAGGAAGAAGCAAAAACCAGACATCTGTATTTACATTCCTGTAACAGAAACTCTCCCAGCCTTTGATGTGAATGCCATTCAACTTTCTTCTATCCTCTTGCCTCTGTTTTCTTACAACATAATCATCATTATGGTTCTTATTTTCAGACTTTTGACATTTTCTATTAAACCAGCTTTTTCCATATGATAGTCTTTACAATCTTCATTTTTAATTCTAATGAGTGAATATCCTTAATTTATTTAACCATTCCTTCATTTTTGCTCATTTATGCTTTCTTTCCAGTTTTACACTGCTATATAAGGATGAAATGAGGGTACTGTACATGTAATTATTCTCTACAGTATTAGTTATTTTTGAGACATGGAATTAATTCTTCAAAGGTATGGATATTTTTATATTTCTAGGTATATACACTGGCAATAAATCTCAATAACTTATAAAACAATCTTAGTCTTCCATCTTGTTGCTGAAACAGGAAGCCTTGTCATAAAAAGACAAAAGCATGCAAAAAGAATGCAAACTCAGTTTCTATGGAGGCATTAAGTAAATAAAAGAGGGAGGGAAACCTGTAATGCACTTTACACGTCTTATGGGAATCACATTGAATTAAATAATCATTGAATTAAATGTCGCTCTTTCAATTTATTATCGCAATTTTACCTCAGCACCTGTGCTTGCTTGGTGCCCTTCCTAACTTGGTGGTCTATTCTATCAGGACCACACCTGCTCTTACTATTCATCTCCTGACTTCTAAATGATGGTGAACCTGGGGGGACCCCATCCTTGGATTTCTTCTCTCACTGATTATATGTCTGTCCTCAGTGACTTCAGAGCCTCATGGCTTTAAACCCCATCTATAAGCACTGTGTACACACAGCATTTCACATTTACCCTGGCATTCTGTATTCAACAGGCAACAGGGGCCTCCACAATCAGGGTTCTCACCATCTTTACAGCTGAACTTCACACCATTTTCTCCATGCTGTGTCCCTCATTTAAAAAGAACTCTGCTCATGTCAAGAATCTTGGGGTAATTGATGTTTTCTTTTGGTCACTCCTAGCAGATAAGGCCGAACGTAGCCCAGACCCCTGTGACCTGCCCTGCCACCCTCACCTCATTCCCTTTGCTGCTCCTCTGTGAGGCCGCATCTTCTCCTGCCTTCCTCCCCTCCAGAGCTCAGACAGGTAGCCTTTACCTGAGTGCCTGCCCCTGAGCTATCCTCAGGATGCTTCTGCCAGCATGACGAGAGGGATTTTCTGTTGTGTCCCCTCATGCATCCCCACCACCTAGAAATGTGCCTGGCACATAGTAGATGCCAAATAAATATTTTTTGAATGGGTGATGAGGTTATTATTACAGGTTAAGTATACTACTCCAGAGTTACCTGTTTGTTACTGGGTATATTTGAAAATTAAACCTAAGTCAGTCTGCCACTGTATCAATATGCTCTGTTTCATATGACATAAAGGAACTTGGAGTGCTCCCACTTTTCTAGTCTCTGAATTTATCAACTGCATGAAGCTTTGGTAAAATCACGTGTAAAATCATCTGTTAGTATTTTATGTGTTGGAATATTTACAGGTTCAAATTCTTCGATCATTATGTGACTATTCTGGTTTTCTATTTCTTTTTGAGTCGTTTTTCTTTAACCTATACTATCTACATATTTATTTCTCCTAGGTTTTCATAATTATTAATCATAAAGTTGTTTGTAATTGTTTTGGGGGGGGTCCCAGGATCGTCCATTAGTTCAGTGATTCACCGGA
>JAVSCE010013487.1:0-17571 GCA_032199065.1 Smutsia gigantea
ACTTTATTTTTTCACAATTCTTAAAGCTATATAAAGTGATTTACATGTTGCTTTCTCATGGTTTTGGATGTAAATTCTTTGAGAATGGGGACCTGCTTTATTTTGTCATTGCTGTACCTCTGGTGCCTAGAATAGTAAGCACTCAATATATAAATTAGCTGAATGAATAAATGAGTGAATACATTTAAAAATAACTGTGCATGTGAGTAGAATTAACCACTTTCCATTATCTTTGGCATCAGCAGTGGCTTAGGTCCTAAATCACTTCTTAAATAGGTTCATGCAAATATCTCCTGTTTCTGTTGAGTTTCTAATCGCCTGTTTGGAATGGCCCTTCCACACTAAAGAGCGATTACTCTTACTAAAACACCACTCTGATCAGGTCAGTTCATGTAATTTAATGTCTCCCTCTTTTCTGTGAGATAAAAGTGCAATTTGTCACCAGGAATTCAAAGTTCTCAGGACTCTCACTTCACTTCAGCTATCCAACGTCACATCCTAAGACTTCAAAATACTTTTCTCAATCCGGCTTCTTTCTTGAGGGTTGCCTACAAACTCTAGGCTCACTCTTGTCTTTGTGCTTTTGCACGGGGAGCTGTTCTTATACAGAAGACACTTCCCATTCAAATCAGAAGCCTGCCAAGTGTCAACTCTATAAAGCCACTTTATTGTACACAGTTTTACAGTTCTTTTGAATGGTGTATTCACAGAAGTTTAAGCAGCATCTTCTGAGTAGCACACTATGCTCCTCTTATTCCACCTTCCGTTTGTTGTCCCTACTTTGTCAAAGATGCTTGGATAAGGTTTATTCTTTGTAGTTTTTTATAACAATAAATCAGTTCTCCTATGTAGCAACATTAATGCCTTTTCTGACTACTAGTAAACATAGGAATGCCAAATTCCTGCTTAGCCAAACCTCTGTCTTCTTACATGGTTGTGTGCTTACATCACTGAATAGACTGACTACCCTCAATTAGTAAGTAATTAAATAGGGCAGGATGTGCTCTACCTCATGCCTTAATTCACTTAATGACAGTGAATGATTCAACAGTGCTTCACTAATTCTGTTTTCATGAAATAGCTTTTGGGCTTTAGAATATGTCTCTAAAGAAACAAACTGCTTCCAGAGCTGTGAGCTCAGACCTATTCTGATATAAAAGTCTCTGAAACTTAAGGATGTGAGAGGTTTTTATAGCGCTCTTTAGTTTTTATTGTATAGCAAACATTGCACTTTCTTTTTCACACTATTTGTTCAAGAAGCATTGTGAATCTGAAACAAGATAAGAATAAAAAAGTAGGGAAAGAGATATGTAGACTAACATATGTAGAGATATGTAGTGGAGTTACTCCAGAACAAATTCAGCCAAGATTTTTTCTGGGGATGAAAATCAAACACTGGTGACATAGACTAGTGGGCCGTATGATAATAAAGGAAGAGAGATTAAAATATTTAAGCAGGTTTTTTTCTTCTTTTATACATTATACTCTGAAAACTTTCAGACAAGAGATAAATTATAAACAATATAGTGAACACACCAGCCTGTTTAAAGTATAGAGTGTACTCCTCTCTTACTTCACACTCTCCTTCTCCTTCAGAAGGAAACACCAACCGAAATATTTTATTGGTAATTCTCAGACACACTTTATTCTCTTATTATTCCTAAGGAATAATGTCTTTATTCAATATAGGTTTGAAATTCATCAGTGTTAATATATGGCTCTAGGTAATGTAATTTATTTGCACTGCTGTATAGCATTATATAAATATGCTATACTTATTTATAGCTATTATAACATTGCTACTATGCATGTCTCCCTGTGCAAAGAGGGAGACAGAGTTCTCTAAACTATATACTTAGAAGTAGAATTTCATAGGCTATATTCCTTTTTGATTTACCAAAGTGTATAGAGTGAACTTTCTCTCAAAGGAGCCTATACCAAATATATCCTTGTCAGTGGTATAGTTTTCATTTATCCATCTTTTTTGAAGCATAAGACTATTTTTGGGGGGCCAATTTGGTATAAAATTACGTATGATTGTGGTTTCAACTTGTATTCTCTTTATTATTAGTGAAATTGATAATCTTTTCATAATATTTTTGGGGTTTGGGGTCATCTCTTCCACCAAAATGTATCTTTTTGCCCGCGTTTCCACTAGACGTATTTTCCTGTCACTCATTTGGAGATGGCATTCATATAGTTTCTGTACTGATCCTGTCAGTTACAGCCTGCAACAGATTTTCCCTGCGTGTGTCTTGTGTTTGACACTTTTCATGAATAGAAGTCTTCAATCTTTTTTTTTTAATTTTGGTATCGTTAATGTACAATCACTTCAACAACATTATGGTTACTAGACCCCCTATTATCAAGTCCCCCCCACATACCCCACTACAGTCACTGTCCATCAGTGTAGTAAGATGCTATAGAATCATTACTTGTCTTCTCTATAAATACTGCCTTTCCCATGTCCCCCACTGCTGCATTATGTGTGCTAATCGTAATGCCCCTTTTCCCCCCTTATCCCTCCCTTCCCACCCATCCTCCCCAGTCCCTTTCCCTTTGGTAACTGTTAGTCCATACTTGGGTTCGGTGAGTCTGCTGCTGTTTTGTTCCTTCAGTTTTTCCTTTGTTCTTATACTCCACAGATGAGTGAAGTCATTTGATACTTGTCTTTTTCCGCCTGGCTTATTTCACTGAGCATAATACCCTCTAGTTCCATCCATGTTGTTGCAAATGGTAGGATTTGTGGCAATGTAAACTAGTTTAACCATTGTGGAAAGCAGTATGGAGGTTCCTCAAAAAACTCAAAATAGAAATACCATTTGACCCAAGAATTCTACTCTTAGGAATTTACCCTAAGAATGCAACAGCCCAGTTTGAAAAAGACATATGCACCCCAGTGTTTATCACAGCACTATTTACAATAGCCAAGAAATGGAAGCAACCTAAGTGTCCATCAGTAGATGAATGGATAAAGAAGATGTGGTACATATACACAATGGAATATTATTCAGCCATAAGAAGTTTTCAATCTTAATGCAAAAAAATTTAACTGTCTTTTCTTTCATGGTTACTTATTTTTGTCTTAAGAAATCTTTTCTAATGAAAGCCATTGTAATACTTTTCTACAAATTTTGGTTTTCATATTTATGTTTAATCAATCTGCAATTTTTGTGTGTGTGAGTGTGCTGAAGAGCAGGATGCTAACTGTATTTTATTTTCCCTTTGATTAACCAATTAACTGCCGATTTTTACCAAGCACATCATCCTTTCTTCTCAATCTATAGTGCTTCTGCTATCATAGATAAAATTTTCATAGATGCATGGGTTTGATTTACTCAATAATCTTGGTATCTTATAATGAATGTATAACGATAAATCGCGGTAACTAGAAACTCTCATCACCTTTTATTCCTTGAGTTGTCTATCTGTGACCATCTGCTCTTCCAAATAACTATTTTTAGTTAGCTCGTTAGTCTTATGAAAAATCCACTCAGGATTTTGATTTATATTGCACTGAAGAAATAGTTGTCATTTCTAAGATGAAAATTTCTGTTACCCATTAATGTGATATATCTCTTCTTTTTTTAAAGGTATTTTTAATGACATTAAATAAAGCATTATTTTTTCCTTCCAGATACTGAGCATCATTTGCATTTATACATAAGTATATTTTTTATAGTGTAACTGATCTTTAAAAATTATACTTTCTAAAAATTGTATAGAAAAGCTGTTGATTCTTCTTTACCAACCTTACATCCAGCCGTCTTGCTATATTCCTATTTTTTCAAGTATTTTCTAGATTCTTTCGAGCCTTTTATGCGGATAACAACTAATCTGGTGATGGCTGTATTTTTTTCTCCATTTTCAATCTTTATTCCCCTTCTCTACCCCACCTATATTTTTGTACTCACCAGAGCTTGCATTGCTAGGTAGAATTAAAGTGGTGACAATAGACCTTATTACCCCAGTCCTTATAAATTTTGTTAGTTGACACTCTTTAATTTTAAGTAGTTTTCTTCAATTAGTGTAAGGGATTTATAATCTCTTCTCAGTTTAAGAGAAAATTTATGACCATTATTTTTATTATTGATTGGTATTAATGAATGCTGAATTTTATCTGATGCCTTCCATCAGTCTACTGAGTTGGCCATATTATTGCTTCAGTCAATGTGGAGAATTACACTGACAGATTTTTCTAATGTTAAACCATTTTTGCATTATTGTAATAAACCCACCTTTGTTTGATCATTAATCTCTTTTATATATTATTAGAATGAATTTAATAACACTCATTTCAGATTTTTATGTTTTTATGAATTACATTTATAATTCTTTTATGTCCTTGGCTATCTAAGTCATCAAGATCACACTAGTCTTGTAAGAAGAATTTGGGAATATTAGTTCTTTTTACCTAATCTATATTATTAGGCCTCTCGGTACTCTGGCTGTTTGTTAAAATTCATTTGTAAAACAGTATATGCGTAGTAGTTTAGTATTTATGATGTTTGAAGGGTAGATTTACAGCTACTGATTAATCTGATTGTATTTCCTTAATGATAAAAAATATAACCAGATTTTCTATTTCTGTTGGAGTCACTATAAATTAGTTACATAAATACAAATCCCAAACTTTGCAAAAGAGCAGACCTGTGGATTTTAATTCTTAGGAACTTTTGTTTTTTCTGTGTTGCAGATCAGCACAGATTTGTTTCCTCATCATCTCCTTAGTGCAGTTTGTAGATTTTTTTTCAGTCTTCCTTTTCACTGAGGCCTCAGTATTTCAAGCATCTCAGGTTTGTGAAGGGCCTCAATTCTTTATGCTCCTTGCATGGGCCCAATTTTTCTCTTTTCTTTTTTTTTTTTTTTACATCTAGTGGCTAGTTCTTGGTTTCTGAGATCTAAGATCTGTGAAGGCCCCTGGGGCAGAGACAGCTTCAGCTTCAAGTGAGGACTCTGGTTTCTGGACTCTTTGATTTTGGACCCTGGGTATTTTCCTTTACTTTTATGTGAACTCAACTGTGCATATGGAAAATTGTTTGTTATATTTTTCAGAGTATTTTTAAATGTTATAAAGAATTTTTTTTAGCCTGCCATAGTGCATAGTACTGGAGGAAAAAAAAACCAAAAAACCTCTTTTGCACCTCCCAGAATGTGGGCTTCCAACCTAACATCTGTTTCTGAGAATAAAATAAAGGTATTTTCACTCTAACTTAAATGTTAGTTATAACAAAACAATAATCATAACAACAAAACCCACAAAACTTCCAACTTTATAGGTTTCTTCCCCTCTTTTTATATAAATAAATAACTCATCCATTCATTGCATTTGCTTTATTATCTATATTTATATCTCTGGAACCAAGAGCAAGTTGTAATTATCTTATTATAAATTTACTTTCTGAGGAAATAATCTTCTATAAGAACGTGCTTAAATACTCTGTTGAGGATTGATTCCCTAATTGCTTTGCCTCCTTGATGTACTTCTGATATAATTTTACTCTTAGATCCACCAAGGTATATAATACATTGTTCTACTTTGAGTCATATCCTGAAAATTAATTCATCAAATGGCTTCTTAGGTTCTTCTACCTTGTACCTAATAAACTAATAAATTATTTATAATGACATAATAGCTTATAGTTTATAATTAACTGTAACAAAATAGTTTATACCATTATTTATTATTATATATTTTACATTTACATATGAATATTAAAATATGTAAATATTATATATTTCTGTTATATATTTAAATAGAATAAGTTTATAATAAATAAACTAATAAATAAAAGTAAGACAGAAAATGTTACAAGTGACAGGGATTAAATTTATTTCTTATGCTCTCTTTTTAGAGACCACTGGTACAACTATTATTTACAGTTTTGATTTTAGACAATCTAGCCAATATGACAAAGTGCTTGAAGTGAAACTTCCTTTTCAGGAATGAAAAGATCTTATTAAACACAGTGATGTTTTCCAGTCCTTAAACTATTTATCAGACCATAGAGAGACATGGAGACACAATATTTGACTATTGACTGGTTTGGTAAGATTGTTTATGTAAGAAATCTAACGGTACATTTGATCTAGATGTATATTATTCATTCAAATGGAAATTTAATTTATTAGAGGAAGGAAGGTTTAGTTAGTAGAAACAAGTCATATAAATGAAATTGTGAAAAACAGCACAGGTCACCAAATTATTATAGGGAAAAGACAAAATAATAGAATAATTATAGAAAGGTTGAATTTTTGCACTTGAACTAATGAGACCAAACAAGCACAGGTTAGCTAAGTAGAGTTACAGGTTTAGTTATTGCTAAATAATTGCTAAGTAGCTATAACTTTTAGTTGTCTCAGAAAATGAACTACTCAGGATATTGTAATGAGAAAACTCATGTATGACTGAAGAATAGGTCGTTTCCCTCACTTAGGGCAAACATTGGCTAACATTGGCAAAACTATGGCCCATAGGACAAATCCAGGCTGCTGCCTATATTTGTAAATAAATGTTCATTGGAACACAGCCACTTTCATTCACTTACGGATCGTCTATTGAGTCATTCATAGTAAAATGTCAGAGTTGCATTTGTGACAGAGACCATCTGTCTTGCAAAGTATAAAATAGTTACTATTTATCCCTTTACAGAAAAAGTTCACCAACTCCTGGCTTCAGAAATGTCTGTAGAAGAGTTAGGGAAGGTTTTTACTTTCAGACAAAGATAAGTAATATATGAAAAAATTCAATTGTACATCTGGTTTGATCCAGAGATGATTAGATAACCATTCACATTTATTGATGTTGTTATTGGTGATAAACAATCAGTTATGTGTTCTATACATCAATATCATTACCATTGAGGAAGTTTACATGCTCCCAGATTGGGGAATAGAAAAAGGGGAATTATAAGGGAATGGTGAAGTGCTTATTTGACTGCTATTT
This sequence comes from Smutsia gigantea, assembly GCA_032199065.1. NCBI lineage: Eukaryota > Metazoa > Chordata > Mammalia > Pholidota > Manidae > Smutsia > Smutsia gigantea. The sequence goes on from JAVSCE010013487.1 coordinate 6,947, forward strand.
GACTGCTTATTTGACATCAATTGGTGTCAAGTTCTACAGCCAGTAGATATCTAGCAATGTTAGTGATGTTTCTTCCTCTTTGCACAGGATCAGATATAATTCGTGCTGCCTGCTCATTGATAGAGCAACAGCTGCTCTATGCATTATTTTTCACAACCTGACTAATAATGCAGCAGCAATTTCTATTTAACTTCTCCATAAAGTCAGCCATTTCTGGACTTTGAGATTTTCCAAATGGGACTCAGGAAACACATGTTTCCTGAGTTAATCCTATGGAAGCCATTCTTTCTTCCTAGGCTTGTGGTGATGGGTCATTAGCTCTACCCTTTTTCCTTCTGGGAGTGGGATTTATAGTATAGCTTTTCAGGAAGGAAATCCTTCTTCCAAAAGTAATCTTCTCACTCTCAATTATTTTATAATCTTGTTATATGTGATAAGTTTAAGAGTACTTAGTTCTTGGAAAACGGTTTTGAAATATATGCATAATGATCTCTCTTTGGTACCTGACAGTACCAACCCCAGACAGAACTGGATGAGTCCACTTCATGGACTAGCTGTGTGACAGGGCAGGCATATGTCCAGACTTCCTACTTATTGCCATGGTTGCCGATGGTTTTGTTAGTCAGGAGCTGCTTCGCGGTTGCTGTGTTCTTCTTTGAAAGGACATATGATCTAATATAAAGGTGAGGATTTAATGAGATAACGTGTGAAGCTGCTTCTACAATGCCTGGCATAGACAAGAGATTTCATAAATATATGTTCCTTTCACTAATGCACATAATGATTAGTATACCAACCCATTTTAACAGAAGACTCAAATTTACAACTTGTAAGCTGAATTCCCTGCATGATGTTAATACCTAGAGCTCCATTCCAGAAACCCCATTGTATTGAAGCCTTCATTCTCCAGATGATCAGGGTTTTCATCAACATGTCTCACACATTTTCCTTATCTGGTCATCACAGATATGCATTTACATTTGAAAACTTTGTCCTATAAAGTAAGGTCCCAAATTCCTTTTCTCTCTGTTCACTAATAAAATAACTACAACAATGTAATATACTTGAATACATAGCTCAGGACCCTGAAACCCCCAACCACAGCTTGTTGCCAGTTACCGCTGGCCTCATTTCTTACATCTTTCCTATCTTTCATTCTGTTTGGCCACACTGACCTTGCTATTCCTTGAGCACAGGAAGTCAGAACCAACTCAGGAGTTCTCAAGGGCTAGTCCCTCTGAGAAGAACACATTCCTCCTGCATGGCTGACAGTTTATTCCAACACTTCTTTAGGGTCATGCTGACATAGAAGTGTCACCTTCACAGAGAGGCTTCCTGGACCAACTGTCTAAAATAGTTCTCCCTGCTGTTCTGCATCCTAACACCTTGCTTGGTTTTTCTTTATAGTAATCACTACTTTACCTTATATTATGTGCATTTATTTATTTATTGTTGTCTATGGCCCTCAATAGGGTGTGAGCTCCACTAAAACAGGCTGCTATGTTTTACCTGGACAGGTGCATGGAACATAATCAGCAATTAGTATAAATTGGTTGTTGATGATGTTGTTTTTACTGAGATATAATTGATATATAACATTGTATTAATGATTTGATTCATGTATATATCATAGAAAGATCACCCCAATAAGTCTAATTATCCCTCACCACACATAGTTAAATATTTTTTTCTTGTGAGAACTTTTAATATTTACTCTACTAGTAGTGTTCAAATATATATATAGTGCAGCATTATTAACTACAGTTACCTTCTGTGCGTTACATCCCTAAGACTTATGTATTATATATAACTGGAATTTTTTACCTTTTGACCCTCGTCACCCATTTCACCACCACCCCTCCCTCTTCTCTGGCAATCACCAATCAGATTTTTGCTTTCTTTTTTGAGATTCCACTATAAGTGAGATCATATAGTAATTTTCTGACTTCTTTCACTTAGGATGATATCCTCAAGGTTCATCCATGTTGTCACAAATGGCAGGATTTCCTCCTTTTTTTAATGGCTGAATTGTATGCCACTGTGTATTTTCCATTTATATATATATATATGTGTATATAAACATCTCACCTTTTCTTTGTTCCTTCATCTGTTGATGGACACTTAGGTGGTTCTATTCATTGATTATCCAGAATCAGGAACCCTTCAGTGACTTATACAGAGCCAACATTAGATAATGTGGAGGTTGAGATAGGGTGGCAATGGTGGGACTTGTGATTTATGAGTCTATAGTCAAGTCACATGAATTCAAATGAGAAGCCTTGGACACAGTTCCCTTCTTAACTTTTAATGAGATCTAAAGTAAGGAAAAGAAGGAAACATTTTGATTTCTGTGATGGTTAGCTCTATGTGTCACCTTCACATATCTGATGAAACATTATTCTAGATGTTTCAATGAGGATGTTATTTTGGATGGGAGTAACATTTAAGTTGGTGGACTTTGAGTAAATCAGATTGCCCTCCATAATGTGGGTGGGATATATCCAATCAGTTGAAGCTATAATAGAATAAAGACTGATCTCCCCTAAACAGAAGGAATTTGCCAGTAGACTGCCTTTGGACTTAAGAATTTTGGTACTTCCCAGGGTCTCCAGGCTTCTGAACCACCCTGTCAACACTGGACTTTCTAGCTTCCATAATCACATGAGCCAGTACCTCAAAATAAATCCCTCTCTCTCAGCTCTCAGTTTCTCTCCCCCACTCACCCCAATGTATGAGTTTATTGGTTCTGTTTCTCTGGAGAACGCTGACCAATATAGCTTCCAAAATGGGACATTGACTTAAATATGCAGAATAAACATTTCAGCCAAAAATCTCAAGCCATAAATAAAAAAATGTATTTATGCTCTGTAGCTCATATGAGACTGAACTTCTTTGTAAATTGGCCTGCAGATGACAAATTAGGGAGCAAAAATAAAGGAACCAAACCTTGTTAATAATAGGTCTTTCTATATGTAGATACAAAAAGATCATTATGCTTTTCAATGTAAGCTTTTAAAATTATTAATTTCTCAACAATAATAATAATAATTATAGCAATTGTAGTTTTGTATTCCATTATATCTTACATGACCTAAGAAGCTGGTCCTAAGATGAACTAGATGATCTGTTATGAAGCACACGGGAAGGAGAGAGGAGAAGGCGTCCTCCAACTGAAGGTAAGGTGGTCTTGCCCTCCTACTGTAGCATCAGCAGGGACCCAGCTAATGAGCAAGATGGAGAGTCACAGAAGCCCCAGGGGAGCGACGTGGCTGCATCTGAGGAGTGGGTGTTAGAGTACTTACCCATCCCCTTCCATCCAGAGAAGAGGGGGGTAGAGATACGCCAACATCTGTCTGCAAGGGCTCAGCCATGCTCGGTGTGGTGTGCGGAGGCCCATGGAGGGCAGCGGGGGCAGGGCCAAGAGGAGCTTAGCACGGGGCGACCTCATCTATAGTAACTGACCCAACCAATGTCGCAGATTCTCATCGGTTACATTAAATAGTTTCTATCTCTTCAGGATGAAGTAGGAAAAGGAAAAGTATTCTCTTCTCTAGAGCATACATGGGTGAGAATAGAGGGGAGAGCAATGAGCAAGTACTAACACATGGAAATTTCCTATATTCACTCATAAGGAACGATGATGGAGAGAAAGACATTAACTTGTCAGGGAGGTAAGGAATGAACCAGGAATATTGTACCTTGGAGTGAGAGGGAGCGTAACAAAGAAGTGATTAACAGTCAGGGATGTTGCTGAAAGGTTGAAGATAATGAGAAAAGGTCATTGAGTGGGTAATTATATGCCTGAATTTTATGACCCATGGAGGGTTGTAACATTTATGTAGTTTCTGAGATCACCAAGCAAATTCCAAATAATTGCATAGCATGCAACACCTAGCACAGCATCTATTTAGAGGAATAAATTTTGACAATAAACTGGCATTCATCAAACCTACCTCTGAGAGAAAAATGATTATGCTGACATGAAGTAAGGTCCCAGTTTTTAGAACCACATTTACATTCTGACTTCCCACAATTTTTTTTCTTACTTTATATTAATGAGAGTCACGATTTTGTTTCCTCCTTCCCATAAATTCCTAGTCTATCCTGAATGTAACCACATACAGGTAAAGATGAAACTCCTTCTTTCATAAAGTTTTACCTGAACTTCTGTGCTCACACATTTACATGAACTAGAATTTAACTATTTGCCCAGACTGGAACAGTTTATTGTCTACTTTGGACTCAGAATTTAGCAATGTTCCTGACCTACAGTAATTAAATAATGAACAATTACTGAATAAATAAAAGAATGAACAATGAACAGGACATGGGAAAACAAACACAAAACTTGCTACCATTGTTATATTTTGACTCTAGTCCAGGGCACCAAACTTATGGAAGTGAAATTCACAGTGTAGAATTTTTATTTGGAAATAATACAAAGTATGAACAGAGGGATACAGAATCAAAATTAATAGGAGTATGGTTAGTCAGGACAGACTTGAGGGAAGCCAGTTTCAAAGCCAATCTTAGAGAATTTAATAGGCATGGAATGATAGTGTACGTGGGTGTGTGTGACTTGGGAGTAAGGGGAACATTCAAGGATGGGGAAGAATGGGGAGCAGATCTTAAAGTCATTTTCTGGGGAAGAAAAAATGTGCAGAGGAAAGCAAGCCAATCTATTTGAATGGACTGAAGAGGGTCTGTTCATTTAGTGGTGCAACAGAGGCAAAGGTCAGCTGGAGAGGACCACGGGGGATGCCAGGCCGCAGAGACTGGCCTTTAAATGGCAGACACTCTTCCCTAAGGGTCCTTGAGTAGAAATGGCATGATGAAAATGCTGCTTGAGAAAGATTATTCTTGCAGCAGGAGGTCAATAGCCTAATACTCCAAAGGAGAACATTACACCTCTCACATCCCCCCAAACATTACCCTTTGCCACCCCGCAGGCCTCAGGGATGACCGTTTCTGAAAGGCCCTGCCCTTCGGGTTGCGTATTTCATTCCTGCTCTTTGCCGAGGGATTTCTAGTCTCTTTCTTTTCTCTTATCTTTGTACTTTAACAAATGCCCTGCCACTGGCAAAGATAGGAATCACGATCATTTGTTTTCAGCTGCCTGTGGCAGATTGATGAAAATGGTTGCATTTTAAGCTACTTCTCTGTGTTTCTTTGATGGTGGCTTCAGCTGTGACAGGGGCATTAACCTCAGGGGTGAGGAAACAATTCTTGCTTCATGCTTTCTCAGTTCAGAGCTTCTCCTCAGCAGGGAGAAAGCAAATCACGTACATGACTTGAAGCAATTTTGTGATTTATCCAGCGGGTACACACCCACAATCAAGTGAACTTTGCTTAAAGCCTCCGAATGGATTTTTAAAGGCTGCTGTGGGGCGATGGGAGACACGTTCCTGCAGCCACCTTCTCAAAAGCAAACTTCTCTAAAAAATTTGTCCAAAAAGCTAAAGGACCATGCTGTATCTTTAACCCTAAATTGGCTTGTACCCAGTTTCAAAAACACAGCAAAATCTCCTTTTATTTCTTAAAACCAGGTGCCGGTTGTATAAGCATAACAAATACAATGAGAAGACTCCTTGAATTCAGTTTTCTCAAAATTTATATTACAGACTAAAACACCCTTGTGATTTTTTTTATTATGGTATCATTAATGTACAATCACATGAGCAACATTGTGGTTACTAGACTCCTCCCATTATCAAGTCCCCACCACATACCCCATTACAGTCACTGTCCATCAGTGTAGTAAGATGCTATAGAATCACTACTTGTCTTCTCTGTGCTACACTGCCTTCCCTGTGCCCCCCCTACATTATGTGTGCTAATAGTAATTCCCTTAATCCCATTATCCCTCCCTTTCACCCACCCCCCCAGTCCCTTTCCCTTTGGTACCTGTTAGTCCCTTCTTGGAGTCTGTGACTCTGCTGCTGTTTTGTTCCTTCAGTTTTTTCTTTGTTCTTATACTCCACAGATGAGTGAAATCATTTGGTACTTGTTTTTCTCTGCCTGGCTTATTTCACTGAGCATAATACCCTCTAGCTCCATCCATGTTATTACAAATGGTAGGATTTGTTTTCTTCTTATGGCTGAATAATATTCCATTGTGAATATGTAACACCTCTTCTTTATCCATTCATCTACTGATGGACACTTAGGTTGCTTCCATTTCTTGGCTATTGTAAATAGTGCTGCGATAAACAAGGGGTGCATATGTCTTTTTCAAATTGGGCTCCTGTATTCTTAGGGTAAATTCCTAGGAGTGGAATTCCTGGGTCAAATGGTATTTCTATTTTGAATTTTTTGAGGAACTTCCATACTGCTTTCCACAATGGTTGAACTAATTTACATTCCTAACAGCACTGTAGGAGGGTTCCCTTTTCTCCACATCATCTCCAGCATTTGTTGTTGTTTGTCTTTTGGATATTGGCCATCCTTACTGGTGTGAGGTGATATTTCATTGTGGTTTTAATTTGCATTTCTCTGATGATTACCAATCTGGAGCATCTTTTCATGTATCTGTTGACCATCTAAATTTCTTCTTTTGAGAAGTGTCTGTTCAGATCCCATTTTTCAATCAGATTATTTGCTTTTTGGTTGTTGAGGAGCATGAGCTCTTTATATATTTTGGATGTCAACCCCTTATCAGATATGTCATTTTTGAATATATTCTCTCATACTGTAGGATGCCTTTTTGTTCTACTGATGGTGCCTTTGCTGTACAGAACCTTTTTAGTTTGACACAGTCCCACTTGTTCATTCTTGCTTTTGTTTCCCTTGCCCGGGGAGATAAGTTCATGAAAAAGTTGCTCATCTTTATATTTAAGAGAGTTTTGTCTATGTTTTCTTCTAAGAGTTTTATGGTTTCATGACTTACATTCAGGTCTTTGATCCACCTTGAGTTTACCTTTGTGTATGGGGCTAGACAGTAGTCCAGTTTCATTCTCTTACATGCAGCTGTCCAGTTTTTCCAACACCAGCTGCTGAAGAGGCTGTCATCTCCCCATTGTATATCCAAGAGGCACTTTTATCATATATTAATTGACCATATATGCTTGGGTTAATATATGGACCTCTATTCTGTTCCATTGGTCTTTGGGTCTGTTCTTGTGCCAGTACCAAATTGTCTTGATTACTGTGGCTTCGTAGTAGAACTTGAAGTCAGGGGGCATAATTCCCTGAGCTTTATTCTTCCTTCTCAGGATTTCTTTGGCTATTCTGGGTCTTTTGTGGTTCTGTATGAATTTTAGAACTATTTGCTCTAGTTTGTTGAAAAATGCTGTCAGTATTTTGATAGGGATTGCATTGAATCTATAGATCATTTTATATAGGATGGTCATTTTAACAATATTAATTCTTCCTACCCAAGAGCATGGGATGAATTTCCATTTGTTAGTGCCCTCTGTAATTTCTCTCAAGAGTGTCTAGTAGTTTTCAGGGTATAGGTCTTTCACTTCCTTGGTTAGGTTTATTCCTAGGTATTTTATTCTTTGTGATGCATTTGTGAATGGGATTGCTTTCCTGATTTCTCTTTCTGCTGGGTCATCATTAGTATATAGGAATGCAACAGATTTCTGTGTATTAATTTTGAATCTTGCAACTTTGCTGAATTCAGATATCAGTTCTAGTCATTTTGGAGTGGAGACTTTGGGGTTTTTTATGTACAATATCATCTCATCTGCAAACAGTGACAGTTTGACTTCTTCCTTCCCAATCTGGATGCCTTGTATTTCTTTGTGTTATCTGATTGCCATGGCTAGGACCTCCAGTACTATGTTGAATAAAAGTGTGGAGAGTGGGCATCCTTGTCTTGTTCCCAATTTAGAGGAAAAGCTTTCAGCTGTTCCCTGTTAAGTGTGATGTTGGCTGTGGGTTTGTCATATATGGCCTTTATTATGTTGAGATACTTGCCCTTATACCCATTTTGTTGAGATTTTTTATATGAATGGGTGTTGAATTTTGTCAAATCTTCTCTCAGCATCTATGGAGATGATCATGTGATCTTTTTCCTTCTTTTCGTTGATGTGGTGGATGATGTTGATGGATTTTCCAATGCTGTACCATACCCTTACTCCCCATCTCCTTTCTGTCCATCCCCCACTTCCTCTACATACAGCTGCCTTCTCAGGTTAAGACCATGTCTGGACTGTAATTTATGGTAATTGTGGTGATGGTAGTTGTGGCAGTGGGAACTAAGTGTCCAGTGACAATCTCTGCTGCCCCTTCCACTGTATAAAATTGTCACTGGGAAGAGGCTTCCCAGATAGAATTACATTTTCAAGCTCTCTTTGCACATAGGTGGGACAAGGTGACAATTTGGCCCAAGGGGTGTCAGCGGAGGCGAGGTAACTTGACCAAGAGGGTAAAGAAATGGGAGGAACTTCCCCACTCAGTTGTTTTCCCACTTCTGTCTGATGGTCCCAGAGGACCCCGAGTTCTTAGAGAATGGTAGGAACACAAAATGATAGGATGCTGGATCCCTGACTTTTTACAGGAAGAAAAGCTTGCCCACCTTGGATTTTTTTGAACAGCTATGTCAACAATAAACAAAAGTTTAATGTGTTAAGCAACTGGAATTTTGATGTTTAAAGCAGTAAAGTTAACATTAACTAAAATGATGATTGTGATAATGATAAAGATTGTGATAATAATGATGATATTTCCCAAAGTACATAAATTTGTTAAGTGATAGAGCCAGTAGTATAACCTAGATTTACCTAGTTAGATCTAGATGTGGCTATATATATTTATACTGGTACTACATAAATATATAAATAGATGATAGAGAGGTAGATAGACTGATTGATTTTATATGTATCTATATTTATATACACCCACATATCTATCTGTCCAACAAATTTTAATGCAGTAAAAATAACCCTAATATACCAATTGCTTTAAATATATATTTCTAATTTATATACATAAGAACAGCAACCTGCCATTAGATTAGCCTGGTCTGGACTGCTCTGGGCTGCTCTAGGCTTCTGGGCCATGCTGAACTTGTCTCCATGTATCTTCTCATTTTAGAAATAAGCCTAAAATGACAGCTCCTTTCTGAGACATAATTTTCTTATAATAGAGGTCAGGAAAAAGAGACAGAAACATGCACAAGCACATTTAAAACTTTGGTTTGCATGTGGTATATGGTGTTTTTGTTCATGTTTAATTGTCTAAAGGAAATCACATGTCCAAGCCCAAAGGCAATTAGGCAAGAAAGTATATTCTGTCTAGAGGAAAACACAGCAAATGCAGGGGAAAAAAATATTCATGAACTAATAATACAATCTACCAGATTTTGGGGGCCATATTTGCCACATTATAACACTTTATCAGTAACTATGGAAGAAGATGGACATAATCATATTCCGAATTCTAAAGTGGCCTACCAGTACATCAATCCATTGACCTTATGAAAAGGCAATCCTATCTCTAGTTAAGACCGACATTGAAGACAACAATTTAAAATGGGATAGTGGAAAGAATACAGGGTCTTTTAAGGAGGTATCTGAACCACCATAATACAAATGTATACATTTTTCTATTTGTGCAAAATTAAAAATATAAAATTCCCCAACAATTTTTCAGCTCTTCAATTTGCACAGCTCCATACACAGTCACATTTCCTCAATGAAGATTCACTCTGCAAAAGTGAATTTTATAATTGAGATATTTAAACTAATCATTCCCACTCCACCCATAATCCTCAACCAAGATTTTCCTCTTTTTTCTTTTCCTTATAACATTGGGCTAGAGGAATACAAATGTCTTATTTGTAAATCACTTTGTAATCATGGCCACCAATGGTTGAAGTGAGTCATATAATTGAATTTATCTAACTGGCTTTAAAACATCCAATTGTTTGATGAAATTCAATCTAGTGCCTGCCTTGCTTTCCCTGAAAGCTGGAGCTGTGTGTGTGTGTGTGTGTGTGTTTGTGTGTGTGATACCCTCAGCCATAAGTTCCACTTATTGGTATCAGTTAAGTGAAAAATTTCATGTAAACAATTACAGAAGCCTAATGATGGATGACTGGTTAAACTCCCCACATCTTGCTCGGACATTCAGATGTTGTGGTCTCCTACAGAAGGCACTGTATAAATAAATCTACTGCAAATTATTTAGACAACTAGACATGTAAAGAATATAGAGTTGAATTTTTGATACTCATTTGTTTTCATTAATGGTGGGTCAGGGTATATTGGCTCTGTATTAAATTTTAAAAATCTGAAAGTGAGGGAAATAGGGAGTTGTTATTTAATGGGTATAAAGTTTCTGTTACGTTATATGAATAAGCTCTATAGAGCTGATATGTAAAATAGTGTCTGTAGTTAACAATAAAGTATTGCACACTCTAAAGTTTGTTAAAAGGGTAAATCTCATGTTAATTGTTCTGAACACACACACACACACACACAGAGCCAAGGGACACTAAGGAAACTCTGGGTGGTGTTGCCTGTGTATATGTACATAGATTGTGGTAATGGTATCACAGCTATTTGCATATGTCTAAATTCATCAAAGTGTACACATTTAATATGTGTGGTTCTTTTTACATTAATTAAACCGTAATAAGACTGTTAAAAATTGCATACAGACTTCATTAAATTCATCCT
>JAVSCE010013488.1:0-21179 GCA_032199065.1 Smutsia gigantea
TTAACCCATTAGAAAGAGGGGGAACTGAGGCTCAGGAGGTCAGACGGCCTGCTTAAAGTCACAACTCTCACCTAGCAGAGCTGTGATTTGACTCCCAGTGCCGTCTGAGCCCTCATGCAGGGGGTCTGGCGTCTGGGCTGGGAGCCAGTGCCCCTCACCTTCCCCTGGCCTTCCGCTGGGTCCCCCAGCCCCTGAGGTCTGACTGGTTCTGTCCCAGTATGTTGTCTTGCCATGGCTCCCAGTCCCCCAGGGGGCTGGGGTCAGGTAAACAGGATCCCAGCCGCACTCCCTGACCTTGTTTACCTCCCGAAAGAATGTGAGGGCATTCTTCCCCTTCCCAGGCTGTGAGTCACCCCTCAGCAATGTGCCTGGCTGGCCACCGCCTGCCCAGCCCCCACCCAGCCCTCTGGCCCACGACCCTTGCCTCCTCACCCGGTGATGTCAACCATGTCACCCCCTCCCCACCCCGTGGAGCCCACCAGGCCTTGAGTCACCATGGCGACAGCTCACAACAGGAAGCAAGGCCCCGTGGAGGCCGTGCTGGGCAGAAACACAGGAAGCAGCGCTGAGCACTGCACAGCATTGTCAGCCCAGTAAAAAACAAAGCAGGACAAAAAGACTTAATGAGAACAATTAGCCCAAAGAAAAAGGAAAAAAAAAAAGGCCAAAAAATAAACAAAGCCAAACAGCCTGAAGGCAGGGGGCTGGCTGAGCTCCAAGGACCCCGTGTTTCCCCTCCCAGCACAATATCAGTTAAATAATGCTTCCTTCTCAGAAGAATGCTCCTTGGGGGGAAAGGGGCCTTCCCAGTGGCTCCTCTGCTGTGCACCCCAGCATCTGAGGCCCCCAGGGCTGGCCCTGCAGTAGCCCTGACCCAGGCCCAGCTCTGTAAGCCCCGCCGAAGGCTTTGGGGGACAGGGCTAGTCCAGGTAGTAGTAATCCCCAGGTCCTACAAGGGCGACAGCCAGCTCAGGGGCAGAAAGAGCACAGGGCCTCCGTGTTCTCAGGTGAAAACTCAACTCCTGGCCCCGCTGTGCCCATCCAAGAGCTAGCTGCTGTGCAGGGACGAGCCCTCTCCAGCCTCAGTTTCCCCTCATCACCATCAGCAGCGTCATCCTCCCCAGCTCACGGAGGTATTGTAGAGCTTCAGGGAGTGAAGCTTCACTCAACTGGCACCCCACAGGTGCTCGATGTGGGTTGAATTATCTAGCGCAAGAATGAATGAGCCAGGCAGGAGTTCCACGGAGGCCATTTCCAGCTTGGCATGAACCAACAGTCAGAGATGGGTAAGATGCCCCCTGAGGGCCAGAGCTCCCTCAGGAGAGGTGGATGAAACACAGGCTGGGAAGACGCGGGGTTTTGTACAGGGTGGGGCTGCTGACTTGGTTTCTTTTACTTCAAATTCAATAATGACACTATAGGTGCTCCATCAGAGTTTCTTGAATGAGTAAGTGATACCACCTTATACTGAGATATTTACTTTGCATACAATGTCATCAATTTTCACTAGAACCCTATGAAGTAGGCCTCAATCTTACCTGTTTTTACCAATGAGAAAATGGAGTCTCAGAGAGGTTAAGGGACTTGCTCCAGACTGCACAGCAAGTAATGGTGGGGTCAGAATTTAGACCAGCTGCCTCCAGCTGCCGTCTCCGGCGGGCCACACTGCAGTTTTTACCCCATGCCGGCTACACGCCAGGTCTAAGAACACACAGATGATGGACTTCGGAGGAGCCCCTGGGTTAATGCTCTCTTCCCAGCTATAGAGCAAGGGGTAGTGGAGAGAGTCCCAAGCCCCTCTGAGCTCTCTCTCCACCAGCCTCAGTGAGGAACTGCGGTGGCCGAGAGCCAGCTGGGCACCAAGGAGAGCAGGGAGGCACCACAAGGCTGGCTGGGGAAGGGGAGGCCGAGACGAGGAGGGACAGCGGGGCAGCGGAGAGGAGATCGATACCCGTGGGTGTCCTGCAGGAAAAGGAGCGAAGCCCAGGACTTGGCGAGGGGAAGGAGAAGCAGATGTGGTGAGGGGCAGGAGTAGGTGCAGCCAGGAGCTGGAGGAAAGGAATCTCAGCCCCAGCCCCTTGGGCCCTGGGCCTGCTCATCGGAAGCTGCGCTCCAAACACAGCTGAAAGGGTTTGGGCCTGCACCGGAGGGCCTCAGGTGGGACCCGGAAAGGACATGCCTGCCTATGCCGCCTCCTCAGCCTCATCTGGAGCCCCTACAGCACCTGCCCTGCGGTGGGGAAGAGCCAGAATCTCTTCCAGTCCCTGGTGTGGAAATCCTTATTCTCGAGGGAGCTACTGAAATGGGCTGCAGGAAAGGGATACAGTCTGAGTTTGTGTCTGAGCAGGTGAGGCTGGGGAGGCTGGGTGGGGTGAGGAGGGGCCATAGGAAGCCAGATGGGAGCAGGGCACTCTCCCAAGACAGGAAGGGACAAGCGGTCCTCACAAATGGCTGAGGAAGGGGTGCTGGCCTGGGAGCCCCAGGCCGAAGTCTTGTTTAGATTCTGCTCCACGCAAGGGATGGGGTCTCTGATGAGTTATTCCCCTCTTTTGGCCTCAGTTTCCTCATCTGTGGAATGAAGAGTTCTGACTCCAAGGAGAGGCAGCCAGCTGGCCTAGAGCTGGAGTGCGGGTTGGCAGTTGGACTGTCTGGACTCAGTCCTGGCTCCAAAGCCACACCAGACAAACCCAGTGGGGAGGCATTTTAACAACACACGATGTGATGTGGTCTGCAGTGTGGAAATGTTCTGGCTCCATCAGTCATTAGCTGTGTGACTTGGCAAGATGCTCAACATCTCTGTGCCTGTTTCACCACCTGCAAGAAGAGGATTGTATATAACACCACCCATTCCTGGGGTACTGGAGGTCCCAGAGATGTGACGCATTTATGGAGGCAAGATGGTGCCCGGCAGGTTGTGAGTGCCCAGACAGCCATCCTAAGATGCTTTCTAACTGGGGATCCTGGTCTTCAGGACAGAGATGGGAACAGGCAGGGGAGGAGGAAGAGAGAGTGGGCAACTGTCCGGCCCAGAGGCTGGGACTGTCTCCCTTGTCCTGTCTCCTGGCCCTGATCACAGTCATCACAGGAGGAGCCATGGGCTGGGGCTTGTCATTCCCCCTCCCTGGACTGGGCAGGTGCTTGGCACACAGGAGGGGCTCACTGGGAGGTGCTGGGTCCTGGGGGAGAGTGTGTGGCCTGGGCTTCTCAGGGTCACACAGCCACTCAGGACTTCAGTGCAGTCCTCTGCAGAGTGAGGGCCGGAAGCCTGAGGACCCGAGGACGTCCCCCTGTGGGGGGCTCACAGGGAGAGGCGCTCCTCTTGCCTGCCCCTTCCAGAGGCCTCAGCGGTACCTCTGCCATCAGCTGCTTCCTCTCTATTGAATGGTCTCCCCCAGCCATCTAGACTCATTCTCAAATGTCTGCTCTAAAACAAAAAGACAAGCCCCTGGCCCCCAGCTGCCACCTGTCCTCCCTTTTTCCTTTGGCCCGCACTGCCTCTCCAGTTTAGCCTGACACCGTCGCTGTTACTCCTTAGCCTGCCATACCTCCCACCAGGCTTCAGCACCTCCTGCCTCTCTGGCTTCCTTCTGGGCCTCTGCCTCCACCCTCTTCTCTCCTCCCCGGTGCAGACATCACCTCCATGGCTAATCCCTCCCCAGCAGGATCTCGGTGGGCCAGGACCCACCTGCTAGCTACTCAGTCTTTAGCCTCTTAACTGCTCCGGGGTTCAGTTCTCTCATCTGTAGAATGGGGCTAATAGTGTTTCCTGCCTCCTAGTGTGATTGTGGAATTAACTGAGTAATAAATATGAAGAACTCAGAAGGTGTCTGCACACAGCAAGACCAAGCCTCGGAGTACCCAAGTCCCACAGCTGGTAAGTGTCAGAGTGGGGACTTGAGCCCAGGTCTCCTAACATTATTCTTGTGACATACCCATCACCCAAGGCTTCTCCCTGGGGGATTTTGCAGTGGAGAGTAGGCATTGCATCTAAAGTGGTGGAATCTCATGCACAGAAAAGCAAATGCAGCAAGATCCCCTGAGGACTTGAGGTGACACCAAGGGCTGGCCTAGAGGGACCCTCTAGCATTGCTGTGGTGGGCCCAGCAGTTCTGGCTCTCGCTTCTTTGGCGCTCCATCCAAAGAGGAAAGTTGGGCAGCCAGACGACTGGGAGCCGGGCGCCCCCTGGTGGTCAGAGTGAGTCCTACTGTCCTCTAGGGATCAGGAGGAGTACGGAGAGCCTGGCATTCTGTAGCCATCCCTCTACAATTAAGTTTCTTCGACCCTGGCTGACCCTTTAACAGCCCTCCCACCCTGTGCTGTGCTGCCCGCATCTTTTGCCTTTTTCCCTGCACCTTGCTGCAGGCCAGCCTCTCACTGAGTATTTATTTATTCACTCAACAAACCTAAACCCTGTCAAGTGCCTGGCCCCAGGCAGAGCATTGGGATAGTGAAATGCATCAGACGTGGTCGCTGTCCTGGGGAAGCTCCCATCTGATGGGGAGACACATAAATCAACAGCAGGATCAGGCTGTGACTGAGAGAAGCCCAGAAGTTTCGCTGAGGTCAGGCAGAAGGATAGCCCAGGAGGGGCCATGGAGGGGAACATGGTTGCGCTTCATTCTGAAAGATGGAAACAATAGCAGCTCGTCCTTAGTAACTTGAGGAGGGGTGGGAGGGATGCCGGTGGAGGGGAGAGCATAGGCAGAGCCTGGAGGTTGAGCTGAGAGCTATTGAAGGGTGGCCGGGTGTGTTTTTCCCACCATCGACAACCAATTTGCCGAGTTCTGACTATCTTCTTGGGGATAGCTTTGGGTCCCCCCATAGGTTAAGGGCTCAGTCCCACAAGCCTTCCTCCCTACCTCCACCTCCCCACCTTTCAGAAGCCAATCACAAGACTTGTGCCTCTGGCCACCCAAATGGCTCTAAATAGGATGTTCCTATGACCTTTTCCTTGGATTCGATTAATTTGCTAGAGGGGCTCACAGAACTAAAGAAAACAGTTTACCTAAGAGATTACCAGTTTATTATAAAGGCTGTAACTCAGGAAGAGTCAGATGAAGAGGTGCCTAGAACACGATAATGGGGAATGGAATGTGGTACTTCCATGCTTTCTGAGCCCACAGCTCTGCCAAGACCTCCAGGCGTTTACCCATCTGAAATCTCCCTGAACCCCATCGTTTTGGGGTTTGACTGAGGCTTCATTATTCGTGAATGATTGATTAAATCATTGGCCATTGGCTATTGATTCAACTTCCTGCCTCCCTCGCCTCCCTGGTGGTCTTTTGGGTGGGGCTCAACGCTCCAACACACTAACCACCCAGTTGATTTCCCTGGCAACCAGCCCCCACCCTCAGTTGCTTTTAAAAAGTCATCTCATTAACATAAATTCCCAAGTGGTTGGAAGGGTTTGTTATGAATATCAAGACACTATTATTATTCTAGTCAGTTAGGAAATACCAAGGGTTTTAGGATCTCAGGTGCCAGAAATGGGGAAGAAGACTAAATCCTAATTTCCTATTACAACCACAATATCACAAGCAGTTAGTAGGCATTGATATTGTCACTCTGGCTGAGTGCTGGGTGGAGGAGGTGACCTGGAATGGAGTCCGAGGTGCTGGTGGCTTGAGCTGGGAGAGAAAGTAGTGGTGTGGTGGTGACCAGAGTGGTTGGGGGAAGGGGATGGAGTTGAGAGATGGGTGGGAGATGAGCCAGAAGGAGGGTCTGGGAGTCTGCATGTTCATATTTAAGAACCAAATTTTTAAAAATATATTTAACATTATTATTGATTTTAAAAATCAAACCCTGTCACCGTATTAATTAACTAAGCAAGAAAAGCCATATGATCATTCCAATAGATGCAGAAAAAGCATTGCACAAAATTTGACACTGTTATAATAACAACTTGGCAAACTAGTGTTGTTGGGGAGCTGCATCTGGGGAGGTCTCTCCCTGCACCCTAGGTGAAACCTCAGCCTGGACAGGGGAAGATTCTTGACTCTGATCAAGAAAGAATTCTCGACCAGGTCAGATGAGTGTAGGTAAGGAAGTAATTCATTAAAGCAGGGATAGTAATGAATGGCAGCAGCCGTGCAGGTAGTAGAGAGCAAGGAAGAACAGAGAGAGGAAAGGGAAGCTCACTGAATTCCTGCTGGCATAGGGCAGATCCCTTGCCAACTTCTGAAGCCAGGGTCACCTGGTGTCCAGTGTCCGCTTGAATATGCATGGTGTGGGGACTCAGCCCCTACCACCCCAGGATCTGAGGGAGCCACAGCACACTGGATGGAGTGAGATTATGTTCTGATAATTTACTAAAGCAAAGAAAGGAAATTTCCAGGCAGGCTACTAAAGAGCATGATTCTACAGCTGCCGTCCTGTCAGGGTCACCAGGGCAACAGGGACTTGCAAGCCCAAATCAGCTCTCAGCAGCCCCTCCCTACTTGTCTGAAGTAGGACAGAGAGAGCGAAGACTTGTGCTTAAGTCTACAAAATTGAATGACATAGCAAAGTAATAAAGATGCTTACCACTGGAAGAGTGCAGAGACAAAACTCAGTAAGTTGAACAGCGAGAAGTCCTTATTTAAGGCAAAAATACACACTTGAAGAAAGGGGAGTATGGGCAACTTCAGAGAGGAGGCATGCTCAAAGGCTTAGGATTCTGTCTTTTTAAGGCTTTCAAGAATGGGGCAAAGGGCTATGGATGGGGACCGTAGGCGTGACATGTGGTCTCATGATGTCTGTCTCCGGTGAGAAATATTATGTCATTATCCATAGTCTGTCCTCTAGATATTCTGTAAGATACACTTATGACAAGGAATTTCTTGATCCTGTTCTCCAAGATAGTGATTATCATCACACAGTGGGGACATACCATTTAGGACAACTTGCCCTACCTTAAGGTAGGGTCAGTTACTGGCTGATTACCGTAAAATATGTTAGGAATCTTCCCTCCTAACTCCCTGGTTTTTAAAATGGAATCTTAGCCATAAGATGGGGTCCCTGCTGTTCTTACTATACTGTCTGTATCTTGGCATTTTTCATCATAGGCCGGAAAAATTAATCATGTTGCTTGTCCCAAGTCCCTGTCCTGCCTCACTAGGTATAGTAGGAAACTTTCTCAGTCTAATAAAGGATGTCTATATATATATATAAATCTAAAGCTGATATTGTTGCTGGGCATTCCCATCTGAGGAGATATCTCCCTGCCCTGTAGGGGAAACTGCAGCCCAAGAGAGGGTCCTTGGCTCTGACTGAGAAAGAATTCACGAATAGGTCCAACAAATGCAAGGAAAAAGGAATTCATTACAGAGAAAGTAAAATGGGTCACCCAGGCAACAGGCATGTGCAAGCCCCCAAATCAGAGGTCTATGCCGCCGCTTCCCTACTTGCCTGGAATAAAACAGGGAGAGAGGAAAGACATATGTAAGACTAGGAAGTTGAATGAGATAGCCAAGTAACAAAGATGTTTACCACCGGTGACAGAAAGGTGTCTCTTATTAACCTTCCAACGGGCTTGGAAGAACTAGAAGACAAAATGCAACAAGCTAAGCAGCAAGAAGGTTTAATTTAAAGCAAAATACACACCCTAAGGAAGGGGGGTTCAGGGAACCTCAGAGGAGGGGTGCGCCGTAGGGCTTAGGGTTTGGGGCTTTATAGGGCCTTTGGGTAGTGGTCAGTATAACGCACAAGGTATACAGGTGATTTATAATTCCTTTGAAGTTTTGTCTTAAGAATAGGGTTGTCCTGTTGATTTATATCTTGGCATTCTTTATCCATCAAAATTGACACATAGGTTTGTTAACACTCTGGAGGTCTGTTCTCTGTCCTGGTTATACTCTGGAGGTTTGTCCCCTGTCTCAAATACAATATTATTTAATTGATTGATGTAACTAGAAGAAGGGAGAATAACATGTTAAAGGTTGAGTTAAAGAGTAAACTAGGCCTTTGTTCAAAGGCAGGAAAAATTAAGCATGATTCTTGTGCCATGCCCCTGCTCTACCTCTATATCATAAATGGTGGTAAAAATCTGAGTGCTTTCTCCCTAAGATCAGGAAAAAACAAAGATGTCTGCCCTTAATACTTCTGGTCAACACTGTACTAAGATTTTAGGCAGTGCAGTAAGGTAATAAAAGAAGGGCACACAGCCTGGAAATGAAGGAAAACTGTCTTTATTCACAGACACGATCATCTATGTAGAAAACCAGATGGAATTTATAAAAAAAAGCAAATCAAACTAATGAGTTTGGCAATGTTGTAGGACACAAAGTCAATATAAAAAGTCAAATTTAGTTCTATATACTAGTCATGAACAATTGGAAATTGAAATGTAAAGTTAGCACTTACAACAATGATGAAACACTCAGGGACAATTCCAAGAAAGATGTGTAGCGACTGTAACTCCCAAACTACAGGAGATTGCTGAAAATTTCAACAGTGTTGAAAAGAATTGAACAAAAACTTAGTGTTAAATGTTGTTAAGTGGAGAGGTACAACATTTTCATGGATTAGAAAATTCAGCATTGTTAAAACATCAGTCATTTCCAAATTGAGCTACAGAATCAACATAATCCCAGTAAAAATGCTATCAGTCTTTTTTTTTCCACAGAAATTGACAGGATGAAAAACCTTCATCCTCACCTCACATCACATACAAAAATTAACTCATAATGGATCATATATCTAAATATAGGAGCTTTTGTTCTTTGAAAGACACTATTAAGAAAATTAAAAGACAGGCCACAGTCTAAGAGAAAATATTTGTGAAACATTTACCTGATGTAGGACTTGGAATATAGAAAGAATTCTTATAACAAAAATGAGACAAACTACCTGATTTTTTAAATGGGCAAAAGACTTGAAAACACATTTTACCAAAGAGGATATATGAATGGCAAATAAACACATGAAAAGATGCTCAATATCATTAGTCATTAGAGAAATGAAAATTCTCTACACTCTATCACTATACATGCAATAAGTAGTTAAAATGGAAAAGATTGATGATAACAAGTGTTGACAAGGATGTGGAGCAACTGGAATGTCAGTGTTGATAGGAATGTAAAATAGTCCAGCAGTTGTAGAAAACAGTTTGATGTTTCTTTGAAAGTTGCCATTTATAACACAATGATTCCACACCTAGGCTTCTACTTGAATATTACTTTCTAGGCTTGCTAACAGGTGCATCTCTGAGATTTCTTTTCACTGGACTCCTGGATAAATCCCTTTGTTTCTTATTTCCTCCTTCCTCTTAGTTGGTTTCCACCAACTGAGTATAGAGACTGAAGGTACTCACCAAAGACCGTGAGCTCCTCTGCTTCCTGGCACCATGGTTGATGACCCAGTTCTCTGCACCCTGCTGGGTCACAGGACTACTTCATGCCAATGAAATGCGCCTTGAGGTCTGTTACTTCCATGGAAGTGACGTTCCTTCTTTATTCCCTCACTCCCCTTGGCCACTGGCTGAAATGTTCCTATGGAATACTCTGCTCCAGAGGATGGCAGAACAACTAGATGGAAGAAATCTAGGTTCTGAATGACTGTGTGGGGCAACCTGCCCTGCTCCTGCCCTGGCCATAGTAACCCACACTGGACTCTAAGATGGTCAAGAAATGAACCCTTCGTGTATTTAACTACTGAGACTCTGTGTATGTGTGTTTGGTTTAATAGCTAGTATTATTTATGCTAATACATGGACATTCTTGCTAAAGAAGATTCTCAAATAACTTCCTAATGAAGGGTGCTCAGGAGGTAAATTTTCAGAGCTCTTGCATGTCTGGAAAATGTCTTTATTTAGCCCTTATCTTTGCGTTTGGCTAGTGAGGCTAACCTGCTAGTTGCCTACCTCATATCCATTCCCCCACTTACATCTTGCCCGCAGAACTCTTTTTGCATGAAATGGGGTAGCAATGTAACTTGGCTAAATACTTGCTTTCTCAGGCTCTTTGGCAGCCAGAAGGAGCTATGTGACACATTTCTGGCAACTGAACCGTAAGTAGTTTTCCTGTTTCCTGGGTAAGCTTTATTTTCCCGATAAAATCAGGTTAAAAGGGAACTTAGGCACGTGGCACCACCCTTCCTCCTCCTTCCTGAAAGGGACATGGGTGTGATGTCTGAAACTGTCAAAGTCATCTTGTGACAATGTGAAACAAATAGAAGGTAAATGCCTGTGCAATCAGGGAGATGCTAGCCCTGATGTCTCTATCTACCCACTAACAAACAATGCTTCCCAAAGATGTCTTGTTAGATGAGAAAAGTCACCTCCTATTTGTTTAAGGCACTCTAAATTGTATTTTCAGCTACACAGAACATTTTTAACTGGTCAAGAATATTTTCAACTGGCTAAGGATTTTAGGTTCAAAGTAATTCTCTCTTAGAACTTGAAGATGTTTCTCTGGCTTTTGTTATGGGTGATGCTAGACTGATTCATATTCCTTTCTTTGCATCTGTTTTTAACACAGAGTTTTTAAATCAAGTTTTTTTTTTCTAAATCCTTGCTGTTCAGATATTTCTCAGTGTGTACAGGTGTTAGTCTTTACAAAAAATCCACTTGGTTCATCATTTTCAATTTGATGATGGTGTCTCTGCTCAGCTCCGGAAAATTCTTTTCTCTTTGGCCATTCTTCCCCTTTGTTTTCTCTACCTTTTCTTTCTAAAGCTCCTGCTAGCTGAGGTTGGGCCTGGGTAGATCCCCTGTAGCTCTTGTCTTGTCTTCCCATATCTGTGCTATGTTCTAGGATCCACCAACTCCCCCATTAATTCTGAAAATTTCAGCAAGGGTTTTATCGTCTAAGAATTCTTTCGTATTTTCTGGTGGCTCCCTTCTTAAAGCTCCTTTCTCAGGCACAACTTGGTTTCCTCCTGTGGTCTCTCCTAAACTATCTCTGAGAAGTGTCCATCCCAAAGTTATCTTTTATATCTGAATTATCTTTATTTTCTTTTGAGTCCCTTTTCTTCTATTACTCTTGGTTTTTCTCTTTCAGCTGCAGTTTTCTTCTCAACTGTCTGGTATGTTTAGGATAAAGACCAAAATGCTTAAAATAGCCTAAAATGTTATGTATAGTCTGATCCCTAACGACAGTTTCAGGAACATTTCTTTTAAATTTAATTTAATTTTTGGATTGTGACACATAATACATAAATAAAAGTATAAAAAACATATGGGACATTCAAAGGATAATAAAGCTATTGTCTGCATAAACAACTTCCAAATTAAGAAAAGGCACATTGCCAGGACTGGGTGTTCCTCTGCATTCATGCTCACCTTGCTCCCCAAGGGGAGACACTCTTCTGATCTTTGCAATAAAAATTTCCTTGCTTTCGCATTAGTTTTACCACTTATGCATGCATCCCTATACAAGACAATGTTTGGTTTTGCCTAACTTTGAACTGTACATAAGTAACACCGCATGGTTTGTATTCTCATTTCTTTTGCTAAGCATTATTTTGAAAGATTCGTTCAAGTTGATGTGCATCACTATAGTTCCTTCCATTTGAGTGTCGGAGAATAATGTGATGTGTGGCTATTCCAGACTTTACTTGCCCACCCTAACTGGATATGGGGGCTGTCTTCAGATTCAAGTTTTTACAAATAGTGTTGCGCAAGAATTACTCTAAGGAGTGTCCCTAGGAGACAAATTGTAGTTTCATAGATTGTGTGCAGGTTTAAATTGATTCAGCAGTGACAAACTAATTTTCCAAAAGTTTTCCACTTTTTTTTCCCACCAGTCGTGTCTGAGAGGTCATGTTGCTCCATATTCTTGTCAGGACCCACCATTGCCTGGCTTGTACACTTTTGCTTCTCAGGTGGGGGTGAAGTTGAACCTTACCAGGGGTTTGTATTTGCAATGCTCATGAGGTTGAAGAACCTTTTTATTTTATTGGTCACTTGTTCCTTTTTATGAAGTGCCTGTTCGAGTGTTCTCCACGCCTGCAGTTTTGCTCGAGTTGGTTGTCTATCCGGCTCATGGATTCACAGGAGTTCCTTACATAACCCTCTGTGTCAATTTATGAGGGTTTTAAATATTTTCTTTATTTTTCATTTTCTCTACAGTGTTTGATAAAGAAACTTTATACCTTATTTTAACGTAGTTGAAGTTATCAACTATGTCCTATGTGACTTCTGCTCCTTGTTTCTGGTGTCAGAAATTCTTCCCTTCCTCATGTTAAAAAGCTGTTTTTCAATATCATCTTCTAAAAGTTTCAGTTTTACTTTTCACATTTAGGCTTTTAAGTTCATATGGAGCTAATTTTTATGATGTAAGAAGTCTAATTTCATTTTTTTCCCATATGGATAACTAATAATCTCAGGACCATTTATTGAAAAGCTGATACCCACTTACCAACAGTCTCTCTTTCTATATATATAGAGAGAGAGAGAGAGAGAGAATATAAAGAAATATTCTATATAGAATATACATTTTATATTCTTTCTATGTATTCTCCTGAATAATAAGAATAAATGAAAAACATATTCTTTCATTTTGTTTCCTCGTCCTATTTGTCTATCCCCATGTCAATGGCACTTTGCCTTATTTGCTTTATTTTGTCTTGCTATCTGCTAGAGATGATTCTGTTACCACTGTCTCCTCTCCCTTCCCCTCCTTCAAGGATCTCTTGGCTAGTCTCAGCCCTCTGCACTTCCATATAAATTTTGCATTTATCTTACCCAGTTCCAAAAAAATTACCTGTGCTGATTTTGATTAGGACCCTCTGACTCTATAGATCAATTTTCAGAGAATTGACCCAGTTCTAGTACTGAGTCTCTCAATCCATGCACATGACTTAATGTTCCATTTTTATCTTGTCTTTAATGTCTCTCCATAAAATTTTATTTTATCTCATAAGGACCTTGCACATTTTCCTTAGGTTTATTCCTAGGTACTTTACGTATTTAATTGTATTCTAAATGATATCATATTTTACTTAATTTTCTAGTTGTTTATTGTTGGCACAGAGAAACACAAAATAACAGATTTTTTTGTATATTGATTTTTTTTAACCCAACAGTTTTGCTAATTTCTCTAATTCTAATAAATAACCTGAAGAATTTTTTGGATTTTCTATATTAAAAAATCTGAAAATAATGACCATTTTGTTTATTTCTAATCCTTTTATCTTTGTTTCACTGTGTTGTCTTACTGTCTGGGACAGCATTGTCCAATAGGAACCTAATGTGAGTCATAAATACAGACCGTATGTAGAATTTGAAATTTTCTAATAGCCACATTAAAAAATTTTAAAGTAGTGAATTTATTTTTATATTTCATATAACCCAATTATCAAAAATAGTTTCAGTATGTAATCAATATAAAATTATTAATAGGACATTTTATGATTTTTTAAAATTAAGTCTTTAAAATCTAATGTGCAGTTAATTTTACTCTTACATCTCAATTCGGACTAGTCACATTTCAAGTTCTTAATAGTCACAGGCTACCCGCATTGGGCAACACAAGTCTAGGATATCTTGGGCAATATTTAATGGAAATGGGGTTTGCAACCATCCTTCCCTTGTTACTGATTTCAAGGGGAATGCTTTCAATATTTCCCCATTAGTTAGGGTATTTGCTGAAGGTTTTTTTGTAGATGTCTTTACCAGAATGAAGACATTCCCTTGTATTCCTAGTTAGCAACAAGTTTTAAAACATAAACAGATATTGAATTTTTCTTGCATCTATTGAGACTACCATTTGTCTTTCTCCTTTAACTTTTAATGTGCTAAATTACCGTTAACAGATTTTCCACTGTTAAGCCAATCTTGAGTTTCTGGATGAGACCTGATTTTGTTGTGAGGTATTACCATTTTTATAGACTACCAGATGTGGTTTGCCAATGTTTTGTTTAGGACTTTTGTATCTATATTTGTGAGTGACACTGGCCTATAATTTTCTTTTTTGTACTGTACTTGCCATAAAAAGAACTAGGAAGTATTCCCTCTTCTTCTATTATGTGGAAAAGATGGGGTAAGACTGGAATTATTTCTTCTTTAAATAACTCATAGGTGAAGCCCTCTGGCTTGTGTTTTGTCTATGAGAACATTACTAATGATTGATTCAATTCTTTTAATGGTCATGGGGAGGTCTGATGTTCAGCCGGTACCCCTATATATCAGCTTGCTAAACGACCAAAAGTGTTATACCAGGTGGGATATAGCCCCCACTCCCAAACACCTAAACGCAACAATCTCTCCATGGCTTCCCCATATTCCCCAGTCCTTCTGATGACATATAGGTCAGAGACTTAATGCCTGGCATAGACAGGGGTCTTTTGGACTCTGCTCAGTGGGAAGGCTGGAATTTGTTATGAATGCTTAGTGCCCGGCTGTTAAATACTTTGGTCCTATGACCACAGATGGCGCTCATTCAGGCCTTCTCTTTCTGTTTGAGTCAGTTTTGGTAAGTTATACTTCTCTAGGAATTTGCCCATTGCATTAAAAATTAAACCTATTTCAGTTTTGGTAAGTTATACTTCTCTAGGAATTTGCCCATTGCATTAAAAATTAAACCTATTATAATAAAGTTATTTATAATTATCTTTCATTTTTTCTTTTTGTCAACGTCTGAAGACTTTTTAGCTTTTCATTCCTGATGTGGGTTAGTTGTGCCTTCTTATTTCTTGTTCAATTTCACCACAGAGTTGTTAATACAATTAGTGTTTTCATAGAAATAATTTTTGGTTTTGCTGATCCTTTTCATTATTTCTCTTCCCTTTATTCCGTCCTTCTTATTGTTTTCCTTGGTTTACTTTCCTGTACTTCTTTTAACTTCTTGAGATGGGCACTTACTACTTCAGCCTTTTCTTTTTTCTAACATAAACATTAAAGGTCACAAACTTCCTTTTAAGTCATGCTTTCGCTGTGCCTGCAATTTTTAATATGTAGTATTTCCGTTCTCATTCATTTAAAAATACTTTAAAATTTCCATTGTGATTTCTTCTTTGATCCATCAGTTATTTAGAAACACACTTCTTAATTTCCAAACACATGCGGCTTTTGAAGTCATCTTTTTGTTATTGGTCTTTGGCTTGTGTTGTGTTCAGAGAATATACTCTGTATCATTTCTGACTTTTGAAATTTCTTGAGATTTACTGTTTTTCTAAATAGTCCATGTCTTGAAGAGGAAAGTATTCTGCAGTTGTAGCCACAATGTTCTATACAAGTCCATTAGTCAAGTTTCTGAATTATATGCTTATTGACTATATTGCTGCTTGTTCTACCAGTTACAGAGGAAAGAGTTTTTAAATCTCCACTTTAATTGTGGATTTGTCTATTTTTCTGTGTAGGTCACTTCTTCGTGTTTCTTGTATTTTAAGATTATAGTATTTGCATACAAATTAGAAATTTTTCTATCTAGTGGATTGGACCATTTTCATTATGAAGGGACCTTCTTTATCTCCAGGGATGCTTTTTTCTGCTATTAAAGTAACTGCACCTGCCTTGTTTTTGTTACCCTTAATGTGCAGCATTTTCTCCCGTGCATTAACTGTTGCCTTTTCAGGATTCTGTTTTGGAAGTGTCTCTTGTGGATGTCTTGTGTAAATTGCATGTAATTGGACTTTTATCCTGTCGGATAATCTTTGTTTTAACTATAGCATTATTTACATTTATTGAATTATAGTACATTTGAATTTATATCTGTCATCCATTTGTCCCATCTGTCTTGTATTTTTTTTTTCTTGCTTATTTTAGGACTGACTGGATTGAATTTTCTCATTTATTTCCCCCTCTAACAATTTGGATAAATAGTAAACACTGCATTTCCATTCTTTTAGTTTACTCTGGTGATAACACCTTGCATTCTTAACTCATCAAAGCCTAGGTGTATTTGATATCTACATTTTCCTCCTGAAGAATATGAGCATCTTCAAATACTTTAACTCCACTCACCCAAGTTATATGCCATTGTTGTCGTGTATTTTAATTCTATTTTTAACCCAGAAGACATTGTTATTGTTTTATATTATCAACGTTCTTCATTGTTCCTTATTCCCTATTGCATCAGACCTTTGTGATCATCTTCCTCCTGCCTGAAGTTCCTCCGCTGGAATTTCCTTTAGGGAGGGTCTGCCAGTGGCAAAGTCGTAGTTTTTGTACTCGTAAATGTTATTTCACCTGGTTCTGGAAAGATATTCTCACTGGGGGCATAATTCTTGAAAGACATTTTTCCTGGGTATTTGTAAGATGATGGTTATTTTCTCTCAGGTCATTGGATGTACCATTCCACTGCCTTCTGGCTGGCTTCTGATGAAAAGTTCAGTATAAATCTATCATTTCTTCTTTCCGCGCTCCGGACAAAGGCATTTGGACTTTATTCTGAGGGGAATAGGGAGCTATGGAAGGTTTTTATGCACTAGGGCGACCCAGTCAGATCCGCATTTTAGAAAGCGCACCTCCGGCACGGTGCGGACACGGGCTCCGAGGAGACGGCTGGTCGGTGGGAAGGCTTTTGCTGCAGCCCAGAGAAAGGACGAGGGCTGTGCGTGGGGTAGGTCAGGGGGCCAGGGCTCAGCATCAGTGCGGACAGGCGGTGGGAGCCGGAGGGGCGCGGATGGCTCCGGGTTGCTCGCGAGAGTGAACGGTGGTGCAATCGGTGAAACCACAAGGGGTTTGGGGCGAGTGGGGTCAGGGTTCGTCTAGGACCCCAAGGTCCAGTCATTCCACAAATAGTCGAACGAACACCTACTGCGCGCCGAGATCAAGCGTGTGTGTATGTGTGCTATGTGTGCGCGGGGCTGGGGCAGAGCAGTGGCCAAATCCATCTCGGAGTGTACCCTGTGTCCGCTGCGGCCACACTGGTGCGAGTTATCGCCCTCTCGGGGCCCTCGACGCAGTGTCCGCGACGGACCCGGGTATCTCAGCACAACCGCCCAAAGCCTGATGGACGGACGGACAGACGTGGAGACGCCCGCTCAGGACAGGCCGAACCACAGAGCTCCTGAGCGCGAATCTGGAGAGCGCTTGACCCTGTGGCGCCCCAACAGGGTGGGAAGCCTCGGCAGCACCCGCCTTCCTCTAGCTCGAGGGTCCGGCCCCAGCCCCGTCTACTCCTTTGCGAGATGGGGCAAACGGCCTCCCTCGCTCTGCAGGTTTCTCTTCTGCCCCACCTGGGCCACGCCCCTCAGAGTCGTCGGGAGGATCTTTGAAAACGCTTCTGGATGTTAAGATCTCGTCGCGCCCGGGAGCCCAGCAGCGCACGCACCAAATAAGTCCCGCGGGCCGAGGGCGCTGAGCTGAGCGGCCCTGGCTGTCGCGCGCTGGACTCCCTGAGGGGCTGTGGGCGGGGCCACAGGCGTGGCCAGCAAGAGGGCGGCCGGAGGGGTGTGACTGGGCCACTGCCCCGCCCCTTCCCGCGCGCTCGCTCCCTCGCTCGCTCGCTCGCGCCGAGGAAAATGTTGCGCAGGTTCAAAAATGGAACGTCGGCAGCGTGAGGGAGCGCGAGGGGGTGTGCGCGCGTGCGCGCGCGCGTGCGCGCCCGGGCGAGGGTGACGGGGACCCCGCCGGCCCCAGCATCGCGCGCCGCAGCCGCGGCCCCGCAGCTCCGCCCCCAGCCCAGCCCGGCCTCGGGCCAGCTCGCCCTCCGCCCCGCATGGAGCTGTCAGCCATCGGCGAGCAGGTGTTCGCTGTGGAGAGCATCCGGAAGAAGCGCGTGCGGAAGGTGAGGCTGCCTGGGGGCGGCTCCCAGGACCCCTTTGGGGTCCCTCGTGTCCCCAGCACCGTTCCCTTCACCTGGGAGCGAAGGGGAAAGTGGGGCGGGAAGCCCAGGCAGCCCTGCGCTGCTGGGCGTGGCTCCCCAGTCTGTGCCTCAGTTTCCCCTCCACCTTGTAGGGCAAGTAGAATAAAAGTTATCGCCCCGGATCCTGGGGGCAGCTGAGCCCACCAGAGCTGGAGATTAGGGTCAGACTTTAGGGATCGTGAATGATCATCCTCATCCTCCTCATTCTAAATATGGGGAGTCTGAGGCCCAAGTTAAGGAAACGGCCTACCTAGTGTGTTAGCGTCCGAACTGGGTCTAGAACTCAGGACTCTGGACTTTTGCCACCAAGACCTTTGAAGTTGGAGGCGGAGCTTTGGAGAAGTCTCCTGCCTCTGAAGTCAAACTACTGGACTTAGACCTTTTCCGATCCCTTCCACACCCCCACCTCCGTCTTTCTCCCCCTCTACAAAGTGCACACCCCTCTGGCTTCCCCACCCCAACTCTCAGCCCCGCCCGGCGGCTCAGTGAAGCCGCCTACAGCGCTGGGGCATCCTCTAAGCTCCTCCCCCTGCTCCTAAGCCTCCGAAACATACATACATCCTGCAATTTATGGAGGCATCTGTTCTGCTGGGTCCGGTGCCGGCGCCTCGGGGCTGGGCTTTGGCGGCCCACACTTCCTGTGCACGTGTTGCAGAATGCGCTCCCCCGAGCTGGAGGTTGGGGATGGAATTCTAGGGGGAAAGTTCTTTTCCTGGTGCTCACTACTATCCTTTTCCTGAATCTCCTCTGTTCAGCCCCTTGGGTTGATCCAGCGGCAGGGCTGGGAGGGGTTACAGGTTACCTTCTCTTTTTTGACCGAGACAAACTGAGGCCCAGGCAGGGGAAATGACCTAGTCAAGGTCATGCGGCAAGTTAGGGATGGAGGTAGAGCGGGATCTCAAGTTGGCTGATTGCCAGCTGATCTTCTTTCCAGAGAGAAAACTTGGTTCTGGCATCTTGGGCCAAGGGGGAAGGTCAAGGTGGGCCGTGAGCTTTTCTTCCCCCAACTCAGATGGGGTTGAACTGTATTCAGGTCCGAGCTGCTCCTCCCCACTTCCTCCAGGGTTTCTTCACTTTTAATTTATTCCACAAAGCCTAGGGCTCTCCATAAGCAGGTACAGTAAATACCCCTTCTTTATGGGGCCTGAGGGATGGTACCAGAGGGTGAGGAGCATCATTCCTTTAGCCATTTATTCAAAATACATTTATTGAGGGAGGATCTCTTATGTACCAGGCACCATTCCTCAGGGAGGGATAAATCCCTCCCGTCCTGGAACTGGCATTCCAGCAGAGGAGACACACAATAAAAGAGTAAATAAATATATATCCAATGGGGCTGTGTGCTACGCTGAAAGAACTGTAAGGTGGGAAGGATGGCATAGAAAGGTTAGACAGGGCAGGCCTCTTTGAGGAAGTGACATATCTTGGTCTTAAAGTTCCAGTGTAGAGGGGTTTCACCCATTGGATGAAAACAGCCCTGCCACCTGTGAGGAAGGGAGGGGCCTGGCTCTGTTTTCTAACTCTTGGAGGGGTGACCACCATTTATGGAGGTGGAGACTTTGTCAGCCTTCTCTGGGGTCCTGCCAGGGTCTTTTGAGTTGTGAGTCTTATAGTCATTGGCCTGTCACCTCTGGGCCAGAGGCAGCATTTCCCAGGGAAGGGGCTGGTGGGGCTAGAGCCATGGGGAATACCCCAGCAAGAAATTTTCTAGGACTTGGAGAGTCTTCTGATCTAAAAAGGAAAGAGAGTTATGGTCTTAGCACTGGGCCTCTGGACACTGGATCTTTGGTGGTATAGGCCCCCATGTGGTCTCAGTTTCCCCTGTGTGGCATGAGCTCTGAGCTTCTGCCACAGGAGCCCCAGAGATGTTGGGGGCCAGATGCACTCCTGCATTGTAGTAGGGAGGGCAGTCTGGGATGGTCATACAGCCAAAGTATGGGGGTCTCCGCATTGGTGGAGATGTGGGGGGTGGTCCCCGGACTGTGTGTTTGCAGAGGGGAATGGGCCTTACAGTCCTGTGTGTAGTTATTGGGGCAGCTGTGTGTCTCACTGTGTCTGTTTCTGTCTCTTCCCAGGGTAAAGTCGAATATCTGGTGAAGTGGAAGGGATGGCCCCCAAAGTAAGACTCCTTTATGTGTGTATGTTTTCTTGTCTATACATCTTCCCATCCGCTTTTTGCTTTCTCTCCTGCCTAGCTTTTAGCTCCAGCTGCTCTAGTAATTGGCCAGTAGACTTTGATAAAGCATATTCTTCTCTGGGCCTCAGTTTCCTCTCTGCCAGCCTAGCAGCTTGCGGCACATGAAGGTCCCAGTGGGCCCCAGCTTCTCTTCTCACCTGCTTCCCTCCAGGTTGAGCTCCATTTTCCAGTTGGAGCCTCCTCTCCTTTCCTTCTGGCTTTCCTGGCACTGGGAGGTGAAGGCACGGCATCTTGGCTTCTGAGACGTCTGCTGGCCAGGTGGAGGGGCTCCCAAGGCAGAGTGCTGGGTGGGCATTTGTGGGTCTGGGAAAGGCAAGTTTAGCCAGGGAGACACAAGTCCTCAGTGCCATAATGCTAGGGATAGAGCCCAAGCACACCACTCTCCAGTCTACAGAGCAGGTTCCCATACAGCCTGGTGAGGCAGATGTGGTAGTGACTTATAAAGGGGAGGAAACAGCCTCAGAGAAGGTAAGCAGTTGCCATAGATCACACAGCAAGTGGAGGCAGTTGAGACTTGAACTAGGCCTCCCCATTTCCAGGTATCTCCTCTGTACCTCCTCCATCTCACAACTGAGGGGCAAGTACCTCTCCTAGTTGCTCCACCTCTCCTTCTTTAGCCCAATCAGGAACCTTCCCCCCAACCAATCACTTCCCAGCAGGGAGTATTGTGGGGGGACGGAATGAGCAAGTCGTGGGGCCTCTCCATTGGTCTGTGAGTGCCCCACCTCCCTGCCCTGCCGTCCCAGCAACTGACTTCTGGAAACCCCCTAAGGCTGGAAACCCCCTCAGATGGGAGCCTCTGCTGTCAGTGCTGGGGCTGACCTGGTATTGGGTCCTGGAAGCATCTTGGAGGCATGGTGGGGAGAGACAGCAGAGGGGAAGATAGCCCATTTGCCTCAGCTTTCCTCTCTGCAAAACGGGTTCAGTAGTCCTGGCCTTGTCCTCCCGTCTTAGGCTCCCTCAGTCTTGAGGGGGAAAGACTAGGGTGCATGTTCAGGGTGACCTGCAGGCATCCTGATGATTGGGATTGGCGGCTGGCCAACCAGATAATGCACTCTAGGGACAGAGCCCAGTACACCACTCTCCAGTCTCCTCCTCCGCTGGGCAGACTCCAGGTGGATTTCCAACCTAGCAAAGGGGCAGTAAGAGGTGCGGGAGGATTATCAAGGGAAGTGGCTCAGGGTGGACTGCTGGAGCACTGACTTCCTGCATACTCATTCCCTTCTTAGCCTCTGCACTGGAAGGCAGTGTGTCC
>JAVSCE010013489.1:0-119112 GCA_032199065.1 Smutsia gigantea
AGTATGTGGTCTATTCTGGAAAATGTTCCATGTGCACTTGAGAAGAATGTTTATCCTGCTGCTTTTGGTTGAACAGTTCTGTCGATGTCTGTTAGGTCCATCTGTTCTAGTGTGTTGTTCAGTGCCTCTATGTCTTTACTTATTTTCTGCCTGGTTGATCTTTCCTTTGGAATGAGTGGTGTGTTGAAGTCTCCTAAAATGAATGCATTGCTGTCTATTTCCTCCTTTAATTTTGTTAGTATTTGTTTCAGCATTGGCGCTCCTTTGTTGGGTGCATATATATTTATAATGGTTATATCTTCTTGTTGGAATGACCCCTTTATCATTATGTAATGTCCTTCTTTATCTCTTGCTACTTTCTTTGTTTTGAAGTCTATTTTGTCTGATACAAATACTGCAACACCTGCTTTTTTCTCCTTGTTGTTTGCAGGAAATATCTTTTTCCATCCCTTCACTTTTAGTCTGTGTATATCTTTGGGTTTGAGGTGAGTCTCTTGTAAGCAGCATATAGATGGGTCTTGCTTTTTTGTCCATTCTATTACTCTGTGTCTTTTGATTGGTGCATTCAGTCCATTTACATTTAGGGTGATTATCGATAGATATGTACTTATTGCCATTGCCAGCTTTAGATTCGTGGTTACAAAGGTTCAAGGGTAGCTTTCTTTATTATCTAACAGTGTAACTTACCTCTCTTGTTATGCTATTATAAACACAGTCTGATGATTATTTCTCTCCCTTCTTATTCTTCCTCCTTCCTCCTCCATTCTTTATATGCTAGGTGTTTTATTCTGTACTCTTTCACGTTTCCTTTGACTGTTTTTGTGGATAGTTGATTTTATTTTTTCCCTCTTGTTAGTATTTGGATGGTCTGCTTTCTTTGCTATGATTTTATTTTCTCTGGTGACATCTTTTTAGCTTTAGGAGTGCTTCCATCTAGAGCTGTCCCTTTAAGATATCCTATAGAGGTGGTTTGTGGGAGGCAAATTCCCTCAACTTTCGCTTGTCTGGTAATTGTTTAATCCCTCCCTCAAATTTAAATGATAGTCGTGCTGGATACAGTATTCTTGGTTCAAGGCCCTCTGTTTCATTGCGTTAAATATATCATGCCATTCTCTTCTGGCATGTAAGGTTTCTTTTGAGAAGTCTGATTGTAGTCTGATGGGTTTTCCTTTGTAGGTGATCTTTTTTCTCTCTCTGGCTGCCTTTAATACTGTCCTTATCTTTGATCTCTGCCATTTTAATTATTATGTGACTTGGTGTTGTCTTCCTTGGGTCCCTTGTGTTGGGAGATCTGTGGGCTTCCATGGTCAGAGAAACTATTTCCTTTCCCAGCTTGGGGGAGTTTTCCTCAATTATGTCTTCAAAGACACTTTCTATCCCTTTTTCTCTCTCTTCTTCTTCTGGTACTCCTATAATGCGAATATTGTTCCGTTTGGATTGGTCATACAGTTCTCTTAATATTCTTTCATTCCTAGAGATCCTTTTATCTCTGTGTCAGCTTCTCTGTACTCCTGTTCTCTGATTTCTATTCCATTAACAGTCTCTTGCACCTCGTCCAGTCTGCTCTTAAGCCTGTCGATCGATTGTTTCATTTCTGTAATGTCCCTCCTGACTTCCTCCCTTAGCTCTTGCGTATTTCTCTGTAGGTCCATCAGTATGGTTATGACTTTTATTTTGAATTCTTTTTCAGGAAGATTGTTTAAATTTATCTCACCAGGCCCTCTCTCTGGGGTTGTCTGGGTGATCTTTAACTGGACCCTATTCTTCTGTCTTTTCATGACAACAGAAGTGTTCCCAGGCAGGTGCCACGTGTCAGCAGGGAGAACAAAGTCCCTTCCTGCTTGTTGTTCTCCTTGCCTTTCTTTGCAGCCTGTGCTTGTTACCCACATACTGGGAAGCAATCTCTGGGATAATTCCCTGAGCTGCTGGGTGTGGGGCCACCCTCAGGCTAGCCTAGAGCACTGTGGGGGTTTGCAGTCATGCCAGGTGCATTCTGCACCCCTTGGTGCCTTATAGACCTTGCTCTGGCTTCTGTGGCCCTTCCTGGTTAGCTGCATGCCTGCTGGGAGGAGATTCTGTGTGGTTGCTATGGGCAGTGCCACTCTCCCGCTGTTCCGCAGCTGTGGCAGATCCACCGGCTGGGGGGAATGAATGGCAGGCTGCTCATCACCATGAGGGGCTTCGGCGGGGCTGCTTTACCTGGCAGCTGGTTAGGGGGCCCAAAGTTCCTCAAGATTCTCAGCCTGCTAGGCTGAGTGTGCTGGGATGATTTTTTTCTGCTGTTGGGCCCTTGTCTCTTTAAGACTTTTTTAAAAGCACCCGCTTGTCTTTTGTCCCAGGGGAGCCGGCTGTGGGGACCCGCTTGCAGTCTCTGTCTCAGATCCTGCCCTTCCATTTCTCTTATCTCCAATACACCATGCGATGTGTGTCTGTGCTCCCGATGCAGATCACCAGGGCTGGTTATTTAGCAGTCCTGTGCTTCCACTCCCTCCCCACTCTGATTCTTTTCCTCCTGCTGGTACACTGGGGTGGGGGAGTGCTCAGGTCCCGCCGGGTCGTGGCTTTGTATCTTGTCTGCTTCGTGAGACGCTGAGTTCTTGCAGATGTAGCTGTAGCCTGGCTGTTGTGCTATATCTTCTGGTCTCCTTTTAGGAATAGTTGTATTTGTTGTATTTTCACAAATATATATGGTTTTGGGAGGAGATTTCTACTGCCCTGCTCATGCCGCCATCTTCCCAGAAGTCTATTTATTTATTTTTGACTGGTTTATTTCACTTAGCATAATGCCCTCAAGGTTCATCCATGTTGTAATGAGTCAGAATTTCATTCCTTTTTAAGGCTAAGTACTACTCCATTGTGTGTCTATGTCACATTTTATTTATCCCCTTGTCTGTCATGGATGCTTGGGTTGCTTCCACCCTTCGGCCAGTGAGAATAAT
Organism: Smutsia gigantea; assembly: GCA_032199065.1. Lineage (NCBI taxonomy): Eukaryota > Metazoa > Chordata > Mammalia > Pholidota > Manidae > Smutsia > Smutsia gigantea. The sequence goes on from JAVSCE010013489.1 coordinate 2,940, forward strand.
GCTACTATGAAAACAGGTGTATTGCATGGTTTCTTTTCAAAATAGACACAACAGTGCTCTTTTAACAAGGACTTACATATCTTATGGAAAATACAAGGTATTTTTAGCTGACATTTAACCTTTTAAGTTGTTGTGACACAATAATAGGAGTTATTTGCCAGTATATGTCACTACACATTACATAGAAAACATATTTATAGTCAGTATTTCAAATTTTAAAAAGAAATATAATTAAAGAGAACTCAAAACCTTTAAAGCATTTTTCACCCGGCCTTGATATTCTGTTTGATAGAAAGTATTGTCAGAGAAAGAGTTCAGAGGCAGCAAATTGAATATAATCAACTGCAAATGAAGACAACTCTTCCTATCATAACTGAAAACTATTAAAAAAGGATACTACTGATAGAATTTACAGTAAATCTCAAATAAATAGAGCGTATTCAACCATACATGTTAATATATTTGTCAGAGAAGGTGTTTAAATATAAGTTATGAAGGGAAGCTATCTATTTTATAGCCAATAAGCTATACAAAACTTGTAAATGAAGAGAGGAAAAGGAGACAGCAGGTGGAAAGCAGCTGGACAGTGAAAAGGCTCTGCATTCAGGCCGAACTGGATTTTAAAGCTGGCAGCTATATTTTCCAGATGTGTGACTTTAGATAAGATCCTTAACCTCTCTAAACCTTAGTGTTTTTAGCTGTAAAGTGATAAAAGTACAAATTTTTGTTTTATTGGTTAGTTGTGAGAATAGCAGTAAATAATCCATAGTGATAAGCATCAAAAAATGGTAGCTTTGATTGAAAAATAATATCAAGTACCTAACTCATAATGTTAGTTTCCTGCTTTCCTTTACCTGATTGTACATTTTTAAGTTTATTGTGTTAAGAAAAGGTTTCTCTAGACCAAAAATATTTTAATGTTTTTGCTCTCAGACAACCTACAAGGAACCTGAAAAAGTTATTTATGCTCCTGCATGTGATTTTTCAATATAAGTTGAAAGAATGGCATCATATATTAATGAATATATCATATATTCAAAGTGCAGAACAAAGGAAAAAACCTACAACCAAGAATACTCTACCCAGTAAGGTTATCATTCAGAACTGAACAAGAGATAAAGAGCTTCCCAGATGAGCACAAGCTAAAGGAGTTCGCCACAACTAAACCAGACTTACAAGAAATGTTAGAGAGACTTTTTGAAGGGGAAAAGAAAAAGCCATAACCAGACACAAGAAAATTATGCAAAGAAAAAAACTTCACTGTTAATGAAGATGCTGATGACTATGAATGATAAACAATTATCCTGAGGGGAAAAAAAAAAAAGAAAAAACTTCACTGTTAAACACAAACATATAGCAAAGGTAATAGATCCATCTCCCAAAAGCTAGTATGAAGGTTAAAACATGAAAGTAGTAAAATCAATCACTTCCAAAAATTAGCTAAGGGAATCACTAAATAAAAAGGTGTAAAAGAAGATATCGAATACATGAAACATGGAAGAGGGGGAGTAGAAAATGTACTGCTGTTACAGTGAAATAAAAATGGACCATCAACGTAACAAATACTGTTATATACATGAGACATCATATATAAACCCCATGGTAAACACAAACCAAAAACCTTTAATAGACACAGAAAAAATAGAGATCATCCAGACAGAAAAGCAACAAAGAAACAATGGTTCTGAAGGACACATTAGATCAAATGGATTGAATAGATATATACAGAATGTTACATCCAAAAATAGAATACTCATTCTTGCAAAGTGCATATGGAATATTCTCCAGGATAGATCACACATTAGGCCACAAAACAGTCTCAATCACTTTATGAAAACTGATCATACCAAGCATCTTTCCCAACCACAATAGTATGAAACTAGAAATCAAGTTTAAGAGAAAAAAACTGGAAAATGCACAAACATATGAGGGCTAAACAACATACTACTAATCAACCAATGTGTCAAAGAAGAATTCAAAGAGGATACTAAAAAATACTTGGAGAATAATGGAAATAGAAACACAATGGTTCAAAATCTTTAGGATGCAGCAAAAGCAGTTCTAAAAATGAAGTGATACAGGCCTGCCTTAAGAAACAAGAAAAACCTCAAAATATCTAATTCTACACCTTAGGGAACTAGAAATAGAAGAACAAACAAAGCCCAAAGTTAATAGAAGGAAGGAAATAATAAAGATCAGAGCAGAAATAAATGAAATACTCAGTTTTAAAAATATAAAAGACCAGTGAAACTAAGAGCTGGTTTTTTTGAAAAGATAAATAAAACTGATAAGAAGTTAGCTAGACTCATCAAGAAAAATAGAAAGGACTCAAATAAAATCAGAAATGAAAGAGGAAAGTTACAACTGATACCACAGAAATACAACCAATTATAAGAGATTACCATGAAAAATTATATGTTAATATATCAGATAACCTAGAAGAAATGTATAAATTCCTAGAAACATGGAACCTTCCAAGACTGAACCAGGATGAAACAGAAGATCTGAACAGAACAATTACTAGTAATGAAATTGAATCAGTAATCAAAAAATTCAAAATAAGCAAAAGTCCAGGACACAATGACTTCACAGGAGAATACTACCAAACACTCAGAGAAGAATTAATACTTACCCTTCTCAAACTATTCCAAAAATTTGAAGGGGAAAGAAAACTCCAAATTCATTCTACAAGGCCAGCATCACTGTGACACCAAAACCAAAGACACTCCAAAAAAATAGTTACAGAGCAATATCTCTGATGAACATATAAGCAAAAATCCTGAACAAAATATTAGCTAACAAAATTAAAAAGTATATTAAAAGAATCATTCACCATGACCAAGTGGGGCTCTATTCCAAGGATGCAAGGATGGTTCAATACCCACAAATCAATCAATGTTATACACCACATTAACAAAAAGAAAGATTAAAAACCATATGACCATCTCAACAGATGCTGAAAAACCATCTGACAAAATTCAGCATCCACTCATGCTAGAAACTGTCAACAAAGTAGGCACAGAGGGAACATATCTCAACATAGTAAAGGCCATATATGACAAACCCACAGCTAACATCAGACTTAATGGAAAAAAGCTGAATGCTTTTCCTCTGTGATCAGGAACAAGAGAAGGATGCCCACTTTTATTCAATATAGTACTGGAAGTCCTAGCCACAGCAGTCAGACAAGAAAAAGACACCAAAGGTATCCAAACTGGTGAGGAAGAAGTAAAACTGTCACTATTTGCAGAATGACAAGATAGTATATATTAAAAAACCCTAAAGACTCCACACAAAAAAATTAGAATACATGAATTCAGTAAAGTTGAAGGTTACTAAAGCAATATACAGAAATTTGTGCATTTCTATATACAAATAATGAACTAACAGAAAGAGAAATTAAGAAATCAATCCTATTTACAATTGCTTCAAAAAGAATAAAATACCTCAGAATAAACCTAACCGAGGAGGTAAAAGATCTACACTCCAAAAACTGCAAGACATTGATAAAAGAAATTGAAAAAGACAAAAATAAATGGAAAGCAGGGTTAACATCCAAAATATATAAAGAACTCATATGCCTCAACACCCAAAATGCAAATAACCCAATTAAAAAATACGCAGAGGACCTGAACAGACACTTCTCCAAAGAAGACATACAAACAGCCATCAGAAGGCACATGAAAAGATGCTCCACATCACTAATCATCATGGAAATGCAAATTAAAACCACAATGAGATAGTATCTCATACCAGTTAGAATGTCCACTATCCAAAAGACAAGAAAAAACAAATGCTGGTGAGGATGCAGAGAAACAGGAACCGTCCTACACTGTTGGTGGGACTGCAAATTGGTGCAACTGCTGTGGAAAGCAATATGGAGGTTCCTCAAAAAACTAAAAATAGAGATACCATTTGACCCAGTAATTCCACTCCTAGGAATTACCCAAAGAAAACAAAATCCCTGATTCAAAAAGATATATTCACCCTATGTCTATCATCACACTATTTGCAATAGCCAAGATACGGAAGCAACCTAAGTGTCCATCAGTAGATGAATGGATAAAGAGGAGGTAATACATCTACACAATGGAATATTATTCAGCCACAAGAAGAAAACAAATCCTACCATTTGTAACAACATGGGTGGAGCTAGAGGATATTATGTTCAGTGAAATAAGCCAGGTAGAGAAAGACAAATACTATATAATTTCACTTATTTGTGGAATACAAAAACAAAGCAAAACAGAAGGAACAAAATGGCAGTAGATTCATAGATGCTGAGATGTGACTAGTGATTACCAAGGGGGAAGGGTTGAGGCAAGTGCAGGGAGAGGGAGATAAAAGAGCACGATAATTTGCAATCACAATGTAAGTTGACTGCAGAGACTGCTGAACCACTATGATGTATATTGGAAACCAACATAAGATTGTATATTAACAATACTTTAATAAATAAATGGAAAGCTATTCCATGCTCATGAACAGGAAGAATTAATATTGTTAAAATATCCATTCTGCCCAAAGCAATCTACATATTTGATGCAATCCCTGTCAAAATACAATGGCATTTTTCACCGAACTACAGCAAATAATCCTAAACTTTGTATGAACCACAAAAAATTGCAAATAGCTCAAGCAATCTTGAGAAAGAAGAACAAAGTTGGGGGTATCATAATCCTTGATTTCAAACTGTATACAAGGCTATATAATCAAAACAGTATAGTAGTGGCACAAAAACATACACATAGATAATTGGAACAAAATAGCCCAGAAACAAATCCATGCATATATGGTCAATTAATATATTATATACAAAGGAGACGAGAATATACTGTAGGGAAAAGACAGTCTTCTTCCATAAATGGGTTGGGAAAACTGGACAGCTACATGCAGAAGAATGAAACTGGATTACTGTCTAACTTCATACACAAAAGTAAACTCAAAATGGATTAAAGACCTAAATATGAAACCTAAAACCATAAGACTCCTAGAAGAACACAGGCAGTACATGCTTGAATATTGGCATAAGCTATTTTTTTCTGGATATGTCTCCCCAGGCAAGGGAAGCAAAAGCAAAAATAGACAAATGGGACTACATCAAACTAAAAAGCTTCTGCACATCAAAGGAAACCATCAACAAAATGAAAAGGCAACCTAACGTATGGGAGAATATATTTACAAATGATGTATCTGATAAGGGGCTAATATCCAAAATGCGTGAAGAACTCATACAACTGAACATCAAAAAACATATAATCTGACTTAAAAATGGGCAGAGGACCTGAATAGACATATTCCAAAGAAGACATACAGATGGCCAACAGACACATGAAAAGATGTTCCACATCACTAATGTTCAGGGAAATATTTGCAAATCAAACCAAAATGAGCTATAACCTCACACCAGTCAGAATGGCTAATATTAACAAGAAATAACAAGTGTTGATGAGCATGTGGAGAAAAGAGAACCCTCATACACTACTGGTGGGATTGTAAATTGGTGCAGCCACTATGGAAAGGAGTATGGAGGTTCCTCAAAAAACTAAAAATAGAACCATATGACCCAGTAATTATACTTCTGGGAATTTACCTGAAGAAAACAAAATCACTAATTTGAAAATATATATGCACTCTTATGTTTATCACAGCATAATTTACAATACCCTGAATATGGAAGCAATCCAAATGTCCATCAATAGATGAATGGATAAGAAAAAGATGTGATACATACATACAATGGAATATTAGTGAGCCATAAAAATGAATGAAATCTTGCCATTTTTGACAACATGGATGGATCTAGAGAGGGCATTATGCTAAGTGAAATAAGCCAGAGAAAGACAAATACCATATGATTTCACTTGTATGTGGAATCTAAAAAAGCCAATCAAATGAACAAACAAAACAGAAACTTACAGTCACAGAGACCAGACTGGCAGTTGCCACAGCGTATTGGGTCGGGGTGATGAGTGAAATAAGTGAAGGCAGGAAAATTAGGATGTTCAGTATCTGGATCTGGGTGATGGTTTCATGAGTGCATACACATGTCAAAATTCACCAACCTATATACTAAGATTTGTGCATTTTATTGTATGTACATCAATTGAAAACAAAGTTATGTTTTTTAAACCTAGAAAATAAAAATATCATCTATCCTGTAATCCAATGCACTTCAGTTTACTGTGGCCTTTGTGACCATTCATGTAACCAAACAGCACATACATGGACTTTCCAACTATGAGGCTTTGGGAAATGTCTCCTGAAACACTTCCTTAGTCCATTCTTGGTATTTTTTTCTCTCCAATTAACCTAGATGGCCAGCTATTCTGTAATTTGTCTTTGGGATTCCATTTATTTTGTATAGGCTTTGTGCCACATAAAGGCATGCAACACTTGTTTTGCTGGATAGGTTAGGCAGAGCTGAGATGAAAAATATTTACCTTCTCCCAGAATCTGTTCCCAGTTAATTGTAGCCTTGAGTTTAAGAGGTGCACTTTAGCAAACAGATTCCAGAAGTTGCGCAGACAATAAACATGAGATAATCAGGGGGAAAAAAACATCGTTATTGAATGGCAAGACATTGTGTTTAATATATTTCAGACAGAACCCACATCTTATTCTTCATAAGCCAAGATGTGGCAACAATAAAACAGACTGAGCTTTTAGGATATGCTCAATAAAGAGCTGATTCCAAAGACTGCTTTGTTGCATGTACAATACATGTATTAGTATATTTTAAACTTACTACCAAATAGTTCTTACCGCCAGTGTTCATATTATAAATACCTCACAGAACTTGAAGTTTTGGCATTAAAAGCTTGAAATCGGCTGGCTGTCATTAATTAAGCAAAAAAAACTGCCTTATTCTACTTGCACCAGTGAAATAAGTCTTCAGTGAGGATGGGGAAAACTGAAAATGCAAATCACTTAACAGCCTGTCCTCCTTAGTTGCAGGAAACACAACTCAAATAACAGGGTTTTGTTCTTTTTTAGATTTCTTGAACATGTGGGGATTGTTGCAAGCTCCCCTTGCTCAGTGAATGACGCGGTCGACCGCGAAACTTTACAACGAGAGCTTCCTTCCTCAGCCAAGGCACCAAGATACAAGCTTTAGGATTTCTTTTGGCCAAAAGTTCTTAACCTTTCAAATGGCTAAATGCCACCCAACTCTGAAAGAAGGTGAGTACGCCGGAGCGCGCAGCTCTGCCCCGCCGGTGGCTCTGCGCGTTCCCGGGACGCCAGGTGGCGCGGGGACCCACGGGCTCCTCCGGACCTGACGTCACCGAGCGGGAGGAGGCGGAGTCTCTGTAGCGGCGGCGGGAAAAGAGGCCTCCAGAAGCGATCCAGCCTCCTCGCCCGCATCCCGGTCCGGGTCCGGTCCCCGCAGCCGGCCCGCGCCATGCAGGCCGCTGGCTCCGAGCTGCCGCGCCCGCCGTCGCCGCCCGCCGCGCAGGAGCGGGACGCTGAGGCGCGGCCGCCGCCCCACGGGGAGTTACAGTACCTGGGGCAGATCGAGCACATCCTCCGCTGCGGGTTCCGCAAGGACGACCGCACCGGCACCGGCACCCTGTCGGTGTTCGGCATGCAGGCGCGCTACAGCCTGAGAGGTGACTGCGGTCGCGCACGGCAGGGGTCTCCCGCGGACAGGGTGGGCTCCGCCGCCGCGCGGGCAGCTCTCGCGAGACGCAGGCTGGCCCCCGCGGGCCCGGCGCGCTGCGGAAGCGTCTTTTTCCCACCTTGCAGACACCGACTCTGAGGCTCGGGTCAGAGAAGTGAGCTGCGTCCGGTCACCGCAAAGGAGTGACGTAACAAGGAGGCAAAAGCAGATCCTCCGGCTCCAAGGCCTGCGCGCTGAGTCTCCCCGCGTTGCCTTCTCCCCAAAGCGGGCAGGATCTGGTGTTTGCCCCACACCGGAGAGCAGGGGAGGATCTGCCTGGGCTCAGCCAAGGGCTTGGCCGGAGGTTCCCCTTCTGTGCCCTTCCTCCTTGCTTCCGTGTTGGCTATTCGGTTCTGCAGTTTTTAAAAATTGGAGTGAAGATTATATGGGCGGGGCAGCGGGGCGGGAGGAGAGAGAACTGGGAGGCAGGGGCAGGAACTTGTAGGTCCTTTCAGTTTTCCACCAGCCCAGCCAGCTTGTGGCTTAAACCTTGTTCTTCTTTTCCTTTAAAATAGGATGGCTCCTAGGAAGAAGTGTTTCTCGGGGTTTAGTAGGGCTTGGCCTACAGGGAGCAAAGGGGTCGGGTGGGCACAGGACATACATTCTTGACACAGGTGTGGGGGTGGTCTTGAGCAGGGAGACCCCCTGCTGGTGAAGCAGCTCCACTGTGGTAAGAGCAGAAGCCCTCCAGCCCACACCCATTCTAGAGACTGGAAAGTAGCCAGGCTCCAGTGGCTAATCTGCCTTGGACAGAGTTTTATTGAGTAAGAGGGATCGCCTTCCCCGAAGCTCCAAGCGCAGTGGCCTTCAGTGAACTCCAGCCCTTCTGCTTAGACCTTGGGAAAGTTACTTCACCTCTCTGGTCTTAAGCTTCCCCATGTGCTCAGAATGGAGGAAATAATGCTCAGTAAGGCAATACTGATGCAAGTAGGTGCTTGAAAAAAATGTCTATCCTTGTGCGAATATCACTATACAACTTGATAATGAGGACTGACTAGGTACCTGAGTTTAGAAATTTTTACTCTTTCTTGATGTAAACTTATGTATTCCCTTCTGGTGCCTCAGAGAAGGCTGTTTTGAGGATGAAATAGGATCGTGCATAACAAATGTATAAACAGTTATTGTTGGTACACTTAAATAATAGAGGTTAATTTGCTTTGCAAACACTTAATAAAACCATTCTTCAGTTTGGGCCATTGAGGTACCTACTGTGTCCTGGTCCTAAGCAAGTTTTCACTGGCAGGGTAATCGTGCAGTCACTCTGGGAGCCTTCAGGCTTTGTCCTACGGCACATTTTGTGTGTTGTCTTCACACCTCTGGAAAGGGTTCTCACTATCTGGGCATGGGTGGTAGCACTTTGCCTGTCTGCATAGCCATCCCTGCTGACCTTTGCCCATCTCACTGTGTGGAATTCCCGAGTCTGGTGGTCAAGGGCTCCGGGAGGGCGGTCTCAGCCTGAATTGTGTCACTGCCTTCCACTGTAGCCTTGGAGCTCCCCGCTGTTGCTACTGTGGTTGCTTCAGGGCCTTGTGTCCTAGGGCAGTTTCCTTCCACAGGGAAAGTGGGGTGGTGTGTTCCATTTTCCCATCTTGAAATTACATGGCAAACTGTTTTTCAGATGAATTTCCTCTGTTGACCACCAAACGCGTATTCTGGAAGGGTGTTTTGGAGGAGCTGCTGTGGTTTATCAAGGTAAAAAAATACAATAGGAAATCCAGTCTTCTCAACGCAGCACCAGCGAGATCCTTGTAAAAGTCAGTTCATGTCACTCCTCACCAAAGCCCTTAGGGGCTCCCATTTCACTTAGTAAGAGCCAAGGTCCTTATGAGGCCCGGTCTGGCCTCAGTGGGAGTTTCCTTCACTCTGCTGCACCCACCTGGCCTCTTTGCTGTCTGTGAACACACCACAGCATTCCTGCTTAGGGCTCTGGCATGTGCCAGTCCTACTCGCTGGAGCCTTCTTCCCCTATATGTAGCATGACTTGCTCCCTTACCTCCTTTGCTTCAGCTCAGTGACCTTCCAATCTGAGACTGGGATTACCCCCCCCCCCCCCAACACCCTCCTCCCACCCTTCTTTGTTTCCTGCATTGGGAAACATTGTCACAAAATGTATGTCTGCCCTCCCCCTTCCTCCCCTACAAGGGAGAAGGCAGACAATAAATAAGATGTTATTATAAGCTCCACAATTCTCTCATACACTGTTATGTCCCCCCAGGTTTAGAACACAGCCTGTCACATAGTAGCACTTAATGTGAACTGATCACTGAATATTGATCCTAACAATGTTCCCATATTCATATAAACTAGAAGAGTCTCTGGAAAAACAAGCCTCTTCCAAAGAGCCGAGTCAGTCCATCCGATAAGGCTAAAGTGCTGGGATGATGGGCAGCTGCCATGCCTGAGATCCATCTTCTGGTGCAGACCAGTGCTGTGCTGCAAAGGTGGCTGAGGCACTGGACTCAGTTCTGGGCCATGCCAGAAGTTAGGACCTCTAGAGCATTTGGTGTGGCTTGTATGATCTTGGGCCAAACCATACCCAAGACCTCCTATTGCATCTTCAAAAGGGTTTAGATTTGGTTCCAGTCCAGGCTCCTTAGTTCTGGATTCTTGAGTGTTTTCTTCTGTGTTAGCCTCTTTCATCTGGCAGTGAGTCTAGTTCAACAAACATCATCAGGAATCTCAGAAGAGGGTAAACCAGCTAGAGCCCAGTCTGAATGGATGGAATGGGGAGACTTTTGAAACAATATGTGGAACATAGAGAAATGATTTGTTGGAAGTGAAAAAACTAGTACAAACTCAACAAATAGGGAGGAAATAAGATATTCAGAGATAAAATGTATTTGCTCATTTTATATTAAATCTTAAGGATTCTAAGAAATCCTTACATGTCAGACTCAGCTCTGATGTATGACTCAATAAAATACAGGATTTTGTACCTACACTACAGCTGGGATCCGTGGGCAAAGAGGAGAGATGGGGTCTGTGCAATTGTTCATACCTGCTGAGCACCAAACATTTTGCTTGTATTATCTAATCTTCACAGTAATGTGTGTGGTGAATATTACTACTGTGGTTTTTTTGTAGATGCAGATAGGAAGAGGGGTCAGGGAGCTGGTCAGAGGAAAAGGGAGGAGGTAGAGAGCAGGCACGGAGCCCAGGTGTGTGTGGCACTGTAGCCTTGCTTATAACCATTATAGTACACCATACCCAGAGGCCTAGGGGTCTGTCCTTGACCTGGATGCCCAATGAGGATACAGGTTAGGATGATATGGCCAAATCTAATGAGATGAAATACAAGAGAAATAAATTTAAGACTTGTACTTGGCCACAAACACACATACAAAAACTTAACTGCAACTACTGGTTGGGAGTAAACATAACTTGACAGTGGCACATATAAGATATGTGATATATTTGCAAGGAAAGCTAATATTGACTAGACCATCAAATATCCTATATGCCAGGTCTAAGATACACTCAACAGATTGCATAGGAGGCATTCAACTTGGGGATCACCCTTAGACACAGCACATTTGGTTAAGAAACACAAAACATGAGGTGGGAATGATTAAAGGACATAGAGGTGTTTAGTCTAGAAAATTTAATTTCAGATAATGAGGAAAAGATTTGAGAGGGTGATTTAGAGGATCAGCTGTCTTAGAGGTGATTCCAGGATACTGTCCTGGAGACTCTCAAAAAATCTGGGCTGGGCCAGTCTGTGCAGGGACATGTCTGTCCCCAGTGTGTCAGCACAGATCAAAGGTGCCCTTGGTGGGAGGCACTTTAGGGATCAACTCCAATGGCTCAGGAGTCACTGTGCCTGCTGTCCTCTCCCATCTCTTCCAGGGATCTACAAATGCCAACAAACTGTCTTCCAAGGGAGTGAAGATCTGGGATGCCAATGGATCCCGAGACTTCTTGGACAGCCTAGGGTTCTCCACAAGAGAAGAAGGGGATTTAGGCCCAGTTTATGGCTTTCAGTGGAGGCACTTTGGGGCGGAATACAAAGATAAGGATACAGGTGAGGAAACAGCAGTGCCGCAGATTGCCTGAGCTCCCTCCATGGCATGAGTTTGCTCATTGTTTCCAGTGAACTGAGGGCATAAGTCATGTCAGGGGAGCTGATCCACACGACCTTCTGAGAGGCTGTTTCAGATTCAGGTGGAGGAGCCACAGTGAAACCTCATGGAGATCAGATTGCACTCTCGGTGATGAGCATTTATTGGGTGCTTGGCATTCTCCATGCCTTGTTTCATTAGCAGATAGCGATGCAGTTGAGCAGTTGGTTGCTGTGCTGGGGAGTAAGTATGAAGCTCATCTAGGGCAAGAAGCCCAGGATTGCCTTTGGTGGCATTGATCTCCCTTTTCAAGACTGAGCCACACAGCACACTTTAGGTGACACTGAAGTGGCAGCACAGTTCTCTGATCACTGTCTTCTGCCCTCCCTGCTGGGGTAGAGGAAGGTGAACATCTTACTCCTGGATGTTGACCTTCCTCCATCACTTGGTAGCATCACATGCTGAGTGTCAGAGCCCAGCCCTGGTCCTCTGCCCTTCCTGTCCCACGTGTCCTAGGGCAGGGCTTACAAAAGCAAACGCCTGCCTCCAGGGGTGTGTGTACACATAGGAAGTAGCAGTTTGCTAGGTGGGCAGAAACCGTCCACCTGGAAAGCTTGAGTCTAAAGGAGACAGTCACTTCTCACCTGGAGGGATTTGGGCCTGATGGGAGAATTCTTCACTACAAGCCTAAAACCTGAATTTTATGTGCGATCTTGAGGTCTTCTGATTATTGACAACTTCAACCTGAAATAGGTAAAGTCCTAGAGACAGAAAGTAGAATGGTGGCTGCCAGGGGCTGGTGTGATGGGAGGTTTTTGTTTATTGGGCACAATATTTCAGTTTGGGAAGATGAAAAAGACCTGGAATGGATGGTGGTGATGGTTGCACGACACTGCGAATGTAGTTAATGCCACCAACTGCATGCTTAAAAATGGTTAAAGCAGACAATTTAATGTTATGTACTTTACCAACAACAAAAAAAAATGCTGTGTAGGCCAAACTATTTCTTCAGGTAAATGGTCTGTCAGTTGTTAGTATGCAGCCTCTGTCCTAGGACATCATCAGGGTGAGAGGCTACTACCATGACTTAATTGTGCCTTAAATTCTCCCTAACATTCAGTTACTTATTCTCACTTAAGGGGCCTAATAAAATTGTTTTTAAAATTTTACTTAAAATTATAGGTTAAGATAAGTTACAAAAAAAAAAATTACACAGAAAAGTCTATCCTTTACTCAAGTTTCCCCCAATGGTAACATCTTGTTACCATTTTACAATTTAAAGAAACTGACATTGGTAAAAAACACAGTTTACCAGATCTCTCCAGTTTTACATGCACTCATGTGTAAGTGTGTGTACGTGCACACACACAGTTTTCACACATGTAGATTTCTGTAACCACCACCACAATCAAGATAGAGAACTGTACCCTCATCTTTTTTTTGATCTTTGCTATTTCCTTTTTTGGAACTGTGATGGTGACAGGACTTTCTTTCCCCCCAAATTAAGAACTACTGTACTACATAGTCTGGCACAAGTGGAAGTTTAAACCAGAGGGAATGTGAAGCTCTGTGCTTCTCAGCTTCCAGTTGTGTTTAAGAAGGAAGGCAAGGAATTAAAGTCCAGAGACCAGAAATAGGAAAATATAAGGCAGTATAATTATAGATGTTTCCTGATAGTTACCAGCCAATATGTGTTTAGATGCTAAATTATAATTTTAGTTGAAAGTGTTGCTAGTGTCTACATCATGGAAAGGAATCTGTGGTCCTCTGTTAGTTAGAACATGTATGGGTATATTCTGCTTGAGATCCAGTACAATCCGTGGCAGTGAAGTGTGACAAGAATGGTTGGGTATAGAGACTAAGTCCCATGAGAACCACTGGGAAAATAAATTGTTGAGATTGGAGAATGTTAGCAGTAGGAAGAGGGAGGGGAGTGACTTGTAACAGACCAAATATCTAAAGGACTATTACATAGAAAATAGACATTGTTAAGGCTCCAGCCGACAGACCTAGGAGCCTAGACACGCAATGAGATAATGAAAAATTTGGGAGTACGTTATTTTGTAACCATGGGCCAAGGGGCGGGCAGTGGAAAGACTATGATAGTTGATGTGTAAGGCCATCTCACAAGATGCTGTGATTAATGTGTATACATGTTCTGTCTTGACAATTCTACAGATTATTCAGGTCAAGGAGTAGACCAGCTGCAAAAAGTGATTGATACAATCAAAACGAACCCTGATGACAGAAGAATCATCCTGTGTGCTTGGAACCCAAAAGGTCAAAAGGATCCCAGTTACTCTGTTGTCCTAAATGTACCATTAGAACAAAGGGTGCTAATTAGCACAAACTGTACTAAAGTACAAATCAGTGGCCTTGTGCAGAGGTTGCTGATGGGAAGCCAGACCCTGGGAACTACCAGGTGGTTGTGTGACTCTGGACAAGTCACACATGGCCCCATTTTCACCTTCAGATGATGGGTTGGACCCAGATGGTCTTAAATTTAGTGTTTTGTATTTATATTCATTCTTACTCCAAAGAGGGCTTTATATTGCTTATAAAAGTATATATAGGATTTTAAGTTTAAATTGAGGCCGATAAGCTTACCATCTCTACCTCACTATTAACATTTTAACAATTATATTGTAACATGGAACTCTACCAGAGGTAAATATTGACCAGAGTGGAACATTTGCATTTATAATAGTGACTGAATCCAGGAGGGTGTGCCTGAGATGCCAGCTTCCTGTGGCCCTGCAGATGAATCAGTTCTCCTGTATTTGTCGTTTGGTGCCGTGAAGGTAGCACAAGTAATTTCAGTTTGGCTGGAGGAGCATTGCTTCAGCTGTAAACACATCCTCTGAAGGCTCCTGTGGATGGACACGTCACCACCTGCTTTGTGCCATCTGTGGGATGGGAACAGTCTACTTTATAAGGGAGGGGAAGGTGTGGTCATGTGGGTCACTGGCCCACGGACTCTTTCTCATGTCTACTGTATGAGTTGGCTTCTGTTTCTCTCTTTCACTTTGCATATAGCTGTTTCTCTGAAACCACCCCCTCTTATTTTCCTGTGCTGGCCCCTCAGATCTTCCCCTCATGGCCCTACCTCCATGCCATGCCCTTTGCCAGTTCTACGTGGTGAATGGTGAGCTGTCCTGCCAGCTGTACCAGAGGTCAGGGGACATGGGCCTGGGTGTGCCCTTCAACATCGCCAGCTATGCCCTGCTCACCTACATGATCGCACACATCACAGGCCTGAAGGTGGGCTGCTCTGGGGAAGGAATGCTTGTTACCAGGCTAACACACTGGGCTCTTAGGCAGAGGAGTCTAAGATGTCAGATGTGTCACTAAGAAGTGAGCTTTCTTGCTCTGGTGACTTTGAGTGGATCTTGCCTGTCCTTGTGCTCTGTATAGACAGACAGGCTTGTATGGGTTGTGTTAATACAACTTTATGAATCAATTTTTCTCAAAAGCTACACTGGTTATCTTCTGGAAAGCCTTGGAATGTCTGCAGACTCTGTGTAATGTGTTTTAAAGGAATAGGAACTGAAACATGTACTATTTTGCTTCTTCCCATGGAATCCAGCCAGGTGACTTTGTACATACTTTGGGAGATGCACATATTTACCTGAATCACATTGAGCCGCTGAGGATACAGGTAAGAATGATACCATCTCATGTGCGGTTTGGTGCCTTCTCTTGATAAAAGGCTGATCTGTGGAACATCCTTCATGTTACAGGCATTCTGCTCAGTGCTATACAAAGATAAGATGACCTGTTCTGACTGTAGGGCTTCAGGTTAGGGACGGGTTGGGGGCAAGTGGGCAGGGACAAGGCAGACATGTGCCTCAGTAACCACAGAGGCATGACCTGACAGGTGCTTGAGGTACCAAGTACCAGTACCAGTACCAGGGAGGGAGAGCCACGTTCAGACCAGGGGGTTTGGGACCTTCCCAGAAGTGCCATTTCAACTTTCGTTTTAACTTGAAAGAGAATTTAAATGCAAATACTTCCCCTTAATACTATGCTAAATACAATACTAGGTCTCAACTTTCACTTCCGTTCAAATCCAAAGTTATAGCAGCCAACAATAATGATTCAAAATGTTAATACTGTGCTTAATGAGCCCCAAGAAAAAAAATCTCACACCAAAAACCTTTTAGCCCCTTCCAGATTAGATCCAGGTTTTGAAAGTCACTCCTTTGAGGGAGCTTGGCTGCTTTTGACTAGATGGTGACTTCAGGGCTTCTCCAGGTCATGCTGGGCAGGATAATGTGAGGCTGGGACCTGGGTCCACATCCTCACTGCCACTGCATGTTCATCCCTAGAATCCTGGCTTGCGTCCCTTCCTGTTGTCAACAGATGGCTTCTTGCCTTGCCCTCACTGCCAGGGACAGTTGGGATAGATTATGGGGTTTGAGTAGCCATACTGAGTGCCTACTGTGAGTTATACATATCAAAGACTGTGTCCCATCCTTAATGAATTTCCCAAGAACACTAAATTGTAAGAATTTAGAGCTGGTGAGCCCCCAGCTTTCTGATGCCGTGTGATTCCACAAAATACCCTTCACCCTTTCCGTGTGTGAGAGGCCCAGCTGGTTTTTCTCCCAAGAGTATTGCATAATGAGGGACAGGGGCTACAGTAGTATACTGTAAAATAATATTTTGTTGATAAAATCACTGTGTAGTTGCTTATTGAAGGGACATGAGGAGCAGAATTAAAGCAGGTTGTCCACATAGGGAAAAATAATTGTTTTATGTTGTTTTTAGCTTCAGCGAGAACCAAGGCCTTTCCCGAAGCTCAAAATCCTTCGAAAAGTTGAGAAAATTGATGACTTCAAGGCTGAAGATTTTCAGATCGAAGGGTATAATCCTCATCCAACTATTAAAATGGAAATGGCTGTTTAAAGTGCTTATAAAGGACTTGTCTAAGGGATATTGTCAGTCTTCGGGGTGGACTGAATGCCCAGGTGGAGGTCACTTTGCTCTAAAGGAAGAAGAAACTAGGTCAAAAATCTGTTGGTGACCCACCAGCTATTATTCACCAGCTTGTCAGCATGCTGCCTCTGGCAAATGTAACTGTACTAGTTCTCTGAGTAGTAAAAGGCCTTGAGTTTGATTAACTCACCAGGGATATATGAAAATGCCAAAATTGTGAATAAAGTCAGGAGAGTGAAAATTTATATACTTTTTAACCAAAATGTGTACATGCATTTCAACTCCAGTTTCATGAAGGACAGTAAATTTTAGGAATTATATAAGCTATTCCCCCAAATTTGAACTGAGTAACACCATCAGTTGTAAAGTTACAATAAGTAGTGTGGCCATGAACATTGAAAGTTACATGTTTTATATATTGCTACAATAGTTATTCTGCATTCATCTGGGGTTTTCTTTCTCCTCTCTATTGCCATTCTACTCGGCTCTGCCTAAAATAAAGAGTTAACACTGAGCCCTCCTGAAGAAACGCAGGCTGTGTTCTCACTTGGATGCTTTTGGAGGGTTAGAGTGTGTTTTAGAAATGCTGACGTGACTATATTTTGTCCTGTTTTTCTGTGATTCATCTAATTACAGCTGCATTTTATCATTAGAATATAATATTATCATTAGAATATAATGAATGAGGGGTTTCTTAAGGGTTATAAAAAAAGTCCGTGAAATACCATGGTCCTGCCCATTGCTCTTGCCCTTGTTCGTCTCAGTATGCCATGAAATCTCTAAGAATATGCTGAGGTGGAGCAAAAAGATGCTAGACCACTTCAGTAAAATCTTTTTACCTTTGTTGCATGCCAGATACCCCATGGTGCTGCAGAACTATTTTTATTCTGTTAATTTATGACAAGTGTTAAATGGAAGAAATAAGGAATTATCCCAACAAATTGTATACCATGCTGCCTATTTTCAAAGTACAGCAATGTCTAGGTGCCAGCACTTAATAGAAATTTTGTAATCCAGAACATCTTCATGGACTTTGAGTTCATTAAATCTAAATTTGCTGAAGGATTAAGAATCAAGTAATAATTACAGAGCTGAATCCTGAGGTTAATACAACTTTCACCTAAACTTTTTTTGATTGGTAGAATGATATCTTTCTCCTATTTTCTGTAAAGCCATACCCGAGAAATGTGAAGCCTTCTCACTTAGAAAAGGGTGTTGTGGCTGAACATTTAATTCTCTTGAGCAGCAAGGAGTTTCTTCCAGACTTCGCCATCTGGATATCGGTGTTTCTTTACAGAATCCTCCTTCATTTCAGTTGAATAACCAGCATCCTATCAAAAACAGAAAATGGATAGTGTTAATAACCACCTGGAACAAAAATACTTTATGTATTTCTGCTGCGTCTAGAAATGCTTTTAAACCTAAACCAGAGGGAAGTGAATTAGCATATTTTAAGTAAGTTTTCAGGTTGTTTGGAATGAGGGGAAGGGACACACGTCATTGGCTGTCTCAGGATGAATTAACTTCATCCCTCAAGCACACTTCCTTTGGTAGCTCATCCTCTTGTGAAAATGAGTTGCTGAAACTGAGCCCTGATCTCTCTCAAACATGAGGATAAAAGGTCCAGGTGACACAATTACATCAAAACCTTTCATGTCACTAACTTGCTAGACAGTACCAGGTGTGTTGGCTGTTCTTCACACAAGGAGTGCGTGTTTTAAGGTCTCAGTTGGTGAGAACAGGCTGGCATTAAAGAAACCCTGTCAGGGCAATTTCACTCCCAAACCCTGACCTTCAGGCCTTCAGAATTTGCGGTGACTACTAAAGAGCCATTTGTAGTTTCTAGATGCTGAAAATAAACTCTAAGGAGACAAAGCTTTGTGCTTCAGGGTCCAGCTCATGAGAACAAGCACGTAGGGGTTCGGTGCTTGCTTCCTCTCAGAGGCCTCCCTGGCCAAGCTCACCGTAGGAGGCATGTAGGAGGCATTCTTGATCGCCGCAGGGTACTTGAAGTGTTCATGCAGGTGGTCGACATACTCACACATCCTAAGAGGAAGGAATCACATGGGGGCAATAATGCCATAAGTTAGATAATTCATGGGTACTGTTAGAGCAAAGGGGTGAGCACCACGATGAAGAAAGGGTGGAGGCTTGGCTGATACCACGTGTTCCGATGCAAACCCCTCACCCTCTGTGCCAGGGTTCTTTTCATCTGTAAAATAATGGGGCTTGGATCAGGTCTCTTCATGGGGGTGCCATAAAGTCTCATAACTCTACAGACTGTCCCCAACTTAAGATGGTTTGACTTAATGATTTTTTGACTTTACAATGGTGGGAAAGCACCACACAGTCAGTAGAAATCATACTTTGAATTTTGAATTTGGATCTTTTCCTGGGCCCCTGGCATGCAGTGTGATCTTTGCAGCGAGTGCAGCTCTCTGCCAGCCACACGACCATGAGGGTGGACAGCCCGTCCATTGGTGACTGTCCTGCACCCTGCATACGACCATTCTGCTTTTCACTTTGAGTACAGTAGGCAATAAATGATGTGAGACACTCAATACTTTATTTTAAAACAGGCTTTGTGTGAGATGTTTTTGCCTGCCTATAAGCTAATGTAAGTGTTCTGAACATGTTTCAGGTGGGCTAGGCTGAGCTCTCATGTCCAGTAAGTTAAGTGTATTAAATGCATTTTAAACTTAGGATGGGCTTATCAGGACATAACCCCAACATAAGTCAAAGCTCTATAAAGGTTTTGTGACCACAAAAGGCACCAATTTAGATTCCTTAAAAATCTGGGATTATTTGGGTGCCTTTAGTCAAAAGTTAGATGAATAGATTAAAATCACCAAATGAGGTCCCTTCCAGCTACACATGATTTAGAAGAAGAGCACAGGTTTCAGGATCAGACCAGTCTGTCCAGATACGGTATCACCCACTTTCTCATTTTCTGACCTGGGGCCGAACTGCTGCCTTACTTTAGTCATCGGCTGATGGACAGCTGGAATGGGCCAGCCCTGTGCCTGGTGCCAGGGACACACAAGGGAACTGGCCAGAGAGCCTCTTGGTTTCAGTGGGCATAGATACTAAGTAACCATGATAGGTGCTATGTCAATTCTAGGGAACAGGCTTCAGATACAGAACCAGTTTGGCCTTGAAGAATGAGCGGGGCAGGGCTGTTCCACAGAGCCACAAACAGGTGTCGAGGTGTGACAGCACATGTCTGCCTGGGGACTGTTCTTGCACAGTGGCACGCTGAGCAATGGGATCTGTCCTCAGGAGGTGGCATGCGGCATTGTCACCCACCCATGGTACACTGCTCAGGGCTGACCCTCTTTTTCTCATCCCTCAAGATCTGCAGGACCTTTCCAGGTTGCTCAGAGCCTCCCCTTGGTCTGCCTTCAGGAAATGAGATGAGAGGTGGCAAAAGCAGAAGAACTGAGGAATACTCACTTTTTATGGGATAAATATTTTAGGCTTATTGGAAGGCAGCCTCTGTCTACTTACCACCCAGCTTAAGAAAGAAACCATTCCTTTATAATTGCACCCCCTGTGCCCCACAGGCCCACTTCTCCCACACTCTCCTCATGTTTGCCTTTCCCACACACTTCTGTGCTTTCACTATACACTTCTAGCGAGCTTTCTCTGAGGCCACACTAATTGCAGGAGGAAAGAAAAGCACAATAAAGCCATTTGTGTGCAGATGACTGGAAGGAGACTGTCTTAATTTAAAGCTCACCTGGGCATGTTGAGAAGCTGGAACTAAAATATGTCCAGATCATGGAAGATCCCAATGTTGGGAAGAGGGGATTGGACAGAAGCGGGGAAGATACATATGATGAAAGCATGGCTTTAGAAAGTCAGCAGGAGCTGGTTGAGGAAGGAGTTCTGAGTCCCACAGGACTGCAAAACCTCCCCACCCCCACCCCATGTACTTAGAAAACAGTGAGTTCTCTCCCAACAGCCCACCTCTCAAGGGAAAAGGACCCTATTCACTGCAGGTCTCCCCTGTTCCTGGCCCATGCGGAGAAGTGGGAGCAGAGCCAACTCTCTGGGTCACAGGATAGGGCACAGCAGGGTTCTTAGTGCCTCTGGTGGCAAGAGCAGAATTTTAAAAGATCTGGCCTGGATTGAGGGGCACTATTGATGTTAATGCCACATTACTGACCTGTTTTTAAGGCTGGCAGAAACTGATATGAAGTCAAATATACTCAGGTGTTGAACCAATTCACAGAGGCCAACTCCACCAGCATGGGGGCAAACAGGAACTAAAATGAAGACAGACATTCTTTTTAATGCCGAGTAGGGCAGGAAGGGGGAGTGGGTGGTGGGTGGAAGAGGACTTGTGGTGTTCCTTATTACCCACAAGTGATTAAATCACTAATATTTAGGGATGAAATTTCAGGATGAAAATTGTGAAAGATTCCCTGATTAAGACTAAAAGAGAGTCAGAAAAAAAACAAAATGGCAATTTACAGAGAAACCACAGGTGTGCAGGGGCACAGAAATGGAGGTTGGGTTTCAGCTCAACAGAGCCCTTACTTTCAAACTTCTTGGCCATCAGCAACACTGAGAGGTTCTCGTTGACGCTTCCCAGCCTGCAGCTGTCAATCTGGAGAAACTGCAGGGCTTTCGCCTGTAGGAGTTGCTTAAATATCACTCTATTGTGGCACTAGAAACAGAATTAATATAAAACCACAGAAGAGTCATTCTTGGCCTTCGGGATCTCTAAACCCAGCAACGCTCCAATTCCGAGCCATTCATCAGTGGCCTTCAGGAAGCCGAGGCTGTGTGTTTTCCTTGTTCTCCCTGGGCATAAGGCAAGGCCTGATAGTACAGGCTGGGGACCTTCCACTCCTTTACAAATCTGCTAGCCGAACAGTGAGTCATGTAAAAGTCACACTGGCTCTCCATCTATTAAGGAATAACTGTCACAGCGACTGGCAAGTGGGAAATGAAGCAAAGCATCAGGATGAAATATGGTGATAGCAACAAGCAGGTGGCACAGATGACAAAACAACCGTAGTGGAACAGCACTGCTCCTTTTACTGGAAAAACTGAGAATCTGTGCCTTCGCACGGCTCTGCTTGTGGGCTGACTGCCGAAGGCTTTGGCAGGCACTTGTGCTTCATTTATATACACAAAAAGGGAATGCAGTAATTTTCCTTAGTTTGGAAGCCGGCTCTCTTAAAACTGCCCAGTGCATTTTATGCCCTTGCAATAGCACCTTTAAATTGCAGCCTTCTAAATTTCTATTAGACACTTTAAAAAAGACAAATGACTTTAGTCATGTGCATTACAGAAAAATATACAAGTTTTTGACATATTAAATTCTAGACTCTAATGAAATGCTGTAAAATGATCCAGTTTCTAAGATTAAGAACATTTCCCAACTCAAAATAACATGTCCTCAGTCAGTGGCCAGTGTGTACTGACCCCAAGGAGATGTCTCTTACCTGTTCTCCTGTGGCAACGCCAATTCCTAATGGGACCAATGCCTATAAAATATAAGGCAACTTAATGTTATTTTCCTAAGTTTCTGAACTGATATTCCTAATGTTTAAAAATATTTAGAGCTGTTGCCAAGTTTAAGGAATGGCAGAAGGCAGTCCGGAGCATGGGTGTGTACACAGGAGGGCCATGTGTGCGCAGGGGTGGCACATGTGTGCACACAGGAGGCCGTGTGTGCGCAGGGGGTGGCACGTGTGTGCACAGGAGGCTGTGTGTGAGCAGGGGGTGGCATGTGTGTGCACAGAAAGGCTGTATGTGAATAGGGGGTGGCACACTTATGTGCACAGGAGGGCAGTGTACACACAGGGTGGCACATGTGTGTGCACAGGAGGCCATGTGTGAGCAGGGGGTGGCACATGTGTGTGCACAGGAGGCTGTGTGTGAGCAGGGGGTGGCACATGTGTGTGCACAGGAGGCTGTGTGTGAGTAGGGGGTGGCACACATATGTGCACAGCAGGGCAGTGTACACACAGGGTGGCACATGTGTGTGCACAGGAGGCCATGTGTGCGCAGGGGATGGCACATGTGTGCACACAGGTGGCTGTGTGGGCACAGGGGAGAGCCAGCGCTTGCCATCAGCTCCCTTCCCGGGAGGCTCTGCAGATTCTCTCCTGCAGCAACCTGGTCCCTGCTCCAGTCAGTACACCTGCCGAGTGTGCCTGGCCCTTCTCCTCCTTCTCTCTGGGGCCCCAGGCAGTGGTGTGGAACTGGGAGACAGTCACTCAGTAGTGACTCGTCACAGATGCACAAGGGTCCAGTCTATGGCTGGCTCCTTCCCACAGGTCATCATTCCCTTTATTCCCTTCTTGTGGTCTCCCCAATGACCTCCCTGCAGTGGTTATTCCAGAACCCTCTCCCCTCAAGCACAGTGCATGGCCTCAGATCCAATTTTATGGCTTAGTCTGAGCTCACTCCTCCCCTGGAGAACTCCTAACGGGGCGAGGGGCTGGAATCTTCTCCTTAACTCACAGCTTGTTGTCCTCCCACCTGAAGCTCACTCCCCTTGCACCCGGGCTCGGGCCATGCCCTCAGCCCCATGGGGATTGCAGTGCTACCTATGCTGTAGGTGGGCATCTTTGGTTTCTCCCGGCTGGTCTTCTCAGTGTTTAGGGAGTAATAGCAGAGACACTAACAGCTAACACACTCTCAGTGTGTGAAGTGGGCAGAGTGGAGGGCATTCCTTAAACATAGGCTTTTGTGGAGGGTCTGACACACGGAGACCATAGGCTGATTTACTGAAAGTAACGGGAAGGGCCCCTGAGCCCCCACCCCACACCGCAGTAGGACCTGTGACTTTATGGAGGACACATAGAGATGTCCCTCCTAGAACTTGGAATTAAGATTGGCCCCAGAGTGACAGTTTTAAGATCGGCAGAGTATACCAATGCCAAGTCATTTTGGGGAGGAAATATTGTTCCTAGGCAGGTAGGACTTGACTATAAGCCAAAGGAACACCCTGACCCCATGGCACAGCACAGGGAACAGGGTTATCAGGTGAAAACACAGTACGGGGTCAGAGGCGAGTGCTAGCGGTACCTGTGCACGCTCTACCAGGGGAGGGATGAGGCTTAAGGCACAACAGATCTGGTGCCAGAAGCAGGGACATCTTCCCCAGGCAGATGGACGCATTGGGCCATCTTGGTCTGACACTATCACATAGTCAAATCCCACAATCAGTTCCTACCCTGATCTTTCACTCATCCAGCAGCCTTTGCTTTAATATGGCCACTCATGGAGCTTGCTCTGGTCACAGGATTAAAAAATCCGGTGCTCCCAAAGTTATACTTCTCCTTATAAATGAAATACCAGGCTTTCTGGCTTTATATGTCAGTTCTGTATGCTTGGCTAACAGGAGGCTCTCCCTGTGAGACAGGATTTTTCTAGATGTTCTGACCTATCAGGTTCTTCCTAAGTCTAAAAGGGAGAGATGCTGGGCCCCCTAATTTGGGTGGATTTTCAGAGGAAGTGCCCTGGTGCAAGTGCTCTAGAGAAACAGATGGGCGACCTCCTGTCGGGGAGGTCTGACCTTGACATTAGCTAAGCAAACGTTTTCTTCTGAGTCAACCAGAGGAACCTACACTTTTTGTTTCATTTTGGGTGAGTAAAATATTTTAATAGATGTTTATATTTACAAAGTATGGAAATTTTTAATTTTGTAAATCTCTGTATTTTCAAAGTATAGGTCTATTAACCTTTAGATTGCTGGTAGCCTCTCAACTCTTAGCAATGAACTTTCTCTACCTTGGAAATGGTGGCGTGTCCCAGGATGTCATCAGGGGAGGTCGGCTCCTCAATCCACAGCGGCTTGAACTCTGCCAGCTGTGACACCCACTCCACCGCCTCAGTCACATCCCAGCGCTGGTTGGCATCCAGCATCTGCAAGGAGACAGAGACCCTGACAGTGCTGAGCTTGCTGCAGGGCCCTGGCTCCCAGGGTGGAGAGGCTGTCACCCCATGCCACTGAACGCTGAGCAAACCTTCCCTGCAGGAGCCTGGCACTGCCTCTGCAGAGGCCCAGCCCTCAGCCAGAGCAGAGGGAGCCAGACAGCAGCCGCCAACTCGCACTTTGACTCAAGTCTGTCTTTTGGAGGACATGCAAATTGCTCAGAGGCACATGTGCCCTGGGCTGGGCCCTGGAGACGTGCTCGTTGGCCCAGGGGCTCCAGCCCAATGTGCATCTAGATGCTACTCAATACACTTGTCTTGCAGTGTCAGTTGCTTGTAGGAATTGGTTTATCACATTCTGAACAATACACAGTCAATGCTAAATTTCTTCAGTAGTTAATTATTGACTTTTATCTACTATGTATCTGGCACAATAATAAATAACCCAAACTCTACTGTTAACTAAGCACCTACTCTACTAGGCATTTCATGGATTTTGTCCCATTTAATATTTATCACTCTATGAAGGAGTTCATATTAAATCATTTTATAGAAAGGAAAACTAACTTGCAGAGAAGTTAAGTAACTTGCCCAAGAACAGAAAGTCAAGTAAATGGCAAGTGCAAGTCCAGGCCTCTCACTCCAAGGCCCTGCCTCACTGCATGCTGTGGTCCCGCCTGAAGCCAGCAGCTGGTGTCAGAGACCAAGAAAAGAAGCCCTCCACCCGCAACATGACACATTTGGAGAAGACAGACACAGAGATGATACCGGCATCTCTAGCAGAATGTGCTAAGTGGTAAGAGTTCTCTCACAAGATGCTGGGCTTGTACACCCAGAATCAATTTGTATCCTAAGTTATTTGGATCAGGCAGGATGACCTCATAAGACAAAAGTAGCATCAATTCATGTATAAATAATGGGACTTCTGATCCCAGGTTGAGGACTCAAACTTCTATTTTAAGTTATGAAACATGCCTCTAAATCTTCATAAAAATTGTTCCCATAGAGATGAGGAGAGGAAGTCTCTCTACAAGTACAGGTGGGTAAGAGCAGGGCCGGTGAGCAGTCTGGACAGGAGACGGCCAGGTTCCTCTCACCTCTGCTGTCCTAGGATTCTAATTAGGGCCCACACCTCCTCCTTGGAGATGGAACCTTGGGGCTTCTGTTGCGGTCTCACACACAGACCGCCTCGCTGTGACTTTCATGAAAATACTTTACACATGAAAAGTGTTTTACAAAAACACTTATCAGGAATGAGTGACCCTTACATTTACCTCAGCAAAAGTTCCAGCATTTCTTCAACAATGGCTCCCTGAGACCCACCTACCCATCTACAGATTTGTGATGAAGAGATTAAATGATTGACACACCAGGGCACCAATGGGAGACTTGTGTGCTCAGGAGCCTCTATGCTGGCAAGAAGAAACAATCCCTAACCCTGGTCTTAATTAACTAGTTCTATGTAATAAAGAAATTAAAAACGATCAGCCCCCCTCAGCTTTTTTTTTTTTTTTTTTTAGGAGTTCGTCTACTGCAAGACCACAAAGCCTACTTTCTCTGACTCTGAGTTTAAAAATTCACAAAGTCTTCAATCTGTGCTTGGCACCAGCTGTATTCTGGCTCTGGACAAAGGCTTCGTACAAGGCTGCTTATTTCTCAGTGGTAGGAGGGGATATTTACCAATGTCTTCTCAGGTCCAATCATATTTCTGATGAGCCGGCATCTACGGATGTCATCCTGGAGATCTGCACCAACTTTTACCTTAAACCTATAAAATGAATTTGGTCTGGTACTTTAGGTCTGTCCCCTAACTTGGCAAAGACACCTGGATTTTCTGTAGAAGTGGCTGTCTGTCAATGATTCACAGGTCACATTTTCTAGGGACTTCATGCCCTATCCCTGTCTTCAGACAAGTCACTGGAAAATAAAAACATAAGTTCTTTACTCAGTACCAGAGCAGTAACTCTAAATTGCCTGCTGACTCCAAGCTAAGGAACTGAGAAAGCAGATACTTAAATAACATTAAGTGAGTTTTCGCTGTGCCATGAAAAGGAATTAAGAATGAAAAGCCATAGTCAGAACCGAAGAGAAGAGCGAGGCTGGGAAGGGGAGCTGGGAGAGCCATCCTGTTACATCTGAACGCAGAGTATGATGGATATAATGCCTCCATCTGCTTGGCCTTAGAGGGCCTCATCCGAGATTGGCTCAGTGAGAGGTGGGCCCCAGAGGCCCCGTGGGGCAGCGGCCAGAGGCTGGGGAGTAAAAAGCTGCAGCACCACACACCTGAAGAGCAGCGGGGGTCTCCTGTGCATCACAGTTGGGCCCTGCGGGGGAGCTCCCTTGATTTGTTTTGCTGCCCAGCTGTTCCCCAGACCTGGGCCTCTACTTCCTACACCATGACCAGGAGAAAGCGTGGTCAGCCCAAGAATGGCACTGCCCCATGGAGGAGGCGACACCACCGTGGGGGAGGCCAGCATGGATTGCCTGGGGTCCTCCTCCACTTCCCCCAGGGCCCACGACTCACAGACACTGCCCACGCAGGCATCAGTTGCTCTTCTCTTGCCTCCGCTCAGCACTAAGCACACTAAAGAAGACGTTGCAGTCCCAGGTGGGAGCTTCAGCTTCTGGATGCTGGGCTTCCTGTGCTGGGAGGCCTGAGAAATAGCTCCCCTGCCCTCTCTGACTCACCAGGTCTGATGGATCTGCCCATCCATGGTGTGTGGAGGGAGAGGGGGTGCTGGCACTTACTGGGTGCTGGTGTGAATCCTAACCATGCTGGCCCCTTGCAGATACAGTAACTTTGAGGAGAACCACAAATTAATATTATTCCCATTTTATATATAGAGAAAATGAGGTTCAGAGAGGTTGAGCAATTTGCCCATGATCACGCAGAAAGTTCTTGCAGGAGATGAGGGAAAAAGGCAACATGTGGATTCCAAATTCATCAATCCTAATTCCCTTTCCATTGCTTCATGCTGCTTCCTTCAAGTTCTTCCAACCCAACCCTTTACATAGCTGAAGAGTTAACAAGAATTCGGTGCCTCTCAAACTTCAGAGTGCACACAAACCACCCTGGGATCTAGTTAAAATGCAGATTCCTACGCAGCAGGTCTGGGACAAGGCTGGAGATTCTGCAGTTCCAACCAGCTCCCAGGGAATGCTGATGTTCCTGCTCTACAGACTATACTTTGAGCAGCGGGAGGCTGGGTGGCCAAACATGAGTGGAAGTCAAGCAAAGAGCTGATGATGAATTACAAGCAGAAGGTGCCACCTTCAGCTGCACTGACAGACTTACAGTGACCAGACAAGAGGTGACGGTCCCTTTGTGTCCTGCACTGCATCAGGATTCAGGGCCACTGACAAGCACAATTTACCCAGAGGAAGCCCCCAGGATGCCCAAGTCCATAACCGCGCAGGAGGGCAGTGCTGGTGGGTAGTCTGGACAGAAGACGGCCAGGTTTCTTTCAACTTTGATGTTCTAGGATTCTAATTAGGACCCATATCTCCTCTTTGGAGAAAGAACCTTGGGGCTTCTGTTATGGTCTCACACACAGACTGCTCCTGACCGAATCCTGCCTCTCTGGTGCCCTCCAACATGGCAGCCTCCCGTGCTGCTCACTGGGAGAGTCAAGTTCATTATCACATAAATAAATTACCTGGTCCAGCCATCCTGCAGGGCTTCCATGCAGAGCTGTGGGGAAAAGAGCACAGACTTCACCATACAGTTGGTCTAATGGGCCCCTCTGTCCCCTCTGTTGTGGTTTCACAAACACTATGGCTGTAGTATGAACATGTGTTGTTGAATTAAGAGCAGAAACAGCTTAGCCAACAGAGCATAACTCTTTGTACTTGTAGAGAGACTTTCTCTCCTCATCTCTAAGGGAACAATTTCTTTAACTGTCACAACATTCTTGGCAGGGGAATGGAGCAGTGAGAGCCCTCTTTTCAAAGCAAGGAAATTCTACGGCACCCATAGAACGAGTGGACCTAAGAATACCGAACCAGAACTAGTCTCTCTCTCTCCCCGCTGTAGATGCAGCGGGATGAGAAGGAGTGATACATCACCCACGCACTGATCACATGCCACATGCCAACCTCTGTGCTCTGAGCACCACTCAACTTACAGCATTTATCTGAATCCTCAGAAACACTTACAAGATAGTATTATTTCCCCATTTCCCAGTGAGAGTGCTGTGTGACACTGCACAATGTTACTCTGCTGCCTCAGCCTGGCAATCAGGCTGTGACCTTCCAGAACCCAAGGTCCTGAGGTCACAGGATCCACAATGTGAATGGCTTTACTTTTGCTCAAGTATGTTCAGAATGAGGCCTTGGATCCATAATGACTTAGATAGGCTAACGAGAAAATTCCAGAAACCCGGGGATATGAACCCTGCCTACAAATGAGGCTCAAATGCCCACCTGCGTCAGTGTATCATCCGAGTACCCCAGCCAGGCACATGACGTGGTATAGGCAGGGTAGCCGTGCATCTGCATTTGCTCCTCTGTGGAAACACAACACTTGTGGACATTCTGTGCTTTCCAGGGACCTGCAGAATTAGAACTGCCCATAGCTGAGCTGCTGTCCACGGAGAATACAGCTGTTGTCCTTCTGACCCAGGCACCCAGCGACCAGTCCAGCCCCCTGGCTGCATTCCTGACCGTGCAGATTGTGAGGACGTCAAATCCAGGGCTCAGGAGAGCCTTGTGGACCACCCCGCTGGCCAAGGGCCGTCCTGCGTATTCATGCTGGGAGGTTTCTTCATCCAGGCTCAACCCTCTGTTGGAGGGCTTGGCTGCTGGGCAGGGGGCATCTGGGCGGACAGTGTGAACCCCATAGGGCAAGGACACCCCAAAGTGGACAGTGACAGTAAAAATAACAAAGGAAATTTCCTCACAACCCACCTCTCTCCTTTTTACCAACTTGACCTTTCTGCAGTATTTCTGGAAAAAAAAAAGCATCATCACTCTCTCAGACTACGAAGCATGCTGCTCTGCTGTTTACACATCGGCACGCGCCAGAGGCTTCCGGGGGAATCACCTGAGGATGACTCACCGTAGGCTTCCTCCTCAGTCAGGACGTCGGTGATGTACCTGAAATCTATGCAGGATAACAGCGTCCTGGGGTCCTGGCAGTGGGACAGAAGGGGAAAAGGCACAAATCAATTCATGAGTGCATTATGTTTCTAAGGATCTGCTTACACTGGCACTTATCATGTGACTTATCCTTCCCGGAAAGCACTTTGGGGGTTTGTGTTTAAATGTCTGATTCTTTCATTCTTAAGTGTAGAGTCTCTCAGAAGAGGGTCATCACCTCCCAAAGAACTCGGGCCCTCATGCTCTGGGCCCTCACTCCCTCCCCAGCAGCCCTCCCCTCTCTTGGTGTCTGGGCTCCGGCCATTCCAACTCCCACAGCTTCTGGAAGGAGGACCTGGCTTTGCGCGAGGCCTCAGCACAATGGACAGAACAGCAGCTAGCGGCACTGCACACTTCAGGGCTGACCATGATCCTGGGGCAGCTCAGCGGGCGAGGAAAGAAGGCTGCCAACCCTACACCCACCTTGCATTAACAGACCTTAAGCAATTTCTTTCCTGTCAAGTAGGGACAATTCACTTCACCGACAGGAGCAGAGCAGATTAAATATGAGAGTGCCCAGCATGCCAACTCACCCTGGGCATCTCTGGCTGTCCTCTCCTCACCTCCTCCTGTCCCACGCTCAGTGCTCTGGCCACACCGGGAAGACTGACATTCTCAGCTGGGCCTCTGGCTGGCACCCTCCCCGCCCCAATCTAACAGTCAGCTGGTAAGCTCCGATCCCACACAGGTCTTACTGTGACCAATAGCAACCACTAAAACTGTTAAAAATTGTAAAAGCTCTTTCAACACTGAGATTCTGCTTCTTTTAAGACGACTGGCACTGAAACAGTGAACGGGATCCGAAAGAATGAAGAGTCCGCAGGCAGGATTCCACTTTGGGGAGTCACCTTCTACACCCCTCTAGGGGCTCACCTTGAGCCTGAAAATGGCTCAACAAGTCCTTGTCCTTCCTCTTCAGATGGTGCCCCCAAAGCCACCCACAGCCACGTCAGAGAGATGGTGGGAAATCCTCCTGTCCTCACTCTCCTCCAGAGAAGAGACAATGCCTGCTCGCCCAACAGTCTTCAAGGCCATGGTGTTTTTTGTTTTTCCTTAATGGTCACACCAAATAAAACAGGGTCTTCATTTGCTGACTCCCAGAATTCTAGTGACCATCCAAAGCATGACCCTGGGGCAGCTGGTGCTCAGAAAGGTTAAGTGACATGCCCAAGGTCACCCAGCCGGTAAGCGGTGGAGCCCAGACTCAAGGCCAGGGCTGCCTGGGTCTGAAGTTCCCTCCCCTTAACTTGCCCATAATTTTTTTTTCCTCAGCTACCAGGTGCTCATACTCGCTATGCACAGGTCAAGGGGAAGGAAACAGCAAGGTACATATCTTAAGAATTCAGTTCCAGAAGGCTCCTTCCCTTCTGGAATCATACAGCACAGGCCACAATAGTCCGATCCATCACTTGCTTCTGGCATCAAAATGAGAGCATAATATTTTAATAAGAATATTGTGTTCTTTAAAGTTTGTGAAGCACTTTTCTCATTTAGTCTTTAAACCAGTTCTATGAGATTTCTAGAGAAGTTACGATTATCCTGTTTTCTTAGAAAACAGAAGCTCAGAGAACTTGCATTGTGTGGGAAAATTCCACAGTGGGAAGGCAGGACCTGAACTCAGCCCTTCACATTGGCCCACCCTGCCTGTACATGCACAGCTATTACTTCAAATATCAGAAAAGGAATATTAGACTTTACTGGTTTTTTGCTTTATCATCACTACAGCGATCCATAGAGAGTCCTGAATATATTTACTGATTATCAAAAGGCAAGTACTCTGTGAAATCCATCTCATTCACAGACACAATTATAATGATTAAGAAGTTACTTGCCTTTTTCCTGGCTATGTCTCCCCAGACAAGGGAAACAAAAGTAAAAATAAACAAGTGGGACTACATCAAACCAAAAGCTTCCGTACATCAAAAGAAAACATCCACAAAAGGAGAAGGCAACCTAATGTATGGGAAAAAATACAAACGATATATCTGATAAGGGGCTAATATCCAAAATATATAAAAAACTCATATAACTCAACACCAAAAAAAACAATCTGATTTAAAAATGGGCAGAGGACCTGAATAGACATTTTTCTAAAGAAGACATACAGATGGCCAACAGACACATGAAAAGATGCTCCACATAACTAATCTTCAGGGAAATGCAAAACCACAGTGAGGTATCACCTCACACCTGTCAGACTGGCTAATATCAACAAGACAAGAAATACCAAGTGTTGACGAGGATGTGGAGAAAAAAGAACCCTTGTACACTGCTGGTGGGATTGCAAATTGATGCAGCCACTATGGAAAGCAGCAAGGATGTTTCTCAAAAAAACTAAAAATAGAAATACCATACAACCCAGTAATTTTACCTCTGGGAATTTGCCTGAAGAAAACAATATCACTAATCTGAAAAGATATACACACTCTGAATATTTATTACAGCATTATATACAATAGCCAAAATATGCAAGCAACCTACATGTTATCAGTAGATGAATGGATAAAGAAGACGTGGTGCATATATACAGTGGAATATTATTCAGTCATAAAAAGGAATGAAAGTTTTCCATTTGTGACAACATGGATGAACCTAGAGGGTATTATGCTAAGTGAAATAAGTCAGACAGAGAAAAACAAACACCACTTGATTTCACTTATGTGTGGAATCTAAAAAACAAACAAACCAGAAATAGACTCATACAGAGAATAGAATGGTGGTTACCATAGGGGACGGGGGGTGTGGAATGGGTGAAATAAATGAAGGGAGAAAAAAATTACTGAGAATATTTGACGTGTTGATCTGGGTGATGGTTACATGAGTGTATATGCGTGTCAAAGTTCATCAAGTGGTACACTGAGATTTGTGCATTTTATTGTATGTGCCTTAATATGAAATACAGTAAATAAGAATTTACTTACCATGTCAACAAGTAACTTCCATAGAGGCTTGAAGGAAAAAACAAGAAGAGATTAGTAAAACATGTGTGTCAAATATCCATTATTTTCCTGAAAGGAAATGCTAACTCCGACTCCCAAACCCCTGCCCAGCTACGCACTGCATCCCTAATGCTGCCTTCCACCCCTCTCCTTGGCTGCCCGCTTCCCACTTCCTTCTTAGCCCCGTCTAACCTCCTTCTACATTTCCTAACTATTGCCAATATCTCTAAGGAGGAAAAAAAAATCAAACAATTCTCTGTATTTCCTTTTGGGTCCTGCTGTATTTTGTCCTTTGTGTTTAGAAGGCCATGCACAGAGGAGGTGTTCACTCCTCTGCCATGTGCTGCACTATTGCACAGGCCACAGACGTGCCACTTGGTGGACTTACCTTTCCCTCCTGCTTTGCCCACAGGTCCCACACGGCATTGAGAATGGCTGCTGTAGCTAAATGCACAACACCTTTCTCGGGACCAATCTGGTTAGGAAGCAAAACACACCACCACTTCTTAGAAATGAAAAGCTATTTAGGTCTCTGAGCCAGAGACACATTTCAAGAATTAAAAGGCAGCAATGGAAACTCAGATGTTAAACATTAAAAAAAAAAAGTTTCTAAGCTATAGAAGAGTTACAAGAATAAGTACAAAACACTCCTGTATAGACTGGTAGTTACCATAGGGGAGGGGGGTGGGAGATGGGTGGACTAGGTGAAGGGCAAAAAAAATTGGGGAGAATGTTTGTATCTCAGTCTGGGTGATGGTTACGTGAGTGTATACACATGTCAAAATTCATCAAGCTGTACTCTAAGATTTGTACATTTTATTGTATGTACCTCAAAAAAAACCCTGTGTATTTTCTCTCTCTCTCTCTCTCTCTCTCTATATATATATATATATACACACACAGATATACATATATATGTACATAGATGTGTGCAAATAAATAAAATGTTATATAATATATATAAAATTTATTTTCCTGACCCATTTGAGTAAGTTGCAGATAACGTGTTTTTAACCCTAAATACTTCAGTGTGTGGCTCCTAAAAACAAGGATATTCTCTTACATAACCATGGTACAATGATCAAATTCAGGGACTATAATATTGATAGAATATTGATACCTTAAGGACAGCCCGTAATAAAATTTCACCAACTGTCCCAATAACATACTTTACTTTATTCTCATATTGCATTTAGCTGTCATGTTTCTTTAGTCTGTTTTTATCTGGAACAGCATTTCTTCTTGTTTTTAAATGCTGTTAACATTTTTAAAGCACACAGGCCAACGGTTTGTACAAGGTCCTCAACATGGGGTCGTCTGGAGTTCCTTCATCACATTCAGGTTATACATTTTTGGCATATATTCTAGGTAAGCAATGATACCGCTTTGTTCCTTTTAGAGCTATCATCTTTAAGCACTTGGGTGAGTTAGTGCACACTAGGCTGCTGCTCCGTGAGGTGCCTGTGCTCCCTCTCTAAGGGAGGAGAGGAATACTGCCCCCAAATTCTGCATCCGTTGATGATTCTTGCCTCAATCAATTACAGCTATGATGGTTGCACTATGGTGAGCGTCTAATGCTATCATTCCTTCTTTATTATATATTGCATATTGTATTTTCTATTGTAATGACAAGCTTTCTCTTGGTATTTGTTTGTTAACTATGTGAATGGACTCATGGATTCTTACGTTATTCAATGAGTTATAGGCATTACTGTATGAAATGAATATGAATTACTAACATATTTATTTTGATTATTAAATTATCCCAGATTTGGCTAGTCATTAAGGGATGCCCTTAAAAGCAAGTTCCACTTGCTTTGCAGAAAGTTAAAGAGGAAAGCTGAGGCAATATGGAACATGCATCTCTTCTTGGTGCCTTTCTCTGTGCTCGGCCGGGAGACTGAGCAGGGTCAGAGAAAGACAGAGCTGGGGTCAGGAGCCAAAGTCAAGGGCCTGGTGATTGGGCTGATCTTAGTGTGACAGAATCCTTTCTCTAGAACCTCACTTTTTTCATGCCATGAACTTAGGATTCAAATACAGACTTAAACACATAAAAGATGCTCTGGGCTCTATCTTCTTAACTTGTTCTTAATAACTTTCTCCCACAACCCCAGCATAACCCATATTATCTCTCCCCGCAAAAGACTGCCATTCAGTAGTTTACCCTCTAGAGAGTCTAAACCACTTCTCACTCAGGGAGCAGAGATGAGGTCCCGAAGGGCAGCCACTCTCAGGATCCAAATACATCCAAGCCTCACAGAAAGGAACTAATTACCTCAAACACAGATGGTCTGAATGGTTCAAGCCCTAATTTACCTGAGTAAAATGTTTTACCTTAAAATTGTAAGCCTGTCTCTATTCACATCTGTTGTAATCAAATGTTGTAATGTACATGTTAGACCTTAGTAACATTACTTATAGAAACATTTTACAGTTTAGCCCCCTTACCCATCTGAGCTGTCCATCACTCGTGAGCTGCCTGTAGAAGCTTCTGAAGTCACCAGCAATTTCTTGGAGGTCCTTGTTAACCACATGGTGGGCAAGGGCATTCACAGCACAGACAACTAGTAAACAAGGATTTAATTCTTGATAGGTTTTGGTATGAAGTCAACAAAATAAGACATGAAAGCACCACAAATAATGTGGGGATTTCATGAAAAAAGTTTTAAATATAAAAGGCATATGTTTTAAAAAATTGCCCCAAATTTGGCTTCTGTGGCTGTCATAGGTAGTATCACCCAAATATAATAATTGTTAATCCACATACTGAACTTAATTCCTGAGTACAGCAAACACATTCTGAATGGTTGCCATGTGAACACAAAACTGTAGGTCTGAAAGTTTAAATCATGTTCCCAAACTATTTTCTTGTTCATTTTGTAAAGTGTCTGGACAGTCATGGAAAACCAAACCTGGCTCGTTCACTGCCTTAAAGTGTGAAGAGTAAAAGAAAAGAAGATGAAGAAGAAAAAAAGAAATGTCTCATTTTTGTCAAGCATAGAAAATCTTAGATTCACGGCATAACACACTGTTAAAGATGAAATGAAATGAATTTGCAGTTAGCACAATACATGTAAAATGTTAAAGTATATTAAAACACTTTTCTTAAACAATTAAATTTCTTACTACTGACTTACTTATGACATAGTATGTTTTTCCTAAGTAATTTGAAGATTAAGTTTAATTTGGATCAGCATTACCATCAATTATTTACTTTTGCTGTTTTATTTTAAAAACCTTTATTGTGTTATTTCAGAGGAAAAGTAAAGTAACAAATTGAATAGGAAAGACCATTCTATTCTTCACTCATTCTATACAACACTTACTCTATGTGAAAATGCCCAAAGTAATCAAATCAAAAATCAAGTTATCAACTTAGCCCCAGCGAAATTAATTTGCTATAAAAAATTTTTATGAACTTGTTGTTTGGTGTTGTCATTTCTCCAATATTAAAATTCTCAGGTCATTTTATAGGACAGTTGGAGAGGCGCAATTTCTACTACCTGTCAGATCTTAGGAGAAAGATGTTTTTGCGAGTATTTGAAACATGCTCTCAGGACATGCCTGGCTTTTATGTGGGATGGCTCTCAGATGACTGCGCTTGCTTCTCAGATGTAGCATTTAGGGCTGGACCAACCACTCTAGGTTCTCCAGGGCTTTTGTTAGTGGGACACAGAACCATTCTAGTGTAGATATTCATTCACTAGACTTGTGAGGAGACAGAATCTTCCTCCGTCTGTGATGGTTGGTGCTCTTGGATTAAAGACATCTGAAGAGTAAGTCAGCATCTCATGGAGAGGTATCATTATCTACAACAAATCCCCATCTCGTGGTGAGCTGCCGGCTGGGAATCACTGACTGCAGCACACCCTGGTTGGCGTCACAGTGGCAAATGCATTTAACCAAGTTCAGGACCATCTCATCTCTTATGGCTCAAAGAGACACACAAGCGACACTAATAATCATCTACAGCGTGTGCATTTTCCTCGCTCAGAATGAGCCCGGGAAGGGCAAGCCAGTAAAGCCCGTGGAGGACTGTAGGTGTCTGAGCTGAGCGCTAGTGTCACCCCTTAAGACTGTTTTTTGTCTCTTGAAAAATTCTTTTGTCATCTTTTTCTTTTCCTACTTTTTAAAACTGTATCGATCAATTCTATACATTAAAAAAAAAAATCGTAACCCTCCCTCCCTCCTTTCTTCCCAGTCTTTTGCCCCACCCCATGCACGCATTCTCTTTATAGTAATGAGGAAAGCATTATTTTTTTCTCTTTTTGACCCTAAAAGAGTGATTAGGTAAGTAAGCTGAAAAAGGCTGCAGGAGAATTGTGATGAGCTAATGGAATTTTTTTCCATGTTAATGGGAATACCATGAAACACGTTCAGTGAGACTGCAGTGAGTCACCTGACATATGTGGCAGGGTTAAAGTGAAAATGGGTCCTGTCATGTTGTGGTCTGCAAAAGGCAGAAGCCAACTACATCACCACTGAAGAGCCATTTACAAAAGGCATGAGAGATGGGAATTGATTTACCCATGCTGATGGGGATGGGAATGGACAGGGGTGAGGTCAGTGAAGGCCCCGAAGCCCTGGCCTCAGCAGTCTTGAGAAGGAGAGCCTCGCAGCTGTCCTCGTGAACACACAAAGGGCGCAGGGTCACTCCCCTGGGTGCTGAGTCAGCAAAGTTCAAAGTCTTGGCTGTTAAGAGTGGCTTCCAACAGCCTGTCCTATATGTATGTTGTAAGCTTCTTGAGTTTTATGCAACCTTTAAGGGCTACCCTGTATGGTTTGCAGTATAGAGAAAGCAGCTTCATGAAGTGCTCAAACTTATACCAGAGATAATTCAAGTCACAAGAGAACCTGAAATGCAGCTCACAAACCTATCACAGTCAGTGGTCACTGCCTGGGGGAAGCGTTTACAGTAAAGAGTTGACTCAATGGGGAGGTGGGCAGGGAATCAGGCTGAGTCTCTTCCTGCTACTGGGCAAATTCCTAGTTTCCCTTCGAGACTCTTCTCAAAGCCTCACCTCTGCTCTGAAGCTGTGCCTGGCTCTCCTGGACGATGAACCAACCCTCTCTCCATGTAACTGGTTCCCATTTTTAGAAAATATTTCTTCTCACGCTCAACTTTCATTTCCTTTAAGTCTGTGTGCCTGAGAGGTTTGTGCATTCCTTCTCCTTGTATGTAGAACTCCTTTCTCTTTTGCTCTTGTTAAAATGATTTCTCCAGTGCCTGGAAGAGGGCCTGGCACATGGGCACTCGAGGGACGTCTGTTGGCCTGGCTGACAGCACAACTGACGCCAGCCCTGGGAAGAGCTGGAGCGGCGGCAGCCTGGTGGTTTCCACTTAGAGTTCAAGAAAGGTTCTCTTGTCCTACACACCCTGTCTCTCCTTTTGTCTGCTTGACAGTATTAAAATCCTTCAGCAGGGCAAGCCTTCTACTCTACAGCTAAGAGACGGCGGACAGTGCGGCGACCCCAGGGAGAGTAACACATCGCCACACAGTTGGAGAGCCTGCTCCCTTCTTTCCCAGAGGCTCACTCTTCAAACTCTCACCATTTGGCCCTGGCACCTAATGATCCATTTAAATTAATCTGGCAAAGGTCATCTTCTTGCACTTCTTGACTTTTGTATCCCTTGCATGGATTATGTATTCCAGAAAAAACAAACAAATAATTTGTATTTAAATGTCCTGGAGAGAAAGCGCCTCAGGCAGTCAGGAGGTTCTGACTAGCTGAGCAGCTGTCTGGGTCTCAGCTTCCATTATCTCTACAAAATGAAGGGTCTCAAGACCACCACCGGGTTCGGAGGGAAGTGTGCCTTCCTCATGGCCCAGGGGCATCCTACACAGTCTATTCTTCTGAAATCAGGTGGGGCCAAAGGCCTTCTCTGCCATGAAGAGCAGTAAACTTGAAACCACTTGGTGTGAAACAGTTTGAAAAGTAGGCTCACTGTGCACATCGCAGTAAGGCTTGCTACATGAGTGCACATCTGTCCCCTCTCATGTCCCTCAGTCCCTCGCCTGGTTCAGGTTATCAAAGTTCTGCAGAGAAATGGACAGAGATTCAAGGATTCTCCTGCAGTCTATCCATGACTGCAAGGAAAGAGGCCAAGTTCTGCCCCTTTTTAATTTCTCCCAATGAAATAAATAACCATAAAAGCCTGCTTTTACTCACTTCAAGCACTGTAAATACAGAAGAAAATAAGGTCACAGCTTCAGGTCAGACCTGGAACCTAAGTGAACAGTAAGCATTCTGGAAGCTTAAGGGAACGTCCAACTCACCAACTTCAGTGCCTTTTCCCAGAGTGAAGGTAATGCCATAGCCCTTGAGTCCATCTTCCGCGTCAGTCTCTAAGATGACATAGGCAGCTGAGTAGTCGGGGTCTGTGTGCTGCAGGAAAAACGTCCCCCACCAAACAACATAAACATGAGAAATCCAAAAGTAAACCTGAGAACGACATCACATGAGAATAGAAAATGCAACAGGGGATATGCAGGAAGTGCTCCAATGTGGTGGAACCCCAGTGCCACGCAAAGAAAATGTAGAGGTTCTGAATGAACAAAGGATTCAAAGTATCCGAGCAAGTGCAATGTGTACATCTGTATTGCCAGTCTGCAATTATGTCACCAATTATGTCCCACTCAGTTTTAAACCCAGGAGGTTCACCTGCAGCTCTGTCAGCTATTTGAATAGAGCCCATTCACAAGCAGCTTCAAA
Organism: Smutsia gigantea; assembly: GCA_032199065.1. Taxonomy (NCBI): domain Eukaryota; kingdom Metazoa; phylum Chordata; class Mammalia; order Pholidota; family Manidae; genus Smutsia; species Smutsia gigantea. Next base: position 42,281 of record JAVSCE010013489.1, read on the forward strand.
TTGAACAAGCCTAGGTTTCAGAAAGCTCTTACATAAAACTGGACTTATCTTCATTGCAGTTAAAAGAGTAACTGTCTGGTACAACATTCGAAAATCCATCAACATCATCCACTACATCAACAAAAAGAAGGACAAAAACCACATCATCATCTCCATAGATGCTGAAAAGCATTTGACAAAATTCAACATCCATTCATGATAAACACTCTCAACAAAATGGGTATAGAGGGCAAGTACCTCAACATCATAAAGGCCATATATGACAAAACCACAGCCAACATCATACTTAACAGTGAGAGGCTGAGAGCTTTTCCTTTAAGATGAGGAACAAGACAAGGATGCCCACTCTCCCCACTTCTATTCAACATAGTTCTGGAGGTCCTAGCCAAGGCAATCAGACAACACAAAGAAATTAAAGACATCCAGATTGGTAAGGAAGAACTCAAACTGTCCCTGTTTGCAGATGACATGATACTGTACATAAAAAACCCTAAAGAATCCACTTCAAAAGTACTCAATCTAATATCTGAATTCAGCAAAGTTGTAGGATACAAAATTAATACACAGAAATCTGTTGCATTCTTACACACTAACGGTGAACTAGCAGAAAGAGCAATCAGGAAAACAATTCCATTCACAATTGCATTAAAAAGAATAAAATACCTAAGACTAAACCTAACCAAGGAAGTGAAAGACCTATACCCTGAAAACTACAAGACACTCTTAAGAGAAATTAAAGAGGACACTAATAAATGGAAATCCATCCCTCGCTGTTGGCTAGGAAGAATTAATATTGTCAAAATGGCCATTCTGCCTAAAGCAATTTACAGATTCAATGCAATCCCCATCAAAATACCAACAGCATTCTTCAATGAACTAGAGAAAATAGTTCTAAAATTCATATGGAACCACAAAAGACCCTGAATAGCCAAAGCTATCCTGAGAAGAAAGAATAAAGCAGGGGGAATTATGCTCCCTGACTTCAAGCTCTACTACAAAGCCACAGTAATCAAGACAATTTGGTATTGGCACAAAAACAGACCCACAGACCAGTGGAACAGAATAGAAAATCCAAACATTAACCCAAACATATATAGTCAATTAATATTTGATAAAGGAGCCTTGGATATACAATGGGGAGATGACAGCCTCTTCAGCAGCTGGTGTTGGAAAAACTGGACAGCTACATGTAAGAGAATGAAACTGGATCAAAATGGATCAAAGACCTGAATGTAAGTCATGAAACCATAAAACTCTTAGAAAAAAATATAGGCAAAAATCTCTTAGACATAAACATGAGCAACTTCTTCATTAACATATCTCCCCGGGCAAGGGAAACAAAAGCAAAAATGAACAAGTGGAACTATATCAAACGAAAAAGCTTCTATACAGCAGAGGACACCATCAGTAGAACAAAAAGACATCCTACAGTATGGGAGAATATATTTGTAAATGACATATCCAATAAGGGGCTGACATCCAATATATATAAAGAGCTCACGCACCTCAACAAACAAAAAGCAAGTAATCCAATTAAAAAATGGGCCCAGGAGCTGAATAGACACTTCTCCAAAGAAGAAATTCAGATGGCCAACAGGCACATGAAAAGATGCTCCACATCACTAATCATCAGAGAAATGCAAATTAAAACCACAATGAGATATCACCTCACACCAGTAAGGATGGCCACCATCCAAAAGACAAACAACAACAAATGTTGGCAAGGATGTGGAGAAAGGGGAACCCTCCTACACTGCTGGTGGGAATGTAAACTAGTTCCACCATTGTGGAAAGCAGTATGGAGGTTCCTCAAAAAACTCAAAATAGAAATACCATTTGACCCAGGAATTCCACTCCTAGGAATTCACCCTAAGAATGCAGCAGCCCAGTTTGAAAAAGACATATGCACCCCTATGTTTATCGCAGTACTATTTACAATAGCCAAGAAATGGAAGCAACCTAAGTGTCAATCAGTAGATGAATGGATAAAGAAGATGTGGTATATATACCCAATGGAATATTATTCAGCCATAAGAGGAAAACAAATCCTACCATTTGCAACAACATGGATGGAGTTAGAGGGTATTATGCTCAGTGAAATAAGCCAGGCGGAGAAAGACAAATATCAAATGATTTCACTCATCTGTGGAGTATAAGAACAAAGGAAAAACTGAAGGAACAAAACAGCAGCAGACTCACAGAACCCCAAGAATGGACTAACAGTTACCAAAGGGAAAGGGACTGGGGAGGATGGGTGGGAAGGGAGGGATAAGGGGGGAAAAGTGGCATTCTGATTAGCACACGTAATGCAGCAGCAGGGGACATGGGAAAGGCAGTATTTATAGGTAAGACAAGTTATGATCTATAGCATCTTACTACATGGATGGACAGTGACTATAGTGGGGTATGTGGGGGGACTTGATAATAGGGGGTCTAGTAACCATAATGTTCAAGTGATTGTACATTAATAATACCAAAATAAAAAAATAAAATAATAAAATAAAAATAAAAAGAGTAACTGTCTTCTTTCAACTGCAGTGAAGTTGAAAGACAGGGCATAAGTTAAAGGAGATCTCTGGGGAAAATAAAGAATGAAAGCCTCAAGACAAATTAATCCACTTTTTGCTTTGCTTTTTTTTTGAAACTATTTACTACTTAACTACTATCTACTTAACTATTTTTAACTACTATTTTCTACTATTAAACAGTATTTTGATAGTGTTTACTGACTGACTAGTATCAACTCAACATTACTTGATACAGGAGATGGAGAAGTAAAAAAACAAGTCTGTCTCTAGAACTTTCTCATATAGTGGGGAGAAAAAGACAATATGCACGAATGATCGCTATGACGGTACAAGGTCATGTGAAGACATGTGGTCCTTTAGAAGTACCACAGACGTTCAAGGGAGGAGAGCAAAGAGAAGTAGGGAAGTAGACATCTGTATGGGCAAAGGGACGGGTGGAGGCAAAGAGGCAAGGGAGCGCAACAGGCCACCGAGAGCTTGTGAGGCCGAGAGGTGAAGGTGGTGGTCTACAAGAAAATTAAGACACGATTGGATAGGTGGTGTGGGGGCAGAGGGCAGAGACCCCCAAAAGCCGGGCAGAAGACCTGAATGCATTAATAGGAATGTAAGGTGCGGCTATTTAACAGTTTGGCATAGGGCTATGACAATTTATTCTCATTTCTCTGTTATTATTACACAATATTTATTTTACAGGCATTCTATTTAAAAAGCTTTCCATGATTTAATTTAATCCTCACAACGACATATAAGGCAGGTGCTCCTGTCCCTGTCTTACAGATACAGAAACTGAATGTGAAGAGACAGGCTGAAGTGCCCACGTTGAGGGAAGGGAGGAGGTGCGCTGCAGCTCACAGGCCTGCGGAGCACTGTGCTGCTAAGCGCCAGAGGCATGTCAGATACGGGGCAGGTCGCTGGGGGGCACAGACCCCTATGCCTTTGAGAAAGTTACAGTTCAGAAGCCATGGTTATGGAACTCCGGTACTAAGGGGCAGGCAGAATGGGGCAAGTCTCTGGGAGAGGTGCAAACTAGGAAAGCCAGGCGGAGGGGACTACTAGCTGGATGCCTGGACCTAGAGGAGGTACAAGCCGGATCTGCGCTGCCCAGTGGAGGTTGGGAGGCTCTGTGATAGGGGAGGGACACACTGGGCCTGGGAAAGAAGATTGTCTCAGGTGAGTAACAGTGGCCCTGAAGGCAGTGAAGGGACAGACAAGGAAAGACTTGTGTGTTCCAGGGTTGGCAACTGGCCCAGTTTGGCCACTGGGATCCTAAGGTAGAAGCTGGGACATAAGGCTCCCAGGCAGACACCACGAATTCACGACCCTAGCACAGTTGCTGAGCTGGTGGAGGGGAAGCTGTCACTGACACCTTCTAGGAGTGTCAAAAGTAAGAGAGGAGCCAAAAGCGACCGGAAGCTGTTGAGCCCTGTGGCCAAACGATCCCAGAAGGATCGGGAGTGGGGTGCAGGGTAAGGAAGATGTGCGCTTGGAGTTTGATGGCCGGTGTTCAGCATGAAGGTGGGAAATCCAACGGGCAGTGTCCAGATGGCAGCTGGGCAGGCGGTGAGCAGGAAGACCCAGAGATGACACCTGGCAGACGCTGGCGCAAGTACAGGGAGCAGCTCTGGGAGTGCGCAGCCAGGCCGGGGCAGAAATAACAAGGGCGACTACAGGAGAAGGAAGGAGACAGAAGCCGATTTCAGATTAAGGACGAAGGAAATGTGAAGGACAGAGGCAACAGGCAGGACCAGTAATTTAGCATGTGGTGGGGAAGGGGCAGAAGCACGAGGACGCAGGAAGGTGTTAGGGCCAAGTAAAGACTATTGCAAAGTGGAAGCCCTGTCCACGCGGTGGAGAAGGAAGGAACCATGAAAAAAGGAGAAAATGAAAATGAAAACGCTGGAGGAAGGAAGGGTAAGAATGGGACAGCGGCAGCCAGGAGGGGTGGCAGTGAGAACACAGGAGAATGGATTCATTTGGGAGAAGGACAGAGAGGGCTGCTTTGGAAACTGACTTGCAGAGACGGGCCAGGGGCATTTGTGTTCAGTCTTCTTGGTGAGGCTGGGGCAGTCTTTTGACTGCTAGGGAGTTAGGCCTGGAGCGGAGGAGGGAGAGAATGGTGTCAACAGACTCTCAGGGGACAGTGGGAAAAGGAGAGGAAAAGTATGGCTGGCAGTTGCCGGGGTCAGCTGGAGCTGGCGTGCGAGCCCATGGCCCTCGGGCTCTCTGGAACCTTGGTGAGCGCCTGGGCAAGCAAGCAACTTACAAATATGCGCAGGCCTGAGTGATCCATGTTTCCTAAAAGGGCAGTAAGAAGTCACAACTGGAATTCTTTGCTTTTAACAGGTATGGGGAACAGTGCTAAGGCTCTTCCATGAAAATATCCTAATTCCTTAAAAGGCTCACTCCGCTGCTAAGTGCTAAATTGCTGGGCCCAGCCTGCCACGAGGGCACAAGAAGCAGTTCCACCAAGAACTGCAAAGTAGCACATTCTACTAAGGCACTTGAAAATCAGCACACACCACACACCGTATCTCTGGAAGAAAAATATTTAAGTATTTATGAGTTTGCCATAGATGTCAGATAATGTGTCCTAACCCAGAGGTCATAAACCACTCAGGCTCAGAGACAGATTCCATTTCTTAAATCATTCTACACAAACCAGACTACTTTAACACTTCACAGATTCAAAGTAGAGAAAAGTCTAGGTCTGAGCCCCTTCTACTTCAGTTTCCTCATATGTAAAAAGTAGTTATAGCCAAACTTATTGATGGACTTCTCTGTGTCAGGCTCTTTACAGGCACCTTATTTACATGTATGAAGCAGATACTATTATAGCCATTTTACAGAGGAGAAAACCTACACTTGTTGTGATTGAGTGATTTACCCACAACTGCTACACCTCAGAGGGCAAAGGTGGTTGCTTGGATTTTACAAGCCAGTAAAATTTCAAACATTTATTTGGAGATGCACAAAGGATTGCTGACTGTGTGTTTTTTAAGTCATTCACTGAAATATAAGAAAGGACACATAAGGATTTTAAAAAGCAGGAAGAATTTAATCTCAGAATAAAGGATATTCTTTCAAATGTAATAACTCTAGTTGGCATTTTTTAACAAGAGGCCTATTGTTATAAAATATTTCAGGAACACAAACAGCACAGGTAATATAATGGTATCAGTGTGCCCTCCATCCACTTACAAAGCAAACATCAGACTGTAATAGCTCCTCAGGCACCCATTCCCCCCCTTTGCACCAGTAACAGGAATGTTTCTCACTTCCCAGCATGTGTTCCCACATTCATCCCACACTCATGCGGCCTTGTGTTCTAGTGTGCCTCGCTGTCCGTGGAGGGAGAGGGGCAGTGAGTGGGTGATGGGCCGGGAGGAGTCCCTGCATAGAGCTCGTATTTGGGAACCACTGCACTACACCTTTGGTAGGGGGTGGGGGGAGGAGTAGGGGGCTGTGTCTCTAACCCTTTCAGTAAGCAAAAACGCCCTTCAGCATTTAGGTAGGAGTCAAAGTCCTTGACCTTCACTGCACTTCCAAAAACTTGTATTTGCAGACTCTTGGGAGTGACAAATCCTTAACAACCATGTTTGCAGGAAATTTCATGAGAGCCCCCTCTCACATGACCCAAAGTTACTTCCACCTTGTCTGTCTGGTTTCCCAGCCAGACTGTGACTCCCTCATTTCACAGATGGGCCCAAGAGGCCTAGGGAGGTTAGGCCTTCCCCGGGTCACACAGCAAGTTGTGGCCGAGGCAGGCCCACCATCCAAAACGCCCGCTCCCATCACCGCGAACCCCAAGTTCTCAGTACAGAGGAAGCCAGCAGCGCGTTCTGGAGTGTCACTGCTGGGGACCCGACAAGCCCATTTTGCTGTTGTTGCATATTATACATTCTACCAAATGCGAATCGTAAATGTGAAAGCAGAAATACTACACAGCAGCAAAGAAAAATCAGTAAGATAAAAATCCGGAAGCAGGAGAGTTTCCGGACACTTTTGTACCCGGCCTGCCCCTTTACAAAAGCAGCGGTTCCAAAGTTGTGAACCTGCCCCAGACCCGCGGGGCTCTCCGCGAGTAAGCGGGCCTGGCGTCGGCGCGGGGACGGCAGCCGGCGTCAGGCAGCGCTTACCATGGCGTCCGAGCCGTGGCCGCCGAGCGACGTTGGGAAGCGTACGTCGCGGACCGAGAGCCGAGAGATCCTGCCCCGCACCATATCACCGCGCGCCCGGAGCCACCGGCGCAGCCACCTCGGGTCGGCCGGGTCCGCGCGGCCGGAGCGGCGGGCGCTGATTGGCCCCGCGGCGCGGAGGCGTGGCCGCGCGCATGAGTTTGCAGGCCCCGCGGGGACTCCCAGGGTGGCGGCGGACCCCGGGCGAGAGATGGCCTTACCCCTGTCTACGACGCCCCCGCTGGACCCTGCTGCGCCCCGACTGGAAACTCGAGAAGGGATCTTACGGGCGGAGCGCCCGGGAAGAAGCCCGGTCTGATCAGAGTGCGATCGGGCCTCGGGCCCCGCAGGTCAATTTCCGCAGCCCTGAGCTCGAACACCTAGGTGTCTTTAAGTGACCTCAGCCTCAATTTGCCACCTGATGAAATATGAGGCGGGTCACCCTTTATTACACCCCTGCTGATGCAGAGTGCTTTAAATATATTACTTCTTTATCTGCCCAACCCTACAAGGCAGGTGAGTCATTTTCATTTTATTGGTGAAGAAGTGCGGATTCAGAAAGTTATTTGCTTGTGGGCCGCAGGGCTTTGGACACACACACACACACACACACACACACACACCGCAACCTGCGTCAAAGATTACACGCACATTAAGGTTTCCTACCATCTTAGAGGGTCACTGGCCCTTTGCCGTGCAGTACAGCAACCACCTTTGAGTTTCTACCTCTGGGGATACTTTGAAGTTTAAATGAAATATTTGCAAGCAATGTTATAGATACTATATTTTTCTATTAATATGTGTACCTGTGGATGTGGCTGGGATAATTTCAGGGACTCCCAGGTCACCTTTAATGCTCCAGGATGCATATAACCCTGTTGGATGAATTCCTTTGGCTCCAGACTGAGATATTCAACTCACCCAGGTAGGCACCAGGAAGCAAAGGTGGAGTGAGACAGCAGGCAGCTGTGACTGTAGCATAGGCTCTTTGAAAGGGAGAGGCAGCTCCAGCTGATTGTGGTGCAGTGAGAATTAAAGCCGAGGGGTTGCTACATCTTCTCATTTAACAAGAATGTCTGAATGTCAGTATCCAACAGCCTTTCTTTTTCCCTGTCCTGCTCTACCCTTTGCCTTCTAGAAAGACATTTTACATATGGATCAACATTTATTAACACTTAATTGTAAGTTTTATCCATTTGTCACTATTTTTTGCTTTATTTTGTGTGTATGTGCATGTGGCTGGAATATGTACTCAATTCACTTTTCAGAGTGGGTATCTGGCCTGGTTGATATATTTTGACTTTGTGTTCTGAAGATGTCTTTGTCTTTCTTCCTGATTTGAATGCTGGTTTTATTGTATAGAATTCTTAGTTCAGATTAATACTTTATAAAGCTATTTTAAGTCTCACTCTTTAAAAAATGAGCTGGGTTTTCTTCCCATCCCCCAACCCCACCCAGGAAATTTTCTCTTTATCTTTATGGTTTTAAAGTATTACTAATATGTGTTTAGGATTAATTTTAAAATTCTATGTTATAATTGATGGATCATTTCAACCAAGTTTTCTCTACTATTTCTTTCATTGGTTCTTCCTCTTCATTCTTTTTTTCTGGAACTTAGATTGATATTGAATCTCTGAATCTATCATCTATGCTTTTTAAAAAAACTTTTGACTCTGTTCTTTTGTGCTAAATTCTGGGAATATCATTTGGTTTACTATTCCAGTTCACTAATTTCATCTCCAACTGTGTTCATTCTTTTATTCACCCAAATTAAATTTTTCTTTCATGTTTTTTTAAATCTCCAAGTTTTCTTTTTATAGTATAGTTTTCTTTTCATAGTATAATAGTGCCCTTACCCATGGGGGGGCATGGGGGCAGGGCGGATATGCTCCGAGACTCCCTATGGATACCTGAAACCAGATAGTATTGAACCCAATATATACTGTTTTACATACATACCCATGATAAAGTTTAATTTATAACTTAGGCAGAGTAAGAGACTAACAATAATTAATAGAACAATTTTAACAATATACTATATAAAATTAGGCATTGTGACATAGCCTTAGGCTACTATTGACCTTCTGACAATACTTCAGAAGGATCATCTGCTTCCAGACCACAGTTGACTGGCTAATTGAAACCATGAAATGCGAAAGTAAGGATAAAGCAGGACTACTTGTACCATCACCCCTTTTGAAAAAAAGGTATACCATATCTTCTCAAAACAAAGTTTTCATTTATTTCTCCATTAAGTTGACTTGACTCAAGTATTAGGTTTTGTGGATTTGAGTTCTTCTTCATGGCACTTTCTTCACATTGGTGTTCATATATATCTATTCATTTATTGTTGAGAATCACATTTTGCCTTTCTGTGAAGTTAGGTCTTGAAAACCTATCCCTGGTGATTATGGAGGAATGGATGGGACATGTTGCTATGTGTGTTTGTAAGTAGCTTTTCTTTTAGGTGAGGTGGCTTGTGTCCCTTCTGACCTTTCATTTCAGAGTCATGTTTAGGACTGAAACCTGGGGGAAATGTCTGCTTCACTTTCTGTTTTCCTTGTGGTGATTATGTTGTATGGGGCTTAGAATAGTTCTTGACCCTACCAACCAGAGTATAAAGTGTGCATTAAATAAAAATTCAACATTTTAATGAATACAAAAAATTCCAGCAACCAAAAACTCTTTTGATCACCAGCTCCCAGATTACATCTAGGAATCTCCCAAGGCAAATTGAACATTGGAAAATTGTTAACGCTGTTATCAGCTTAATATGAAGGGAGAGGCCTGGCTACCCAGCCATTCCAAATATTACTCTTAGTTAATTACCCTTAAAATCACTATAATTCATAGCCCTGTTACTTCTAGGGAAAATAAATTAACAGAGACAGGATTTATACTCCTATCTTATACAGCTAGAAGACCAGCTAAAATATTTGGAAGAAAGGACTAAAGACATTGGAACCATGGAGAGAGCAGGAGTGTGGTCTTGGAGAGAAGGGAAGCAAAGCACCCAACATTTGCACCAATTTACTGTCTAGAGGCTATTTGCAGGCTACAGTGCAAAGGTGGTAGGGGCCACTCAAACAAAGCCCAGCAGTTGCTAAGTTGAGGAGACAAATTCTGGTGTTTCTATTAGATGAGGGCAAAGTGATTATAATTTGAGAGGCAGAGAACAGAAGGATCCCTTCTAATCTTTCACTGAATACTGATATGCACGTGAAGAAGAAGAAACTACTCAAGTCTGAGAAAGACCAACCAGAAAGGAACAGGCAAAAAAAATAAAAAATTGCTCAGGATTGGGACCAGTGCCTGTTCATGCTAGCCAGAAAGAAAAGGCTTAGTAATATGTGGAGCACTGGGTAGATTCCTCACCAGGGTATTGACTTAGTAGTGGAGATAAATTCTCCTAAGAGTAAAGGTTATTTTGGATCTAGTAGTGCTTGAATGCAAATTTATGAAGGATTCAACTAATTCCAATTAAGAATAGAAAAAATAATCCCTGGAGGTTGCATGGGGCTTAGAATATTCCTGACCCCACCAGCCAGGGTATAAAGTGTACACAAAATCAAAATTCAACATTTAAAAGAATAAAAAAGAATTCCAGCAACCAAAAACTATCATCTACAGTGTTTAACACCCAATCAGATTTACCAGGCATATATAAAGGCCGCAAGCAGGAGAAAGGTCAGTTAATAAAAACAGATCCTAACATCCAGATAAGAACATACAAGATGGCAGAGGAATATGTAAGCATAATGAAGAAAGGTATGAAAAATATAAAAAAGAAAAAAATCAAAGCTAGAGTTTGTGAGATAAAAACTATACACTCTATAGGATTAAAAGCAGAATAGACAATGCAAAAGAAAAGATTAGTGAATATGACACAGGGCAAAAGAAACTATCCAAAATGAAGTACAGAGGAAAGAACAAAGCATCAATAACCTGTGAGATGGTATTAAATGGCCCAACATTGATGTAACTGGGGATTCAGAAAAAGCAAATAGGAAAAACAAGTTGAAAAATAATGTCCCCAAAATTTCCAGGTATAAACCCACTGAATCAAGAATCTCAACCCCAAGTAGAATCCTTAAGAAAGCCATGCAAAGACACATAAATATATTTCTGAGAACTATGAATAAAGAGTCTGTATATTTTAAATCCAGGAAAAAAACAACAGGCCCTTTACATATGAAGGAACAAAGTTGAGGACAACAGAAAACCTTTTGTCAGGAATAAGGCAAGTCAGAAGACAGTGAAGAGACTTCGGTAAAGTATTGCAGAAAAAACCCCATTAACCTAGAATTCTTAACTGAACTAAAACATATTTTGAAAAGGAAGTCAAATAAAAACGTTTAAAATGCAGTACTGTGAGACCTGTGCAACAAGAAATATTAAAGGAAGTTCTTCAAGAAGAGAGAAAATACCACCAAATGGAGATTTGGATTGCCAGCGATAAGGGGAGACATTTAATAATGGTAGAGGGGTCAATTTATCATGAGACACAACAATCCTAAATGACTATGCACCTAAAAAAAGATTCATTTTATATATATATATATATATATAAGAAAAATCTACAATTATAGTTGAGTCTAATATTCATCTCAATAATTGAAAAAGTAGACAGGAAAGCAGTAAAAATAGGGGATTAAGCAATGCTATCGATTAACTTGACCAAATTGACATTTATAAAATACTCTTTGTCAACAACAGTAGGATGCATATTATTCTCTATTACTCATAGAACATTCATCAAGGTAGACTATTCTGGGCCACAAGACAGAACTTTAATACATTTAATTAAGAAGATTTAAATTATACAAAGCATGTTCTCTTATCCAAACAGAAATAAACTATAATTATTAAAGGATGTATGGAAAATACCCAAATATTTAACAATCAAACAGCACACATATAAATAACTCATGGGTCAAAAAAGAACTCAGAAGGAAAATTAGAAAATATTTTTTAACTCAATTATGGTAAAAACACAACATATTAAAATATGTGGGATGCAGTTAAAGCAGTACTTAAAGGGAAATTTATTGCACTAAATGCTCATATTAAAAAAGTCTCAAGTCAATGATCTGAGCTTCCATCTCAAAAAACTAGGAAAAGTGTAAATATACCCCAATAACACAGCAAATAAAGCACAAAAGGGTAGAATTAGTAAAAAAAAAAAAAGATCAGAAATCAGTGAAATAGAACACATGCATGCATTTTTGCACACACACATAGAGCAAATCAATGAAACCAAAAACTACTACTTTGAGAAAATCACATTGATAAAGCACTATCCAGACTACCAAGAAAAAAAGAGAGAAGACAAAAATTACCAAGATCCAGAATGAAAGCGAAGGTGTCCCTACAGACCCTATAGGCATTAAAAGGATAGTAAGGGAAGATTTTGAACAAACCACCAAAGCTCATTCAAGAAGAAATATCAACAAAATGAAAAGGCAGCCTATGGAATGGCAGAAGATACTTATTTGCAAATGATATATCCAGTAAGAGATTAATACAAAGAACTCATACACTTAATACTATAGACACCTGTTTAAAAAATGGGCAGAGGACCCGAATACACTTTAACAGACATACAGATAGCCAACAGATACACTCAAAGATGCTCAACACCACTTTAGAGGAATGCAAATCAAAACCACACTGAGATAATACCCACCAGTTAGAATGGCTATTATCAAAGACAGTAAATAACAAATGTTGATAAGGATATGGAGAAAAGGGAGCTCTTATACAGTTAGTGAGAATGCAAACTGGTGCTACCACTGTGGAAAACAGTATGGCAGTGACTCAGAAAATTAAACATAGAACTGCTGTATGATCCAGGAGTCCCACTTCTGGGTATATATCCAAAGGAAATGGAAACAAGATAGTTAAAGAGATACCTGCACTCTCCTTTTCATTGCAGCATTATTCACAAAGCCAAAATATAGAAACAACCCAAGTGTCCACTGATGGGTGAATGGATAATGCGGTGTGTGTGTGTGTGTGTGTGTGTGTGTGTGTGTATATATATATATATATATATATATATATATAGTTATAAAGTCATGAGGATATAATGTGCAGCATGGCAACTATAGTAATACTGTATTGCATATTTGAAAGTTCCTAGATTTTAAATGTTATCACAAGAAAAAAAAATTCTGTAACTATGTATGACAGATGTTAACTGGACTTATTGTGATGGTCATTTCACTACAGAAACATCAAATAATTATATTTTACACCTGAGATTAACATAATGTATACACCTCAACTTAAAAAAAAGTAGTGTGCTCTCTCCAATGAATAAGGTCTCATGATATTTTTATATTTAATACAGTATCTTGCTACTATAGTACTGTTTCTTATAAATTCCCACTTTGATGTTGTTTCCTATTTAATCAGGCTACAGCCATTGGTAGTATAAGGAATATCAGTCAGTGTCCCAACTGGAAACAAGATGGTACAAATTAAATCAAGAATATTTACAAACAGGTAGGCAGGATAGGGTAACCGAAGTCAGAAGCACCTTCTAAGGAAGAAAAGGTAAGGCATGGGGGCTGTTATCACTCCTCAAAAGGAGATGCGGCCATACTGAAAGTACCCCTTGGTTGAAGGACAAAGCCAGCCTCTAATGGCTCAGGGAGGGAACCAGGGAAATAAAAACCTTCACCTCTGTTTGAGGTTTCCATCCATCTTCCACTAGAGCTCACTGGCTTTACCCAACAGGATCTGGATAGCAAGGATACCGACAGGTACCCACCAGCCTTCCAGCAGAGTGTGGATGTGGAGGGGCAAACAGATGACACTGGGTACTTGGTACTTATTTTAATCAGAAGTATTCCTTTCTGTATTGACAATTTGAATGAATATCAGGATTGTGTTTACTGGTGACAGAAACTCGATATTTAAACAAACAAAAAAGGAGAAACTGGAGGTAGGGCAGGAGAGGAGCTGATTTTAGGGGAAATAAATGCTATTGGCGCACACACTTCTCTGCACATTGGTTTCTTCTTTAACAAAATGAAGACCTGGTTTCAGAAGCACTGTGGTGGCATCTTTAGAGCAGTATAATCAAACAAGAAATGAGACTCATCTTCCAACTTTATAAAGAAATGTAAATGAAAATTTGCATGAAAGAATGGGAAGACTAATTTGAAGGATGTTAATTCTTACCAAATAAATCTGTAAGCATAATGTAATCCTGACCAAAATTTCCCTTGAATTTTTTTGTTATATGAAAAGTAAAACCTAAACTTTATCAAGAATTTGTCAGAATACTAAGGTTTAAAAAAGGAAAAAAAAATAGCAAAGCCAAATTGCTTATAAACTTAAAATGCATTATCTGTTATGTTGATGGAAGAATGATGTTAATTTGACAAAACAGATGTGTGTAGATGTGTGCATAACAAAGGAGAGAACCCAAATCAATGGGTTGGGAATGGGTTAAATGATAAATGATACTGGGAAAATAAACTATATGGGAAAAATCATGCTAGACCCTTCAGTCGCATTTTATATCCAAATAACTTCCAATGAATTAAAGATAAATGTAAAAAAGAAAAGCAGAAAATATAACAGATGAGTATTTAATCTTGGGATGCAAAGGACTTTTTAAGCATAAAAAAAGATATGACAACATACCAACATACAATTTAAATGTAAAAAAATTACATGCAAAATTAAAAGGCAAACAGCACACTAGGAAAACATTCTTAAACTGAGTAACTATAAAAATATTTAATAAATTTTCACTAAATGATGTATCTGTTACTTTTCTGAAATCATTAGGGGAAAAACAAAGCTAATAATTTTTGATAATAGTAAAAGGTAATACCATTACATTATTGGAAATAAATGCTTTTGACTGGCCATTCATAATTTAATATTTTATTGTTATTATAAATGTAAAACACACAGAAAGAAGGATCACATATTTTTCATTTTTAGAAAATTAAGTCCCTTATGGTCAAAAATGGCCATTCTGTTTTATATCCTTCACACATATTCTCTGTGAATAGCTTCATTCAAATCACTTAGGCTTCTCTGTACATTAAGCATATGTGTATATATACTGTATGCAAATACATTAACTGTAGTGGTTGGTATAATTAAAAAAAAAACCAACTTGTAATAATGTCACTCACCTGACAGACGATCAGCCACAGAGGATGAGTTCAATAATGTTCTGAATTTAATAAATAATTGATATAACTCTGCTTAAGAGTTACAACTGAACATTTTTTTTCCAGTTGAATAACAAATTCAGAATATACTTTGCTTTAAATACCAATTTTTTAAGAAACTGATGAAACAATGTGAATAGTGGCTAAAATGATAAATGGGTACATTCAATGAGAACTTTTATTTCAGTTATCCACAAAAGATTAGTATGACACTTAATAAAAATATTGTTTTAGGCTACCATTATTCACCTAAAAAGGTGTTTGTGCTAGAAGGTTGTTTCTGCCAACTTTCTTTTTTGGTAAGGGTTAAGTTCCACATTAAGATACTGAAGAGAAAAAGCTGTTGAAAAAAAACTTCAAATGTACAAAGTTGTTTATTTTTCTTGGCAATTTAAAAAATACATAACTATTTAAACTGAATACACATTAAGTTAGTGTTTTATTTCCTTACTGTACAATTGATATTATAAGGAACCCACTATTCAGTTAAAACCTAATACTACCAACTTTACCTGGCTTATTTTTCTCAACAGAATTAGTACAGAAACATATAATTTTGTTATCCTTTTTAAAATGCTTAGAAAAATTATAATATCATAGTTCACATAAAGCCCTTAAAAAATCTTATGTCACAGGTTGTAGATATTAAGGGTAAATGACAATGGCAGTCTTCTTTTAGGAAGAGGAATTCAATACTAAGCAGGTTACGTAAACATAAGAAACCACCATGATTTTTAGTACCAGAACTGTCACAATTTGCATGAAGTTCATCTCTCACATCTTAAAATGGTCTCAATTTCAACACAGATACCATGGCACAGATTTTTTAATCTAATGATTAAATCAGGTAAGTGATGGTAGTTAAAAATTGTAATTCTAAAATATGGGACCTTAATGTATTGCTTTATTTAAAGTGTGATGATAAAAAGAGAGTATTTTAAAATATAAATACTAGACTTTTATTTGTCGGATTCAGTTCCCTTACTGGACAGTTAAACCTATAATGTTCTTCTAATTCATACTTTGGAATTTCTTTTTGAGTTAGTCATAAAAATCAGTTTTATTTTGTATGTTTCACTTTACTTTAAATGGACAAAAACTATACCCTCTTTCACCACAGTTATTATTCTAAGTTTTCCTCCCCAAATCAACTAAATTCTAAGAAGGAAAAAGTGATCACCATTACGTATTTTGAAGAAGTGAACGTAGATTTAAACACAAATTTGAAACCTGGAGTTCTGAAAATGTTTTGCATGAAAGTTGTATCACTGGAAGTAATGAGAAGCCTTAACTTAGGTATTTTTGAGGGTATAACACTCATTTAGTGTTTATGTTAAGAAAGATAAGCTTTATAATCAATCATACCTTATTAACTCTTAAAATCCCAGAGAACAGTTAAGTGAGGAGCTTGGAGTGCCAGCAAAGCCTCTTGTCTTTCCTTAACATTGACACCAAGCATAACATCCCATCCCGCTAGCTGCTAACTTTCACATTTTCTTTTTTCATATTTCTTTTAAATACATTTTCCTCTGTTAGTCTATATTCAGTAAGAGCAAAAGTGCATTCAAGTCCCTGATGCAGTGATATTTTATATTTGTGGCACCCATCACCATAAGTACATATTAGCAATCTCTCACAGTACCAGTCTATTATTTCAAAAAGACTGTTTAAATGCTTGGCCTTATTTATTCATGCTATCTAAAGATTAAAAGATTTCCCCTTCGATTGGATATATTGCCTTAAAAAAAACCAAAACAATGCAATCTTATGAAAGATTAACCCACTTAGTAGTTACCTTCATTATGCTAAACTGAGCTATTCAGAAAACCATTAAAGTGAAAATTTTCTTCTACTTTCCAGTTCCATGGGTATGAGTATTAACAAGTGCATTATTCTTTCAAATTCCACTATTGTCATCTAACATTTAATCAAATTTTAGAGTTGTTTATATCCCTTTTTGCTTCTGAGAGCCTGGCCCATTTCCCTGCCAAAGGAGACATATATTAAGATTGCATACTGACTGTCCAATTTAGAAAAACTTCTCAGAATAATGAATGCAAGAAATTTCTAAAAACTGGAATGGAATTGTTTGGTCCCATGAAATTCCTTAATTTTAGATTTTAATGTAGTCAAGTTTTGTCTATAATGATAAGTAATTTTCCCTAATCAAGTCTGAGTTTGGGGAATAAAACAAAGAAGTAATTTATAAAATAGTAGCCTGATGCTCTTCATTGTCATGCTGTCAGTCACACTGTCATCAATATCTCAACTATACTTTCTTTGGACCCTGAAATAAGTTGGAAAATTCATCATCAGTACTTTACAGTTTAACACTTGGAGGAAAAAAAAAGTGGTTTTGTGCAACCATATCTGGAATTCCAGTTTACCATTAAAAACATGCAGAATGAAGATGATTATCTTCTTTTGATTCCTGTATGTCCGTGAGGAAGTCTACATAAATTCTTTACATTTTGGCAGATTTGTGCATATAAAAGACTACTTGGATTATAAGTTTTCTCCTGGCTGGTACTGTGGCTCTGTAGCAGTGAAGTAGTCTTCCAAGAAGGACTGAATATATTCAAATGTTGGTCTTTCATCAGGGTCTTTCTTCCAACAAAGATTCATCAACTCATGCAGGGATTCTGGACAACCCTGAGGGCAAGGCATCCTATATCCTCGTTCCACCTGTTCCAGCACTTCACGGTTTACCATGCCTAACACACAAGATTCAAACATTCAAATACAGTGACTCTAAACACCAGTAGCAAAACAGAACAAGTCCCCTAGCCACTAACTGATTTGAGGTATAAATTTATTCAGTGAAATGATTCTTTCAATAAAGGAAATAAATTTTAAATGTCAAAGTATATCAAGAAGAGCTTAGAAAATGCTGATCTGTTTCAACATATTAAGCTTTTTCATTCCACGCAAACTCTTCCTGTTAACACTAATGCCTTCAAAAGCCAACCCCATTTGATTAGTGAGAATTTAGGGTGCTACTTTGAGGTACTTATAACTTCTGATATTAACAGTTAACAATGACCAAACGGGTTAATGAAGAATAGTGGTAAGACAGTGTCTGAAAGAACTTCCAAACAAGGTTCCATAGCAAAGAGTTCTACTCCTGGTTTTGCCAAATATATTAACTATAACTTTCTATCAATTTGATTTCCTGAAACAGTTCCCTTTCTTCAAGTTACTACAGTTTCTTGTATTCCTTTTTAATCTAGCCCCCATCACCCATCAGAAACTCACCCTGTGTTACCACAGGCTAAGCACACCCTCAATTACTTGGAGGTGGGAGTGGGGAGATGACCCAGAATATTTAAGATATGCTTATTATCTCAGAGAAGAGGAGATAAAAGACCCTTTTGGAAAAGGCCCTAAGGGAAAAAGCTGAGGTGACTGTGAGGCAAGTCTCATGTACTTGCCCTGTCTCAAGGAGTGTGACTCTCACTTGCTGCTGTCCATTTAATGCCAAAATAAAGACAGGGGATGAGGGACGGCAAGAGAAGAGACAAGAGAAGGAATAAAGACTTT
Source organism: Smutsia gigantea (assembly GCA_032199065.1). Lineage (NCBI taxonomy): Eukaryota > Metazoa > Chordata > Mammalia > Pholidota > Manidae > Smutsia > Smutsia gigantea. Next base: position 60,722 of record JAVSCE010013489.1, read on the forward strand.
CCCTTCCCTTACATTTTTAGCTCCCAATAAACACCAGTTAGTCACTGATGGGATAACCAAGAGCCAACTCAGGGCAACCTTACCTGGATATGGCACTCTGCCCTTTGTTACCAGCTCTGTCTGTAGAATTCCAAATGACCATACATCAGACTTTATTGTAAATCGACCATATAGGGCAGCTTCAGGAGCTGTCCATTTGATTGGAAACTTTGCACCTATAACAATATTGACAACTTAAGTAAACTGTTTTTTTAAATGTTTGTATAAATATGGCATAAGCAGGGCTACTCTTTTGTCACTATCTGTTGTATATGTCATCAGTGTCAAAAATTCAAAAGTTTAAGATACATGGGAAAAAATTCATTAATATTTAATATTTGTATCAAATCACATTTCTTCCTGATAAGATATTCAATGACATAAAAAAAGAATTAGAATTGCTGGTAGGAACAGAAAATCATTCAAGAAAATACAAGCAGAAACTCTAAGAAGCAATTAAAAACATGGATTAGTGGATCTTTAACCTTTAACTAAGTATAGTACCTAGTACCTATAGCTGACGATTGATGAAAGCATATTCCATATTCCCTTGGGTTCTAATGTCTACTGGTTTTCAATCATAATCTCCTTTCTATTTTATGATATCTCTATAGGAAATTTTACTGTACTATTATTTTAAAAAATATTACTAATTTACTCAGATATTTAAGTGTATGCTTTTTATGCACAAAACACTATGCTAATCACTAGGGGTACATAAAAACAGCCTTGGTGAAGCTTATATACTTAGTAGTGGAAATAAGATTATAGGTGTCTTATGTACTTGAAATTATGTATGTATGTATGTATATAGTGTTGTAAAATAGCTTCATTAAAAAAGTGGCAGCCAGATAATCCTTAAAGAATGGTAGAATTTATTTGCATAGGTAAAGATTATACATGAATAGGAAGATACTCCAGCTGGAGGGAAGAGCACGAAGTTGTGGAGGCTGACAAGAAAGCATGCTGAAGGCAGGCTTTGTCGACCAGACACTACCGACGTTTGGGATTGAATAATCCTGTTTCATGGGGGTTTGCTTGTACACTGTAGGATGTTTAACCGAATCTGGACTCTACCCACTAGATGCCAGTAGCAGCCTCCCAGTTGTAACAACAATACAGGTCTCAAGACAATGCCAAATGTCTTGGAGGGGCAGGGTATATCAACCCTGACCTCTGGTTTAAGACATTAGTTCCCAGGGGATTGTGTACCAATGTGCTGACAAAAAAACCACAATCTGATGAAAAAAGAAAAAAAAATCACCTATCAATTCACACAACTAAAATTATTAATTTATAGGTGTGTCCTTTATTATGAGTTATGTCCTTCCTACTTGTGTAGTGTTAAAATGCTCTTTCTTTATGAAATGATGGTAACAGTAAATAGTTGGGAAAAAAGAGTTTTTTGTTATGTCTACTAAATCTTTAGTAACCTTTATATTGGGCTTATCAGATTGTATTGTTTTGTTTAAAATTCAGTCTCAGACATTAGTAAGCTCCTTAACAGCAGAAATCATGCCCTCTTACATACAGCTGTACCTTCATGCGTAGGACTCAAATTTTTGTTAAGGGTTAGCTGGGACTATAACTCCATAGGAGATACTGAATGCCAACACATCTTTTTTGTAGGCACAAAGGGTCACTGAAGGTTTTATACAGATTGAATAACCTATGTTACTTAACTGGACCTTACATAATCTCTGCCTGTCAAAGTTACACTCTTTCTTCAAAGCCCTGCTCTTGACCCATCACCTCTGTGAAGTCTTTCCTGTTCTGTCCACTTTCCCACAGTATTTTCTATGTACTTTTTAACATTAATTATATAATAGCTTGCTTTATAGCTACTTCTATACAGTTCTACTTGCCCATTAGAATGTAAGCTCTAACACTAAGCATCTACTATGTTAGGTAATGTCAGGTACTATACATCTATTATTTCCTTAAAGTTCATAACTTTCTTGAAAATTAGGTAATATACCAACTAGTCTGTAACTGAGGCTCAAACAAAAAGGTTAGATAACTTGGTTAAAATCTCTGGGCCAATAAGAAATGGAAATGAGATTTAAAAACCCATACTCTAATCACATACAAACATTATATGTGTGCTCATTAAGTGTGTTCTGAATGAGAGTTTAGAGACACAGATACCAAATACAAAAATCAACTTATGTTAATTTTGATAAGCTTCCTTCACCTCTACAGTGTCAATCTTCCAAATGTTTTTAACAAAATTTGATATATAATAAATAATTTTTGTAAATCTAGTATAGAAATTGTTTCCAAAGCCTTTATAAAACTGTATGCAATTTCTTTTTTTAAATAATAGATATTATTTTTTAAGAACAGTTAGATTTACAATAATATTGAGTACAGAGAGTTCCCAAACACCCTCTCCCTCACAGCTTCCTTATATTAGTATCTTGGATTAATGTGCTATATATTACAATTAGTGAAGCAATATTAATACATTATTAACTAAGTCCGTAGTTTATATTAAGGTTCACTCTTTGACTGTACATCTATGGCTTTTGACAAATACATAATATCATGTAATCACCCTTACAGTATCATACTGAATAGTTTCACTGCCTTAAAAATCCTCTGTGTTCACTTATTCAACTGCTGAGCACTGGGCAACCATTTAACTTTTTACTGTCTCTGTAGTTTTGCCTTTTCCAGAATGTCAGATAGTTGGAACCATACAATATGTAGCCTTTCAGACTGGCTTCTTTTGCTTGGCAATATACACATTTAAATTTCTTCATGTCTCTTCATGGCTTGATAGCTCATTTCTTTTCATTGCTGAATGACAGTCCATTGTATGTATGTACCACGGTTTATTTATCCATTTAAGGCAGTGTGCTTGCTTCCAAAACTGTAGGCTATTTCTTACTTGTATCAGCTTCAAATGCACCTTTTCTGGTCCAAAGTGTAGTAAAATGTGAATAGTCTACACTAAGGACTAAAAATAGGAATTTAAAATGTTTCCTATTGGCATGCCAAAAGAAGTGTAAGAGGCGTGTACTGCTTGCTACATTTGTAATGCAAAGGACACCCAAATCAAGTTCTTTCTTTGGGGAAGTAACTATCAGAAAGCCATGGTATCATGTATTGTGTATAATCTTATGAATAAAATCAATGTTTGACTCTTCTAAGCAGCCGTAGAACTATTCTTATTCTGTAAATTACTGATACTTGAAAAATGTTAAGAAAATACACTGAACAAACATTTATCACAAAGTAATTTTACCTTGTCTTGCCGTATATTCATTGTCTTCAATTAACCTTGCTAATCCAAAATCTGCTATTTTGCATACAAGATTTTCTCCTACAAGAATATTAGCAGCCCGAAGATCTCGGTGAATATAATTCATTCTTTCAATATATGCCATACCATCAGCAATCTTGGAAAGAAAGGAAAAGACATATGATACAATGGGAAGGGGAGAAAGGACACTTTTGGTTACTGTTAAGTCAGATCACTGAAAAACTACATATCTCAAAACGAGATGACAGTAATAGGACAGAATTGAGCAAGTAAACAGGAAAAATTGAAAACACTAATGGAGGAGGAGGAAAGAGAAGGAGAAAGGAAGGTGGGGTGAAAGAAAGGGAGGAAAGAAAGGGAGGAAAGAACAGGGAGAGGAGAAGGGAAAAAAGATGGTGGAGAGGAGAGAAGAGAGGAGGGAGAGAGGAGGAGAAACAACAGAGATGTATGTGGCCCACAAAGCCTAAAACATTTATCTGGCCCTTTACAAAAATAGGTTGCCACCCTGACTATAGAGCATCTAAGAGTCTTGATCCCAGGTGCATGGACTAGGCTTGGCATATACTGAAGTCTCACATGTACAGCTTCTTGGTATAAGTTTCCCTAAAATGCCAGAATCCACAAACATTTGAATGCTTCCCAAGAGAGCAGTCTTAGAACCAACATGTCAGTCAAAGCCAATAAAAGGCCCCTTGACCACCTACCCTATGTCTAAACAGAATGTTTAAGTTTTCACTTATATTTAAGAACAAAAATCCAGAGCAGTAAAATCATCCCATTTTTTGCTATAGATTGCTATCTTAATTCTTGTTTTGGACCATATAAAAAAATATAGCATGTCTTCAGATTTCCAGTATTTTTCTTTGCAATAGCAATCATTGTCTTAAAACTTATCTATTGAAATAGAAATACATATAGATTTTGTGGATGTTTCTAAGAGGCTATATGATACAGGACAGCAGTGCCCTGGGCGTTACATGCCTGGTTCTAATAAGTTATGTGAATGTTAGGTACTTCTGGTCCTCAAATATTATCTGTAACATAAGAAGATGGGACTGGATTATCTATAATGTTCCTTCCAGCTCTAAAATTCCATTATTTCACAATATAAACAACAGCATTATACTAAGATTATTTTACATTTTTAATTCAAATTGATACCTGTACAAATAGGTAAGTACCTGAGCAGCCATATCAACCAGCTGTGGGAGCTTCAAATACTTTCCATCTCCCTCCTTCAGGAAATCTAACAAACTCCCTGTAAGAGACAGCAGGACATTCATAGAAAATAAATCTTAAATTAGGATGGAAACAAACATTCTCTTACATCCAAACAAATCACCACAATACAATACTTCAGTTTTTCATTCTTTAATATTTTTTTTTGTGGCTTTGGAATTTATGAAATAATAAAGATTCTAAAAGAAGTCCCTAAATAGAAAATTTAAAAACTTCTGACAACATGAAAAAAAGGAAAATGCAACAATCTCACCAGATTATGGGCATTCCTTCCTTGCTTTGATCAAGATCAGTAAGGTGGTAAGGAAGTAAAGACTGGTGTGTCCCATTACTAGAGTTTGGGTTTCTAACAAGTTTCCAGGTGATACTAATGCTCACACCATCCAATACACTAGAGACTCTTGCACATGTGCAAAAGGAGGCAAGTAGAAGGACTTCACTGCAGTACCTTGTGTACTAGTGACAAACTAAAAGCAACCTAAATGTTTACTGGGAAAGGAATAAATAAAAAATGGTATACTCACACAATATCTCACTCAACAGTTAATGGTATACCAATTAGATTTTCCCTTTTCCACATGAATAAATCTCAAGAACAAAATGTTGAATGAAAATAAAGCTAGTTAGGATTGGATTAAAGATGGAGGAATAGGAAGTCAAGGCAGAAACCTCCTCCTAAACACACATAAAAGAAGAAAATACACCAAATACAACCAAACCTGAAAACAACCTGAAGACTTCAGAACAGGCCACCTACACCTGAGGAAGAAGAGAAGACACACAGAAGAGGGTAAAGTGGCAAAGCTGAGGTGGAGCTCTCCCTCCCCCAACCCCAGCCTACAGGTGGGAGAAACAGGAATGGAGCAGGGAGGGATTAGGAGCCCAGGAGCACTGCACACCTGGCCCTGGAGATCTGCCCAAGAATCATGGGCCCACATTACACTGGATTCTGGCCAGAAAGCATAGCAGAGACACCTAATACAAAGGAAGAAACACAGAAACCCTGACAAAATGAGTAGGCAGAAGAATATGATCCAAACAAAACTACAAGACAGAACCCCAGAAAGAAGGCTAAGTGAAACAGAGATCACCAATCTTCTTGATAAAGATTTCAAAATAAAAATCATAAACATGCTCATGGATTTACAGAAAAGTACTCAAGATCTCAGGGAAGACTTCAACAGAGAGAAAAAACCTGAAAAAGAGCCACTTAGAGCTGAAGAATACAGTATCTGAAATGATATACACAATGAAGGGATTTAAGAGTAGACTAGAAAATGCAGAGAAGATGGTAAATGAAATGGAAATTAGAGAACAGGAAAACAAAGACGCTAAGGAAGAGAGAAAAAAGGATCTCGAGGAATGGAAGAATGATAAGAGCAATCCAAAAAAAGCAATATTCACATAACAGGGGTACCAGAAGTAGAAGAGAAAGGCAAAGAGACAGAAAGTCTCTTTAAGGAAATGTTGAAAATTTCCCCAATCTGGGGAAGGAAATAAACACGTCATGGAAGCACAGAGATCTGCTAATAAAAGGAACCCCAGGAAGACAACACCAACACACACAATAATTAAATGGCAAAGATCAAGGATAAGGAGAGAGTGCTGAAAGCAGCCAGAGAAAAAAAGATTACCTATAAAAGAAACCCCATCAGGCTATCAGCAGACTTAACAGAAACTCTTCAGGCCAGAAGGGAGTGGCATGATATATTTAATGTACTGAAACAGAAGGACCTACAACCAAGAATCATCTACCCAGCAAGATTATCATTTAAATTTGAAGCAGGTATTAAACAATTTCCAGATAAACAGAAGTTGAAGGAATTCACCACCACTAAGCCAGCTCTATAGGATATGCTAAAGGGACTGCTGTAGATGGAAATGATCCTAAGGCTAACTAGCTTTCACCAGTGAAAATAAACCCGCAGTAAAGGTAGTAAACCAACTAATTACCAAGCAACTATGAAATTAGAACAAAATAAGCAAAATCAAAATACACATACACAAAAAGTGCACATTATGACATCCAGAATGAAAAATGTGGAGAAGGAAGAAGAAAAAAAAAGTACCTTTAGATTGTATTTGAAATAGAGAAATCAGCAATTTAAGACAGACTATTATATAGTAAGGAAGCTATCCTTGAACCTTTGGTAACCATAAAAGTAAAGCTGACAATAAATACACACACACACACACACGCACACACACACACACACACAAATAAACTAAATAAAAAAAGACAATTTCAACACTAAAGAAAACCATCAATAATGAGAGAATGAGAGAGGAAGAAAGGAACAGAGAGGAAATATAAAAAAGAGCCAGAAAACTATTAAGTGGCGATAAGTATATATCTATCAATAATCACCTTAAATGTCGATGGACTGAATGCACCAATCAAAAGACACAGAGTGGCAGAATGGATAAGGAAACAAGACCCATCTATATGCTGCCTACAAAAGATTCATTTCAGACCCAAAGACATACACAGACTAAAAGTGAAGGGATGGAAAAATAAAGTCCATGCAATATAACAGGGGAAAAAAAGGAGTAGCAGTACTTATGTCAGACAAAATTGATTTCAAAACAAAGTAACAAAAGACAAAGAAGGACATTACATAAAGCAAAGGGATCAGTCCAACAAGAGGATATAACCATTATACATATCTATGCACCCAACATAGGAGCACCTAAATAAGTAAAACAAATACTAACAGAACTAAAAGGGGAAATACAATGCAACACATTCATTTTAGGAGAGTTTAACACACCATTCACATCAATAGACAGATAACCAGACAAATAATAAGGAAACAGAGGCACTGAACAATACATTAGATCAAATGGACTTAACAGTATCTACAGAACACTCCACCCAAAAGCAGCAGGATACACATTCTTCTCAAGTGTACATAGAATGTTCTCCAGAGTAGATCACATACTAGGCCACAAGAAGGGCCTCAATAAATTCAAAAAGATTGAAATTGTACCAAGCAGTTTCTCAGACCACAATGAAATGAAACTAGAAATAAAATACACAAAGAAAACAAAAAGACCTACAAATACATAGAGGCTAGCTAAACAACATGCTTCTAAATAATCAATGGATCAATGAACAAATTAAAACAGAAATCAAGCAATATACAGACAAATGAAAACAAAAACACAACAGCCCAAAATCTGTGGGCAGCAGCAAAGGAAGTTCTAAGAGGAAAAGTATATAGCAATACAGGCTTACCTCAAGAAACAAGAACAATCCCAAATAAACAGTCTAAAAATCACAATTATTTCGTAACTAGAAAGAGAAGAAATGAAGTCCAAAGTCAGTAGAAGGAGGGACATAATAAATATCAGAGTAGAAACAAATAAAATAGAAAAGAGTAAAACAATAGAAAAAAAAAAATCAATGAAACCAGGAGGTGCTTCTTTGAGAAAATAAACAAAACAAACCCTAGCCAGACTTGTCAAGAAAAATAGAGAGTGTACACACATAAACAGAATCAAAAACAAAGAAGGAATAATCACAATGGATACCACAGAAATACGAAGAATGATTAGAGAATACTATAAAAAATTATATGCCAATAAACTGAAAACCTAGAAGAAATGGACAACTTCCTAAAAAATACAACCTTCCAGGACTGACCCAGGAAGAAACAGAAAATCTGAACAGACTAATTACCAGCAATGAAATCAAACTGGTAATCAAAAAACTTCAAAAAACAAAATTCCATGTACAGATAGCTTCACAGCTGAATTCTACCAACATTTAAAGAGCTAATACCCATCCTTCTTAAAGTATTCCAATAAGCAGAAGAGGAGGGAATACTTCCAAACTCAGTCTATGTGGCCAGCATCACTCTAATCCCAAACCAGATAAAGACAATAATACAAAAAAAGAAAACCTGATGAACATAGATGCAAAAATACTCAAAAGTATTAGAAAACTGAATTCAAAAATACATAAAAATATCATCCATCATCACCAAGTGGAATTTATTCCAGGGATGCAAGGATACAGTATTCATAAATCAATCAACATCATATACCACATTAACAAAAAGAAGGATAAAAACCACACAATCATCTCAATAGATGCTGAAAAAGCATTTAACACAATTCGACTTCCATTCATGATAAAAACTTGAAAAGGTACAGAGGGTATATACCTCAACATAATAAAGGCCATTTACGACAAACCCACAGCCAACATCATACTTAATAGCGAAAAGCTTAAAGCTTTTCCTCTAAGATTGGGAATAAGACAAGGATGCCCAGTCTTACCACTTTTAGTCAACATAGTACTGGAGGTCCTAGCCATGGCAATCAGACAACACACAGAGATAAAAGGCATCCAAATTGGTAAGAAGAAGTTAAACTCTATTTGCAGATGACATGATATTACACATCAAAAACCCTAAAGAATCCACCAAAAAACTACCAGAATAACCAAATTCAGCAAGTTGCAGGATACCAAAATTAATACACAGAAATCTGTTGCATTCCTATATACTAACAACAAACTAGCAGAAAGAGAAATCAGAAAACAACTTCATTTACAATTGCATCAAAAAGAATAAAACACCTAGGAATAACCCTAACCAAGGAGGGGAAAGACCTATACTCTGAAAACTACAAGACACTCATGAGAGAAATTAAAGAGGATACCAATAAATGGAAGTACATCCTGTGCTCATGGACAGGAATAATGAATACTGTCAAAATGGCCATCCTGCCTAAAACAATTTACAGATTCAATGCAATCCATATCAAAATACCAACAGCATTATTCAATGAACTAGAACAAACAGTTCTAAAATTCATATGGAACCACAAAAGACCCCAAATAGCCAAAGCAGCCCTGAGAAGGAAGAACAAAGCTGGGGGGATTATGCTTCCTGACTTCAAGCTCTACTACAAAGCCACAGTAATCAAAACAATTTGGTACTGGCACAAGAACAGACTCATAGATCAATGGAACAGAATAGAGAGCCCAGATAATAAACCCAGGCATCTATGGTCAATTAATATATAATAAAGGAGCTGTGAATATACAATGGGGAAAAAACAGACTCTTCAACAACTAGTGTTTGCAAAACTGCACGGCTACATGTAAGAGAATGAAACTGATTATTGTCTAACTCTATACACAAAAGTAAACTCGAAATGGATCATAGACTTGAATGTAAGTCATGAAACCGTAAATCTCTTAGAAGAAAACACAGGCAAAAATTTCTTGAATATAAACATGAGCAATTTTCTCTTGGACACATCTCCTCAGGCAACAGTAACTAAGTAAGACCTGAATTAAGTCATGAAACCGTAAATCTCTTAGAAGAAAACAGGCAAAAATCTCTTGAATATAATCATGAGCAATTTTCTCTTGGACACATCTCCTTAGGCAGCAGTAACTAAATAAAAAAATGAACAAGTGGGACTACATCAAACTAAAGAGCTTCTGTACAGCAATGGACACCATCAGAACCAAAAGGCATCCTACAGTATGGGAGAATATATTTGTAAACAACTCATCTGATAAGGTGTTAATATACAAAATAATGAACTCATATGCCTGAACACCCAAAACACAAATAAACAGATTAGAAAATGGGCAAAGGACCTGAATAGACACTTCTCCAAAGAAGAAATACAAATGGCCAAGAGGCACATGAAAAGATGCTCCAAATCACTAATCGTCAGGGAAATGCAAATTAAACCACAATGAGATATCATCTCACACTAGTTAGAATGTCCACTATCCAAAAGACAAGAAACAACAAAAGCTGGTGAGGATGCAGAGAAGTAGGAACCCTCCTACACTGTTGGTGGGACTGCAAATTGGTGCAACTGCTGTGGAAAGCAATATGGAGGTTCCTCAAATTACTAAAAATAGAGATACCATTTGACCCAGTAATTCCACTCCTAGGAATTTACCCGAAGAAAACAAAATCCCTGATTCAAAAAGATATATGTACCCTTATGTTTATCACACTATTTGCAGTAGCCAAGATATTGAAGCTACCTAAGTGTACATCATGAGATGAATAAAGATGTGGTACATAAACACAACAGAGTATTATTCACCCATTTAAAAAATGGATGGATCTAGAGGGTATTATGCTCAGTGACATAAGCTAGGCAGAGAAAGCCAAATACCCTATGATTTTACTTATTTGTGGAATTTAAAAACAAAGCAAAACAGCATTAGACTCACAGACACTGAGAAGTGACTAGTGGTTACCAATGAGGATGGAAGGGCATGGGGGCAGGGGTGGGGGGAGAGGGATAAATGAGCACAATAATTCACAATTACAATATAAGTTCATCACAGGGACTGTTGAACCACTGTGATGTTCATTTGAAACCAACATAAGATTGTATATTAATATACTTTAATAAGAAGTAAAAAAAATAAGGCTAGATATACGTAAATTAAAAACATACAAATACTGTTAGTAAGTAAATATGTATTGTAAAAGTGTATCAGTATGAAAAACACAGGTGGGAAAGATAAATACCAGCCTCAAAACTGCAGTCACCTCTAAAAGGAAATGGGCCCAAAGGAGGAGTAAAAGGATTCAATTTGATTTTTTATGTTTTGTTTCCTTAGTAGAAAGACAAGCATATACGGCAAGGTGTAAATATTAGTTAAATTTGGATGGCAGAGACATGGGTTGTTATGGTATTCTTTCTATTTTTCAAATATTCCATTACTTAAACTATGAAAACTGTTGACATTAAATAGACTTGAATAGCTATAAAAAAGAGTAAATAGCTGGTTAAGAAGTCAAGACAGGAAGTATTGTCTGTTCTTTCTTAAAAAATCTTGGCTGTGAAAGGAATCAACAAGGTAAAACAGTAAGCAGAAAGATGCTGGAATCAGGGAAGGGTTGCTATAGGAGAGACTGATGTCACATAAATACATCACAGTGTAGAATATACAGAAAGAAGCAGAAGATACAGTTCTTTGTTTCAGGTGCCATGATCAATAGACTAAGTTCAGAATATCATTCAATATAACAATAGGTAACTGCTAAAAAAAAAATGCAAAAGCTGAAGAGCTTAGAGATCCAGGACTGTAACTTGTGTCATTTTGACAGTTTCTCTGTTCTTTAATCAGTCATAACAAATCCCACTTGCCCTCAAATGTTTCTTATATCTATTTATCATAAAACACTTTGGATCATGTATCAGTGGTCCTTAACCTGTTTTTGGTTCATGGGCAAAAATTATGGACTCACTTTCCAGAAAAATATGCATATGTATGCAAAAATTGATACTTAACTTCAGAGGAAGTTCATGGGGCCTCTGAAGTTCATTCATGACCCTAGCAGAGAGTAGGTAATTGATAAATAATAGTGAAATTAATTCAAAGCAGTCCTTAAGTTTGTCTCATATACACATACCTCCCTAGCCTTAGTTACCAAGTTACCTTCTGTACTTCCCATATCCCATGGTTTTGTTTCCCATTTCCTCATATCCTCTTAGCTCTGCAGAAATACCCATATACTTCCTTTTACCCATCTGCAGCCTTCATAACCTTAAGGAACAGTTTAAGACTTGTCTTTTCTACTAGTTTTTCCTCAATTTATTCCAGATTGTGTGACTTCTTCCTCAATTTCTATGATACCGAATGTGTCAAACATGTGGAAATTCATTATGCTTTGGCCTGTAGCTTGTTTTAGTGAGCTGTTGTTTACTTTTGTACTGAAAATTAACTCATCAGAGGGTTAGGTCTTTCTAAATTCAATAGAAGTTATTTGGGTGGGTGGTTTTCTTTCTTTCATACCTCATAATGACTAGCAGACTGCCTTGTATATTAGAAGAATTAAATATATTTTGGTCATTAGTAATTTCTAGAGTAGTCTGATTATAAAGATGTCAGAGGATATAATGACCATGACAGTTTGGGATATTAATGGAAAGCTTTTAACCCTTAAGTATAATCTGAAGAAACTGTAGCTGATGGACTGGTTAAAAGATAGGGAAACCAAATTCCAGGTGAAGGAGGTAACATGAACAAAATCACAGAAACAAGGGGCAACAAGACCCATCTGGTTGGAGGAGTGGGTTTATGTGGGAGCAAAGGCAGTAAGTCTGCAAAGATTATAGAGGGCCAACTCTTAAGTGCCTGTACAGCAAGATAGCGAATGACAGTTTTAAAACTAGAAGGGTCATTTGTGGCCTTGTAGTCTTACTTAATAGCTTATCCAGAAATAATCCTAACCCAGCAATCTGGCAACAGACTTGCACCATATTCCCCCTATTAAATAGTTCTTGAAATCAATATATGAAGCTAAATGGACCATTAGCTTTATCTCCATTATATTCTTATGCTATCAATCTCTTGATTTAAATTTCTCCTTGTCCATTTTCTCTCTTCCCTATAGTTCATCCAGTGCACTCTGAAATGGGGTATTTGCCAGTTGTCTATAGTAGAGATTCCTTCCAAAAAATGCCACATGCTTTGAGACTTTAGGTTATGTTTCTGTTATCAATTAATAGGCTATGTCAGTTCTTAACTTGATTTTTCTGTTGGGGGCTGAAGGGGATTTCCTATAGCAAATGTGTAGCCTGTAGTTGGCCCTGTCACCACTAGATGGAACCGCATCGTTGTCCGCGGTGGCCAAGGGGAGAGGAATGACATAATCAGTGGCTTTACCTATGGATGAGTAACTCATTAAGAGTTAAAAATAAAAAGAGTATATAAAACTCAAAAGGGTAAAAAGCGGGCCTGTTAGTTTATCTGGTGACTTAGCTGGTTCCTCTTCTAAAGCATCATTAGTCAAGGAGAAAAAGGGAAGAGCAGCAACCTCCCATCTCCTTTATCCTGGCCCTAACCAACACTGGTACTCAAGAGCCCACTTTGTGGTCTAAGATTTAGGAGAATGGAGAAATTTCAGTTCATAGTAATGGAAAAAGCAAGTTTCTAGGAGTCCTGAGTGAATAGATTGTTTATATTAAAATGAGATAAAATTAACTTCCTTAATTTTACCTGATTTTTTGCATTAGTACTAAAGATATATCTTCCTCATTGCATTAATTCAATTTTTTTGCACAAATACTTTTTTTCCTTTTTCTCTTTTTTGGCCATTCATTTCCTTTAGTCAAATGCAATAAAGGACTATTTACTTTCAAAATAAATTTAGCCTACCTATTTTTCCTTTTAAACTTTGTACTATCCTTTTGGAATAACTGGAGCCAATCACTAACTGTTCCATTCAACAAAATGTCAGATTTTCTCTTCAATAACTGGTCTTGGGAAAACTGGATATATGTAAGAGACTGAAAATGGATTACTGTCTAACTCCATACACAGAAGTAAACTCAAAATGGATCATAGACCTAAATGTAAGACATGAAGCCATAAAACTCTTCGAAGAAAATCTAGGCAAAAATCTCTTGACCATAATAAGCATGAGTAATTTTTTCCTGGACACATCTAATTAGGCAAGGTAAACAAAATAAAAAATGAACAAGTGGGACTATGTCAAACTAAAAAGGTTCTGTACAGCAAAGGACACCATCAGCAGAACAAAAAGCATCCTACAGTATGGGAGAATATATATGTAAACAACTCAACTTAGATAAGGGGTTAACATACAAAACATATAAAGAGCTCATATGCCTCAACACCAAAAAGACAAGTAACCCGATTAAAAAATGGGTGGAGAACCTGAACATATTTCCAAAGAAGAAATACTGATGGCCAACAGGCACATGAAAAGATGCTCCACGCTGCTAATCATCAGGGAAATGCAAATCAAAATGACAATGAGATAGCACCTCATACTAGACAGAATGGCCACCATCCAAAAGAAATAACAAGTGTTAACGGGGATATGGAGAAAAGGGAACACCCCTACACTGTTGATGGGAAGGTAAATTGGTGCAGCCACTGTAGAGAGCAATATGGAGGTTCCTCAAAAAACTAAAAATTGACATACCGTAAGACCCAGTAATTCCACTTCTAGGAATTTACCCAAAGAAAACAAAATCCCTGATTCAGAAAGATACATGTACCCTGTTTACTGCCACATTATTTACAAGAGCCAAGCAATGGAAGCAACCTAACTGGCTATCAATAGATGAATGGATAAAGATGTGGTACATATTCACAATGGAATATTATTTAGCCATTAGAAAAAGAAAGAAATCCTCCCATTTGTGACATGTATGGACCTAAAGGATATTATGTTAAGTGAAATAAGCCAGGTGGAGAAAGACAAATACTATGATTTCACTTATTTGTAGAATCTAAAAACAAAACAAAACGAACAAAAAGACCCTGAGAAGTGGCTGGTGGTTTCTATGGGGAAGGGGGTGGGGGAGGTGGGTGGGGACAAAGGGGCACAAAAATGCTCAATCATAATGTAAGGTGGCAGGGATGGTAGTACAGCATGGAGAATATAGCCAATGATTGTGTAACATCTTCCTGTGTTGATAGATACTAAATGCACTAGTGGGGGTGAGGACTTAATAATATGGGTAACTGCTGAACCACTGTGTAGTATACTTGAAACCAATATAAGAGTGTGTATCAAATGATACTTCAAGAAAAAATAGTAAGACTAACTTCTCCAGTATGAATGATGGGGCATCATTTTTAAAACAAATAAACAAAAATGTCAGATTTTCTCTTTTCAAATGTCCACCTAAAAATATTACATTAGAAAACACTACACAATAAAGAACTATATGCATAAAAAAGAAATGAAAACTTAAAAAAATTAATGACGCAAATACTCCTAAGAGATACTACTATACACAGTACATACCTTTTGACATAAATTCAGTGACAATGTAAATTGGCTCTTCAGAAACAACAGCATATAGTGGAACAAGTTTATCATGTCTTAATTTTTTCATTATCTGAGCCTCTTGAAGAAAGGCTTCTGGCATCATTGTACCTGGTTTTAGTGTTTTAATTGCTACTTTTGTGGTTCCATTCCATGTTCCTAGAGAAACAACACATTTTACTATTTTAATTGATTTTCAGACCAAACCTACATGAGCAGCAGTTACCACCAAATATTTTAACATATAAACTGTGGTATTTTAATCTGTGGCTAAACAATGACAAAAAACAAAAGTTCAGTCTTCTTACCCATCCATACTTCACCAAAACATCCTTGTCCTAGTTTAACCTCTAGTCGTAAAGATTCTCGAGGGATTTCCCAAGCATCTTTTGCTAGACCTTGAGTTTGTGGTTTCACAGTTGGACACACAGTTGTTAACTTATGGCATAAACCATCAGCATGTTCTAGATAAATGAATAAACTACATTGTAAAGTGAATTACAAAAATTAAGGTATATATACTGTATCCATGTTTTAAAATAAAAACAAAAACAATGTTCTATTAGTTTTACTCTAAAAGCACACAAAAAGGACATTATATATGAGAAGCAAAACATAAGAAGTGAAACATTTTGTTAGTTATTTTTATTGAATGCTTATTATGTCCCAGTTATTGTGCTAAGTCAGCACTTCATAAATATCTGGTATAAATGAGTCTTGGTAAACTTAAGCAATTTTCTCAAGGTCACACACTAAGTAAGTGTGGAAATGAATTCAAAGTCTAGGTCTGGCTGCCTCTGAATTTCTGCTTTTGACCACCGTGCTATACCATTATTTCTAATAATCATAAAAAATCAAGGAAAAATTTCAAGGAATTAATTTGTTACTTAAGGGAAATGGAAACACAAAACAGGGAATCCCAAATTCACAACAGCTAACTTAAAATCCTGCTTATACAGTCTTACTGTAAATAAGGCATGTTCCCTCTCATTCTCAACAAGTAACCACACAAATCCTCATTCTAACAACTATAATTACAGGTGATGTTCCTGCTTGGTAACCTATTAGATCAATGCCAAGATTGGTGTTGACTTGATAAACTCAGTTGGCAGCTAGCTCTCACTGAAGAAGAAACTGCCATGGAAACTACCTCCCACCCCCAAAATTTATAATTTTAAAACTAGCAGATTCATTCATGTACCAAATTGGCAATAAAAATTTTTGAGACAGAAAAGTACACTACTGAATACCTTTCAAAGGTCCTTGATAGACTGAAGAATGTCTATAGTTGTCATAGGTTAGTTTTCCAGGAAAAATGCATCTTCGGATTAAATTTTATTAGATTTATACTTTAGGAAGTCTTAGGTGGTCTAGCCCAGGAAGAGGAAAGTAACCCAAAAAGACATCTGACATAGTTTTTTTATTTCAAGTGTTTAGTTTTTCCTACTTAATTAAGTGTCCCTAAATAAAATATTTGCTTTTATGCTTTTTTATTTATTGTCACAATCTATCTTGCTATTTATTTAACTGTTAAGAAATGGAACATCAATGTAAACACTACACTAGTAAGATATAAGGACTCAAATGATGATAGTCTGATTGTAGCACATCATCCAGGAACCCAAATCTGGTAGGAAGTATGCCTGGTGCTCATTTTAGAACTATAATGCAACAGACATTTACTGAGTACATACTGTGTGTACAAAAGCTTGAACCATAAGAATCATGAAGACATGAATTTTGTCCTCATAAAATAGAACATGAGAAAATAATTTTC
Source organism: Smutsia gigantea (assembly GCA_032199065.1). Classification (NCBI taxonomy): domain Eukaryota; kingdom Metazoa; phylum Chordata; class Mammalia; order Pholidota; family Manidae; genus Smutsia; species Smutsia gigantea. The sequence continues at coordinate 77,844 of JAVSCE010013489.1, forward strand.
AGCTTCAAAATATTCACATACCTGTGTAGTGCTTAACCAGTTTCTGCAGAGTATCAAACTGTGCTCTGGTCGTGATATAGTATCCACCATTGTCAAGTTTCCTAATTTTGTAGTGTTTTACATTGTCACCCCTTACCTCATCCCAATCACGAATAGAGAGGGAATAAGCACCTAGGGGGTGGAAATGAATATTTTTACTATATCATTTTCAAAATGCTGCTCAAGAAAAATTTTATACTTACATTAAGGTAACAATGTTCATACCTTTAGTAGTTTCACTCTCTCTCACTAAGAAAATGCCTCGTTGATTCCCAGGATTCAAAAGTAATCTTTCAGCATCTTTTCTCCCCATTTTGCCAAAATACCATCTGGAAAAAATGTATAGTGTTCTGAGTTAGAAAGATTTAAGGGTCAGAAAGATTACATGTAAGTATTCCTAAGAATGGAGTAGGACAGGGAAGATGACAACGAATAGCTATAGAACATGCTTAAAAATATACTGAAATATAAGAAAGGATCATTATTTATTAAATATGAATATTATAAATACTATTGTCAGATTATACTCTGTCACAGTGTTTACACATATTTACTACTCAGTATGTCTCTTAAACTCTACCTGGCAGTCACAGGAACAGTAAATGGAGAAGGAAAGGCAACAATGACATACAGGCTTAGAGTCAGTGGCAGATAGAAATACTAAAACTGTAGAAGGAAAAATAAAAGTGGTTCTCTGGCAACAGTGTGAACATCTGTATCCAGTAAGGTGCAAGTAAACCATATCCAAATTATTAAGAACTTCAAATTAGTGTGGGTTTGATTTAACATGGCTTTGTGAAAAAAATGAGCTGTGGAGGAGCTCACAGAGTAAAACAGTTAAGTACCATGTAGAACAGAGACTTATGGAGACAAATTACATAACATTAATAAAAGCAAACAAACACTGATAAAGCACCTACTATATGCAAGGCACATAATGTGTTAAGAGGTGTGATATGAAAATGAAGTAGTATTTACGGATAAAGTTAGTTTGACTTAAAAGTAATTGTGTCACTGAATTACTTTTAAAAGTTGCAAGAATAATCCATAGAGCTCCCCTATATCCTCCACCCAGGTTTCCCAGCTGTTAACATTTTGCTTTATCATATTTTCTTTCCCTGTGTGTGTATCTTTCTGAACGGAGAGTAAGTTGCAAACGTACAGAATCACTACCCCTAAATGCTTCAGTCTGTCCTTCCTAAAAGACAAGGATACTCTCCTGCATAACCACAGAGCAAGTACTTAAGTCAAGAAATTAACCCTGATATATAATACTATCAAGAAATTAACCCTGATATATAATACTATCAGCTGAGGATAAATTTTTGAAGCGAGATACTACAGAATATAAAAAGGGTTAATGTAATTTGTTTAAAGTGGGGGTAGAGGAGGATGGAGACTAGGCTTAACACAGTATTATTAATGCAGATTCATTTATGATCCCACTGTAAGCAAATAATATGCCATTAATTATTAATTTTCAAGTAACATCTCTTATTAATATGATACATTAGCTGTGTTAAGACTGGTACGTAATTGTGTGTGTGTAAAGTTGTGGCTAAAAAGAATGTGCACTAAAACATTTAAAAAATCAAAGTAATTAATAAAATATGAAGTAGTGCCATACTCTTCTGCCTGAATGGAATCTGCAGGGGCTACATAATTGCTAGGGATATAGCCATTCTTTCCTGTAGCAATTGATCTTGCTTCCCACCAGTCTCCTTCCCTGCAACACATAAAACAACAATTACCACAAGGTAGGCTCTCACTCAAGATACATCTGCTGCAGTGTTGTCTTGTATCTGAAATAGATAATACTGCTTCCATGTTTTATTTATGCATTCATTTGACCAAGAATTAAACTCAAAGAAAAATATTTAAAAGTAGGTTATGTGAATTAAGGGAATAAAGCTAATAAGGAAAAGCAGGACTGCCTATTTCTGCTCCAAGCCAAAAAAAGAAAAAAAACTTACACTTTAATCTCAGTCGTAAGATTTTTTTTACATAATTCTTTCAACCTAAACAATAAACTATACTGAATAAAGCAATTTGAGAAGTGATCTTTCAAATTAGTTTTGATTAAATATTTTTTAAAAAGCTTTATTGAGATTTATATAATTTCCATACCATAAAATTCTCCCATTTAAGATGTACACTTTAGTGGGTATTAATATATTCATAATTGTGCAACTACTACCACAATCATTTTAGAACATTTTCATCACCCCCAAAAGAAACCTTGTACCCATTAACAGTCACACACTCCCTCCTATCCCCACCATTTGCCAACCACTTATCTGCTTTCTGTTTCTATGGATATGCCTATTGTGGGCATTTCATATAAATGGAATCATACAATAGGTTTTCTTTTAGACCGGCTTCTTTCACTTAGCATGTTTTCAAGGGTCACTATGGCATGTGTCAGTAGTTCATTCTTTTGTTACTGCCAAATACTTTTCTTTTTAACAATACTTAATAATGTTCCTTTTTAGTCATTTTAGGAAAAAAATCAGGTGCACTAGAACTCCTGCAGCCAAAATATTAGCAACAGGAAATAACAATACCTAGAATATATTTACAAAATGTTAACCATAAATATCCAAATAAGTCTAATATCAATTCAGAACATATACATAAGCCTTGACTTTTCTAAAGTTAAAATGAAAGGAACAAATATTATCAGTCTCTATTGAGGAGGATATATATGGGCTCCACTACCAAAAATTAAAGGCATGAGGTAAATTTGCTCTTTAGAAAATGAGAAGGAAAATCCCTCGGTAATTCAAGTATTTATACAAATTCATACACTTGGTTTGTAGTCTCCTAGTTTATGTTAAGTAATTTCAGATACACAAATTGAAAACTTTGCATTTGATCCTGCTAATCATTCACTAATTCATTCAAACATTTACGGAATACCTTATAAGTGACAAATTTAATGACAGGGTGTGCTGGAAACAGGTTAAGAAGGCAGAACTTACCCTGAAGGAACTCAGTCTAGAGCAGGGTTTCTCGTACCTGGCAATACTGACACTTTGGGCTAGACAATGCTTTGCTGGAGAGGAGCTGTCTTATACACTGTAGGATGGTCAGCACATATCTGGCCTCTACCCACTAGGTGACAGTAGCACCTCCCTGACTGTAACAACCAAAAATGTCTCCAGACATTGCCAAAAGTCCCCGGGGTGACTCTGCCCCAGGTTGAGAATACCTATCTAAAAGAATCATAAGCATGTGATAAATTATGATTCAAAACTGATGGCAGCTATGACTGAGGTTTGCACAGGGTGCTGTGTGAACATGGAAGACAGACATCAAACCCAGTGGGAGTTGAGGACTGAGCCAGGCAAGCAAGAGAGGAAGAATGTTAAGGGCTTCCTAGGGAAAGTACACAGGAATACACACTCTGAAGGATAAGTAGAGTTGGCCAGATAAAGGGAAAAAATGGAGAGATAAAGGAGTTGCATTCCAGAAAAAAGAAATGGCATGTACGAAGGTAGGGTGAGGGTGGGAAACCCCAGTGTACTCATAAAACTTCAAGTAAATGAGTACAGTGGGCGGGACAGTGAGAAAGGGGAAGAAGCTCAATGAATGATGCCTGCTATTATTTTTCTTTTATCTTGACAGCAACTAGTGGCCATTGAAGGATTTTAAAGCAGAGAGACATGGTCATATTTTATGTCCTGGGACAATAACTGCAGCAAGTGTCAGCAAGGATGAAAGCAAACATGGCTGGAAGTAAACTGACCATATTATGTATCTTAAGGAGTTACAAAGTGGTTGCTATGCCTGCTAATGAAATTATGGGATCTGTTTTCCATGTTTTCCGTAATAAGCACTGAATTTTCTATGGCGGGCCACTAAATGACAAAAACTCCGTCACTTAAGGAAAAAGCAACTTAATTTGGTCAGTTTGGGATTATAGAGGTTCCTTCCCTAGCCTTTTTGATTTGTGAAAGAGATAAGATCCTTATTAACCTGGCACTTAGTTAAAAAGTACACAGAATTCTCTTTATAAAGATTTTTTTCAAAGTAATGTACTTAGTTGCATATACTCCCTCAATCCTCATTCCTAAATCTCTATTCCTTATGGCATAACCATATACAATAGCACAATTTGTAGAAGTAATAACTGCTGGCTATGGCAGCAGTATAAGGCTGTGTGTTTAAAGAGACCAAATGCATTATCCAACCCAATGGGCAGATCCATGCCCCACCACTCCCATCTCTAAATGAACTAGCTCAGTGGTTTCAGTACTAAGACTAAGTGTCTGTCAGTATCTCTCCCTCACAAAATATTCACAACACTTACGTATTGTTAATTATTTGAAATCTTTCACCCTTCTTAAATGAAAGGTCTTCTGTAGTTCTAGCTTCATAATCATATAAGGCCACAAATACTGTAACACCACCTATTGGAGCAAAGAAAGACCAAGGATAAATTATATAAATAAATTCACCAAAGAGAAATAAACCAATACCAGCAAAAGAGCTTATGCATAGTTTACTTCCTAGTTTCCAGAATCTACTTTAAAACTGGAGATTTGGGCAGATGGAACTTTCAAGTTAGTAAAACACTCTCTTAAGACGTCGAGGAAATGAAATTACCATACTCTACAAATTCTAAATTTCTGCAGGCCCAGAGAAATAAATTTAATTTTGATTTATAGCAGCAACATCTCCAGCTTTAAAAGACAATCAAAGTTCTTCGTTGGCAGAAAAAGCATTAACAAGTATTATAAACTAGGGGCACTGATCATCTCAATTTCTTACAAACAATGGGTGAACATTTCTATCCTTAAAACTTATCATTAACAGTAATAACTAGGGTTTTAGTAAATTTTCTTATACTTAACATGGAAAGATAACAACAGCATGTTTTTCTTAGATATTAATTAAATGGTATGGTTGATATGAATTATAAATTCCAAAAATAACTGTGTCATATGTAGCATGGTGTCCAGATGCTTAAAAACAGTATACTCTGCAAACAAAAGACAGATTACCTCATTCATTTGGCTTCTCCCCTGAGTTCCAGCCTATGTTAACTGCCTATCTGACATGTCCACTCAAATGTCTGAAAAGCATTCAAACTTATTAAGTACAAAACAAAGGTGCTGATTTTTCTACTGTAACCTGTATTGGTCAATGCTTCCCTAACTAAGTAAATGACACTACTATCCAGCAGGTACTCAAGCCAAGCCCATTCCTATAGCACTGTCAGTTCTACTTCTAAAATAGCTCATTTACATACTTTCTTTTCCACTACGACTGCTGCCACCCTAATCCAAGTCCCAGTTCTATCTCACTGGGTCTGCTGGGGCTGGAGAGGGTAGTACCCTCCTGACCCATATCTTTATCCATTCTCCACACTTGCCCGAGTTTTTTAAAAAGGAAATTCAGTTGTGCAAATCCTTTACTTATTTCTGGCTTTTGAATAAAATTCATACTTCTTACCAGAGTCTCTACACGTCCAGAGTAATCCTGACTCTTAAATTCCCTATTATAATTTTATCCACTCTGCACTAGTCCTCAAAACTGCCACGTTTATCTGTTATCGCCTAAACTTTATATCTGTTATTCTCTCTTCGCAGAAAGCTCTTCTACCAGCTCTGCACATATTCAGTTCATTCTCATCAATCAAATCTCAGCTCAAAGGATTTCTTCTCAAGGTGGCTTTTCTTGATTACCTAAAGGGCTCTTGCCAGTCATTCTGGATAGTTCCTTCCTGGCATTTAAGAACAATTAATGATCCTGTTTAGTTGTTTATTCACTAATTATTGTCCACCTCTCGTTATACTGTAAATTCCATGAGGGCAGAAACCTTGTTTCTCTTGCTTACAAGCCTTTCTATCTGGCATTCAGACACTTCGTATTTGTTAATAAATGAATATCCAATGAATGGACTAGTTCACATAAGTAAACTGCCTAAGGTAACTAAGGTATGTCTTTATCAACATTTAATCATTTTAGATTATTATCTTTATCAATCACACAAAGAATTTAAACTTGATGACTGAGAAATTATGGCAATTTTTAATCAATGATTATTTTATGTGTTCATTTCACAATCAGTGGATAGCTCTCATCCATATTTACTGTCTGTAAAATTTTTTAAAATTAAGGAATCATGCATGTGTATGCTGCCTACAAGAGACTCACTTTAAAACCAAAGACACAGACTAAAAGTGAAGGCATGGAAAAAGATATTTCATGCAACTAATAGGCAGAAAAAAGCAGGAGTGGCAGTACTTGTATCAGACAAAACAGACTTCAAAACTAAAAGTCACAAGAGACAAAGAAGGACATTACACGATGATTAAGGGGTCAATCCAACAAGAAGATATAACCATTATAAATATCTATGCACCCAACACAGGAACACCTACATATGTGATACAAATACTAACAGAATTAAAAGGGGAAATTGAATGCAATGCATTCATTCTAGGAGACTTCAACACACCACTCACTCCAAAGGTAAGATCAACCACAGAAAATAAGTAAGGAGACAGAGGCACTGAACAACAAATTAGAACAGATGGACCTAACAAACATCTACAGAACTCTACACCCAAAAGCAGCAGAATACACATTCTTCTCAAGTGCACATGGAACATTTTCAAGAATAGATCATATACTAGGCCACAAAAAGAGCCTCAGTAAATTCAAAAAAATTGAAACTGTACCAACCAGTTTCTCAGACCACAAAGGTATGAAACTAGAAATAACTTACACAAAGAAAATGAAAAATCCTACAAACACATGGAGGCTTCACAACATGCTCCTAAATAACCAATGGATCAATGACCAAATAAAAACAGAGATCAAACACTATATGGAGACAAATTACAACAATAATTCAACACTGCAAAATCTGTGAGATGCAGTTGAAGCCATGATAACAGGAAACTATATTGCAATACAGGCCTACCTCAGAAAAGAAGAACATGTGAACACTCTAAACTCACAATTAACGAAACTAGAAAAAGAAAAACAAATGAGGCCCAAAGTCAGTAGAAGGAGGAACATAATAAAGATTAGAGCAGAAATAAATAAAATCAAGAAGAATAAAACAATATAAAGAATCAATGAAAGCAAGAGCTGGTTCTTTGAGAAAATAAACAAAATAGATAAACCCCTAGCCAGACTAACCAAGAGAAAAAGAGAGTCTACACACATAAACAGAATCAGAAACAAGAAAGGAAAAATCACAAAGGACACCACAGAAATACAAAGATTGATTAGAGAATGCCATGAAAAATTATATGCCAACAAACTGGATAACCTAGAAGAAATGGACAACTTTCTAGAAAAATACAACCTTCCAAGGCTGACCCAGAAAGAAACAGAAAATCTGAACAGACCAATTACCAGCAATGAACTGGTAATCAAAAAACTGCCTAAGAACAAAACCCTGGACAAGATGGCTTCACCGCTGAATTTTATCAAACATTTAGTGAAGACCTAATACCCATCCTCCTTAAAGTTTTCCAAAGAGTAGAAGAGGAGGGAATACTCCCAAACTCATTCTATGAGGCCAGCACCACTCTAATACCAAAACCTGGCAAAGACACCACAAAAAAAGAAAATTACAGACCAATATCCCTGATGAACATAGATGCAAAAATACTCAACAAAATATTAGCAAACTGAATTCAAAAATACATCAAAAAGATCAGCTATCATGATCAAGTAGGATTTATTCCAGGGATGCAAGGATGGTACAACATTAGAAAACCCATCAACATCATCTACTACATCAACAAAAAGAAGGACAATAACCACATGATTATCTCCATACATGCTGAAAAAGCATTTGACAAAATTCAACATCCATTCATGATAAAAACTCTCAGTAAAATTGGTATAGAGGGCAAGTACCTCAACATAACAAAAGCTATATATGACAAACCCACAGCCAACATTATACTTAACAGCGAGAAGCTGAAAGCTTTTCCTTTAAGATTAGGAACAAGATAAGGATGCCCACTCTCCCCACTTCTATTCAACATATTACTGGGGGTCCTAGCTACAGCAATCCGACAACACAAAGAAATAAAAGTCATCCAGATTGGCAAGGAAGAAGTTAAACTGTCCCTGTTTGCAGATGACATGATATTGTACATAAAAAACTCTAAAGAATTCACTCCAAAACTACTAGATCTAATATCTGAATTCAGCAAAGTTGCGGGATACAAAATTAATACGCAGAAATCTGTTGAATTCCTATACACTACCAATGAACTAGCAGAAAGAAAAATTAGGAAAACAATTCCATTCACAATTGCATCAAAAAGAATAAAATACCTAAGAATAAACCTAACCAAGGAAGTGAAAGACCTATACCCTGAAAACTACAAGACACTCATGAGAGAAATTAAAGAAGATACCAATAAATGGAAACACATCCCATGCTCATGGATAGGAAGAATTAATATTGTCAAAATGGCCATCCTGCCTAAAGCAATCTACAGATTCAATGAAATTCCTATCAAAATACCAACAGTATTCTTCAACTAACTAGAGCAAATCATTCTAAAATTCATATGGAACCAAAAAAGACCCCAAATAGCCAAAGCAATTCTGAGAAGAAAGAATAAAGCTGAGGGGATTATGCTCCCCAACTTCAAGCTCTACTACAAAGCCACTGTAATCAAGTCTATTTGGTACTGGCACAAGAACAGACCCATAGACCAATGGAACAGACTAGAGAGCCCTGATATAAACCCACCTATATATGGTCAATTAATATACGATAAAGGAGCCATGGACATACAATGGGGAAATGACAGCATCTTCAACAACTGGTGTTGGCATAACTGGATAGCTACATGCAAGACAATGAAACTGGATTATTGTTTAACCCCATACACAAAAGTAAACTCGAAATGGATCAAAGACCTGAATGTAAGTCATGAAACCATAAAACTCTTAGAAGACAACATAGGCAAAAATCTCCTGAATATAAGCATGAGCAACTTCTTCCTGAATGCATCTCCTCAAGCAAGGGAAACAAAAGCAAAAATGAACTCATGGGACTACATCAAACTAAAAAGTTTCTGTATGGCAAAGGACACCATCAACAGAACAAAAAGGCCTCCTACAGTATGGGAGAATATATTTGTAAATGACATATCCGACAAGGGGTTAACATCCAAAATATATAAAGAACTCACAGGCCTCAATACCCAAAAAGCAAATAACCCGATTAAAAAATGGGCAGAGGATATGAAGAGACAATTCTCCAAAGATGAAACTCAGATGGCCAACAGGCACATGAAAAGATGCTCCACATCACTAATCATCAGGGAAATGCAAATTAAAACCACAATGAGATTATCACCTCACACCAGTAAGGACGGCCAGCATCGAAAAGACTAACAACAACAAATGCTGGCAAGAATGCAGAGAAAGCGGAACCCTCCTACACTGCTGGTGGGAATGTAAGCTAGTTCAACCATTATGGAAAGCAATATGGAGGTTCCTCAAAAAACTCAAAATAGAAATATCATTTGACCTGGGAACCCACTCCTTGGAATTTACCCAAAGAATACAATTTCTCAGACTCTAAAAGACATATGCACCCCTATGTTTATTGCAGCATTATTTACAACAGCCAAGATATGGAAGTAACCTAAGTGTCCATCAGTAGATAAATGGATAAAGAAGATGTGGTACATATACACAATGGAATACTATTCAGCCATAAGAAAGAAACAAATCCTACCATTTGCAACAACATGCATGGAACTGGAGGATATTATGCTAAGTGAAATAAGGCAGTTGGAGAAAGACAAGTGCCAAATGATTTCCCTCATTTGTGGAGTGTAACAACGAAGCAAAACTGAAAGAACAAAATAGCAGCAGATTCACAGACTCCAAGAAGGAACTAGAGGTTACCAAAGGGAAGGGGTGTGGGAGGGTGGGTCGGGAGTGAGGGAGATGGGGATTGAGGGGTATTATGTTTAGTACACATGGTGTGGGGGGGTCATGGGGAAAACAAGTGTAGCACAGTGAAGGCAAACAGTGAATCTGTGGCATCTTACTACACTGATGGACAGTGACTGCAATTGGGTATGGGTGGGGACTTGATAATATGGGTAAATGTAGTAACCACATTGTTTTTTCATGTGAAACCTTCATAATAGTGTATATCAATAATACCTTAATAAAAAATTTTAAAAATTAAGGTATCATGATATACAATCTAATGAAGGTTTCCCATGAACAACATTGTGGTTTCAATATTCTCCCATATTATCAAGTCCACCCACCCGCCCATCACTGTCTATCAACATAGTAAGATGCTATAGAGCCATTACTTGTGTTCTCTGTGCTGTACTGGGAATCATGGCTATTTTTTACTAAAGTGTTTAGAGTTAGGGAGTTGTAATTAACACCGTAATTGACTTTTTGATGTCCATAACTCCCCAAATAAACAGTGTGATAGAATTAGTGTATAGCATTCCTCTAGCCCCTATTATTGCTCTGGAGGTGAGTAGAGCAGAGGACAAATTTACAATTCATACCTGCAGAAGTGACTCCTCTTTTGCCCCCACTGGTAGAGTAAGGACACATGCTGCTCAATTTGATGCTGGCAGCTGTTTTGCCAAGCCTAAGGATAAAGTGGACACCCTGAGGGCTGCAGGAGAGAGATCAAAGCAACTGAGTCCTGGATGACATCAAAGAACTGCTGAACTAGGGAATCCTGGCACTTCTTAAGCCAGCTGTGGTTACTCAGGGAAAAGCATCCTGACCTGGGGCCCTGCACAAAAGAATTCTCTTTCTTTTAAAGTTTCTGACTACTTTTTTGAGCATTTCAAGCTCCATGAAAGGTTGTCAGCTGTCACTTCTTGCTGTTCTCTGAAAGGATATCATAATGTAATAAACAGGGTTCTGGAAGAGAATGTTAAATCTGGGCTTTTCTGCTTATTACCTGTGACTCTGGGAAAAAAAACCACTTAAACTCTGAGTCTCAGGATTTTTCTTTTTTAAATCAGTAGGATCTGACAGAAAAACTGTACGATCACCACACTGGCATTTAACTAACATTTATTAAGTAACCACTATAAAATTTTAATAGTTTACAATCCCTAGAAGTTATACCATTATTGAAAGAGGGGTATTATGCTTTTAATCTCTATCTCCCCCAGTGCCTGCCACATAGAAGGCACTTAATAATAATTTGAAAAATGAACTAAGGAAATAACGGTGTGAACCCCATACATAATCACCATCAGATCATCACCAAGTTTCCCAGAACAATTTTCATGTTACAGTAAGATTTTAATTTTTATGTAAGAAGCTTTATCATATAAACTTATTATAAAAGTCCTCTAGTAAGTTATTTTTCTTACAACAGGCAAAGCCTATGTATGTATTGCCCAAGGTCACACTCTCAAACCTACAGCCGAATTGTCCATTTAAATCTCACCTGTTAATACAGCAGGGTAGGAACTTGGCACCACTGAGAATGAGGAAGATGCTCCTCCAAAGGGCGTCACCCCTGAGGATCCTCCAAATGGTGTTATGGAAAGACTGCTAAAATTAACAGATGTTCCCTTTGCTGAAGAGGATGGTGTCACTGCAGTGTGCTCTGCTCCATAAAGGCTGATACTCGTACTGACAGGTTCTGGAGTGTTTTCAGTTCTGTATTTAATGGCTGGACTTTTGTTCTCTTTACTTTTAATGCAGCCCATTATCAAATCTACAGAGGCATTAAGACAAATATTTTGAGAAGTAGTTAATATACAGGATACTTCAAAAAGATGCAATTCAAAGGTTGACTTTAAACAAGGCATTGCTCTCCTGAAAAAAGTAACATTAACAAAACAACCTAGACAGTTGTAAACGAAGTTTCTTCTCCTCATTTATCTTTATTGCAGTTTCGCTAAAGCATCAGTCCAATCATGTAACTCCTTCTCGAGCTGAACCATTTTTAATGGTCCAATGACAACATGCAGTGTGCTGGGAAAGCCATTAGCTCTGAAGCCAGAGAGACTTAAGTTTGAATCCTAGCTTCTTACTTACCAGTGGGGTGACTTCAGGTATGTTGCTCAACCTCTCTACACCTCTGTTACTTGATAAAATCACCTACTTCATTAAGGTTTTCTATGAGGATTAATTTATTACCATTTCTAGGCAATACCTGGCACACAGTAGGTACTGGCAAATACTGGTTGCATTCTTTCTATACCAGCACTTTTTACATCTGAGCCACACATATAATTCTAAATGTTCTAGCAGCCACATTAGAAAAATAAAAAGAAACAGGTAAAACTCATGTTAATAACATTTTATTTAACCCAGTACATCTAAAATACAATTATTTTAACAAGTCATCAATATAAAAAATTTTAATAAGATGTTTTATATTCTTTTTTTTGTACTAAGTCTTAGACTTACAGTACATCTCGGTTTGACCAGGCACATTTTAAGTGTTCAGCAGTGTATGCGGTAGTGGCTACCATATATAAGACAGTGTAGCTCTATATCTTTTTCCTTACTGATAGTCACACTCCCAAAGCTCACCAAATCTGACCCCAACCTGTCTTTTCCAACTCCATCTCCTACTATTTCCTCATTCTTATCTTATGCATGTTAAAAAAAAACTGTTTCCTCAATACATAGCCCTGTGCTTTCCTTCCCAGTTTTATGGGTGTTTTCCTCCTAAAAGTGCCTCTGTTCATAATATTCTCCTTTTACCTCTATCTGCTAAAATATACGCAGTCACTGATGCTACTTTTGCCACAAATGCTACTTTTCCATTTAGCTTTCCCCATAATTAGTAAAGTATCTTTTTCCTTAAAACCTCCAATGTACTTTGGGAAATTTCTATTATGGGACTCTCACCTACTCCATTTTTGCCTAATTCCTACCCTACCACCAAATTATAGGCAATACATTTCTTAAAAGCAAGAGTTACTCATCTCTTACATATAGCATATCAATATGACTTATGTACAGGCTTACCAATACTACAAAATCTACATTATTCACTTCCTGCAGAGCACTAAAGGGGATTTTATTAATTCACTTTTGAAGGTCAGTTTTTCCCTTACAATATGGCATTCAAAAGGAAGTAGGTGACTGATAAGGCAATCGCTTCATAAATTCTTAAAGTCTGAACATTTACCGCCTTGGCTATATAATAATTTTAAATGTAGCTATAAATATTAAATTAGAAATAATCTCAGAATCTCAGAGTTGGAAGGTTTTCATATCACTATCACTTAAGAGATGTTAAGTACAAGCACTGAAACATAACTTGGACTAGAAATTTTAATATCTACTAAAAACACTATGGAGAATTTCAAGTTAAATATATAAAAGGCAAGTGCTTCTAAAAGTGTTAGGAGAAACTTAAAAGCTAAGTCATTTCATAATCTAGTGTCTTCTGTATTTCTAGCCTCATAATCACTTAAGGCCACAAAAATAGTGACATCACCTATTGGAGCAAAAAAAGACCAAGGATAAATTATATAGATGAATTAACAGAAGAGAAATAAACCAATGCCGGCAAAAAGGCTAACACTTAGTTTTTTCCTAGTCTCCAGAACCTACTTTTAGAAGCTGGAGATCTGGGCAGATGGAGTTTTCAAGTTAATAATATGCTCTCTTAAGACCTTCCACAAAACTACTGTACTCTACAAATGGAAAGACTAACAGATACATGATGGATAACTTCCACATGGGGGCAGGGGTGGGGACAAAAACTCTTAACTGAACACATGAAGAGAGCTACTCAGAAGAGTAAGACAGCCTATCAAGAGTCAGTTCACAAATGAAATATAGAATGCCAATTAGCATAGAGAGCTACGGCCAACCTTCTTAACCTAATAAATGAAAATTTGTAAAGGTACATTTTTTGCTTATCAGATTGGCAAATTTTGACTAAATATTCAAGGACGATGGGTGAATTTTAATCAAGGACGATGGGTGAATTTTAACCAACAGTCACGATATATACACAAACTGTTCAACTAGAAAAATATTTTAAAATCTACACAAAAATAAACACAATGGAATATTATTCAGCCATAAGAAGAAAACAAATCCTACCATTTGCATGGAGCTAGAGGGTATTATGCTCAGTGCAATAAGCCAGGTGGAGAAAGACAAGTACCAAATGATTTCACTCATCTGTGGAGCATAAGAATAAAGCAAAAACTGAAGGAACAAAACAGCAGCAGACTCACAGAACCCAAGAATGGACTAACAGTTACCAAAGGGAAAGGGACTGCGGAGGATGGGTGGGAAGGGAGGGAATAAAGGGCATTACAATTAGCACACATAATGTAGGGGGGTGCATGGGGAAGGCAGTATAGCACAGAGAAGACAAGTAGTGACTCTATAGCATCTTACTATGCTGATGGACAGTGACTATAATGGGGTATGTGGTGGGGACTTGATAATAGGGGGAATCTAGTAACCACAATGTTGCTCATGTAATTGTATATTAATGATACCAAAAAAAAAATCCACACAAAATTTTTTCAAAATGATGTATACCCCAAATCTAAATATTAGGAAAACATAAAAATAATTACATAAATTAGACTTCAAAAAAGAGCAGTGTGTACTGGAGAAAAAATTATGAAAGCTAGCAAATGTGCTACTTTAGTGTTAATAACAAGATGACTAAATTTATCACAAAGGTTATTATAACTACCAACCCCCATTTCCCACTTGCATAATTCCTCATTTCTACCTTTTTCTTCATCTAGGATCTTTGCTTAGGCCTTTTCCTCCAGAAGACATCACTCCTAACTTAGCTCCTCTTCCTTTGAAAGGCATACCTCTTTTTTCTTACCCTACCAGTCAGTCATCCATTACTACTCTTACTCTGTGCACCTGCCTCTTCTTTTAATCAGAGTCTCTGGTCCAAGTCTTCACATCTACCCACTTACCCATTCTAGTAGTTCCAGGGTAGACCATCACTTCAGTCCAGATCCACCAGTGCCCCAGTATCAACGCACAGGAGCCATCACTGCTGCCTACCTCCTTTATAAACGTTACAAATGCAGGGTGTCATTTACATTTTTAAGTAAACTTCACATGCAATATGAGTTAAAAATTTTGGGGGGTTGTCTCAGAACTGTAACATCATGTAAACCACTTACATGGGAAGGCCTCTTCCAAGTTTGAAGATACTAATTCACAGATATATTTATTAACAACATATATTTATGAGACACTATAAAGGTAACTGACAATAGCAACAGACAGTCCCTTTACTTTAAAAAAGGTCACAAGTAAGTGTAGAGAACAAATGCAGTGTTGTATAATGTGAACAATGCCAGAGTGAAAACAATGCTTGAGTGGAGGTATGTATAAAACATGGGAACACAACATAAGTTACCAGCTCTGCCTTGAGTACTTGGCAAAGAAAATTTTGCAAAGGCAGTAACATCTAAGCTAGGTCTTGAACAGCTGGATATTTAGGGAATAGGAATACTATATTCCAGGAAGAATGAAGAATGTACAGGAGGGCTCAGATGCTTGAAAAAGTGTGGTGTATCTGGGGAACAGAATACCTCTCTGCAGCAAGAGTGTAAGGGGGTGTTGTGAGCATGGTGGGAAAGATAGTGAGGGTAGAGGAGAGTTTACAGACAAAGGGACTTAATTTGCTACACAGTAACTTTTAGACTTTACCCAGGGAGCCCTGGCAAGTATTTAAGATTTTTTAAAAAGGTGAATAGCAGAAGAAGGTGTTTGCTACTATGGTAGAATTATGAATGACAGACTGGAAAGAAAGAATGGTGGCAGTCAGTCAAGATATAAAATTATTGCAATGACCGATGTGAGAAAAGACAAAAGCAGAACACTGTGGGGCCAAAGATGAGGGGGAAAATGAGAGGTAAATACTACGTAGAATAATCAAGTTTAGATGATCAGTTCAATACGCGTGGAGGAGATATGAAGAAAAAGGAGTCTTTATTCACTCCCCAGAATCTACTGGACTTTAAAAGTAGTGACTCTGTGTATGTTAAGGAATGGATGACTCCAAAGTTTCTAGTTTGAACTGAGTGGAAAGTAATGCCACAACTGAGGTAGAGAAGAGAAAAACAGGTTTTTCTGGACATGTGAGTTCGTTGTCAGATGTTAGTTTTAGATGCCTATGGGGCATCATGTTGAAAAGTCTAGTAGGGGAAGGATAGTAATTCAAAGCTTAGAAAAACCAGAAATGAGAGAAAGATTAAACAAAAATATTTTTACAGTTTAACCACACCTTTTGGAGATGATAAAACTCAACCAAGATACAGACTTGGAGTTATGCAAAGAATTAATTCAGTGTTACAGAAAACCTATATAATAAGGGATGGACAGGCAAAGAAATTAAAGCAGCAGCAATTAGAGTTGGGTGTACTTCTATCAATATAAAAACATGGTTGGAAAAGACAATCATCAACTTTGAGATAGTAGAATGTGTTGGAGAAGTTTCAACTATATCTGTGGTGTTTTTTTTCCTTAAAAGAAACATGAAACAAACAGAGGAAAAAATGTTAATGTACTAAATGTAGGTAGTAGATAATAACAGCTGTTGAGGTACTTTATAATGTTTTTAATAAAAAGTAGAATAGTATAGTGGGGATATATACACTTCTATACTTCCAGGAAGAAAATGGCTAATAATGCTAAAGAGCAAAATGCAGTGAAGCAGTATTTAAACATATTATAAAAGGCCAGATGATGAGTAATTAGGCGCTCACTATTGACTTTAGTACGAGCATATCTTAGCATCTTTGCAATAAAAGCGATATCGCAATCTGAATAATAAATTAATGACTAGGCCATGAAAATGTGGGAAATTTTTGGAAAGCAACATTTTCATAAGTTGGGAACATAGACTTTTTATCAAGACATTTTCTAGGATTTCTTTGTCTAGTTCACTGATTCTCTTCTTCAGTCTTAGTGTAACCTAATACAGCAGATCCTTGGTTATTCAACAGCCATTCTTTCCGTTTTGACAAAAGAACACTGATTTGTTTACCTTCCTTCTATTAGCCAATTCCTTCATCTGTCCAGCCCTAGATAGTAAATAATGATTGACTTAAGCCACTCATGTGGTCTTATTCTTTTTGCCAATTAACTGTGTAAGCCACACGCACGGGCTTCTACAAAGTTTTCCTCTTTTGTAAAACAGAATACAAAATAGGAATATTCCTTCCCTAGCTGTTATCATCTATGATGCCTAAATCTGAGGCAGCCATCCAGAGACTACAAAGTACCCATCTAAAAGGAGGACACCATCATCCTGAGAAAACGGCAGGGGAAAGATGAAGGAACCTGGTTCCTCGGCGATGGTGCTCAGGTACAGAGTTATATGACCCCAAAATAACCCTAGGATACATTTGGGCTCCAGAAATCTTATTATGTGACATAACAAATATCTACTGTATAAACCAGTTTTAGTTTTGTTACCGGCAGCTCAAAGAATCTTAAAATATAAACTACTTAAATAACATGACAATGGTTAATATATTAAATCCCTTTCAACATATCAAGATTCAACAGTTAACAAAAACAGATGCCAAACTTCCTTCAAAGTATTTACACAAATCTGAAATATCTTTAAAATTGTAAAACTCAGTTTATAAAGGCTAAATTAAAATTTTGAGCTAAACAATCCATACTTGTATTTGATTGAGCAAAATATGCATGAATATTTGCCAGTAAACAAGGCTTTAACTCAATTTTTAGTAGTAGTATACTGCTACTTTAAGACTTCCTTAACCTATTTAAAATTAAAGTTACAGAAACTTCTTTTAGACAATAATCAGGAATTTTTTCCTAAAATGTTTTTTTAATTCAACTTTGAGGTATAATTTACGTACAATAAAATATACCCATTTAAAGTGTACAGTTCAAAGAGTTTTTTGCAAATGTTTATAACTATGCAACCAAAATTACAATCACAATAGAGAATATTTCAGTCACCCCAACCCTAGCCCTAGAAAACCACTGATTTGTTTTTTCTAACTAAAGATTTATCTTTTCTGAAGTTTCATATAAATACAATCATACATATGTAGTGGGTAGGGGAAAGGCTTTATTTTTTTGCTAAGCATTATGTTTCTGAGATAATTCTATATTGTCACATATATAGTTAATTTTTTTTTGCTACCTAGAACTCCATTATATAGATATACCATAATTTGGTTATCCATTTTCCTGTTTTATGATTATTTGGGTTGTCCAAGTTTGGATTATTATAAATAGAGTGGCTATAAACATTCCCATACAAGTCTTTTGGTGGGTGGATGTGTGTCTCTCCCCTCCCTCATAAATACCTAGGAATAGAAGGGATTGGTAAAATAAAGTTAAGCATAACTTTACCATAAGCTGCTAAACTGTTATCCATGGTGGCTGTACCATTCTGTATCCCCTCCAGCAATTAATGTGAATTTCAGTTGCTCCATGTTCTCAACACTTCTAAGTCTTTCTTTTCCCTTTCAAAAACCCATCATATGTTTACTTGGGTTTGGACATGATCTAAATATTCTGTACCATTCTTCTGCATTTTTATTCTATCTAAAATGCTCTGGCAACCACCCCCAAGATGCCTCCATGAGCTTTTGTAGTCAACCTCTTCTCCAAATTTCAGGCAACTACTGATATGTTTTCTGTTCTTACAGTTTCAACTTTTCCAGACATCATGCAGTGCACAACTTTTTGATTCTGGCATTTTTCCCTTAGCATATGTATCTGTGAACTATCCATGTTTTTGCAGGTATCAGATCACTGCTTTTTATTGCTGAGTAGTATTCCACTGTATGCATATACTACTTTGTTTATTCATTCCCTCATTGACAGACATTTGAGTTGTTTCCAGTTTTTGAAAATCACAAGTAGAGCCGCTATGAGCACACATAGGTTTTCCTGTGAACATAAGTTTTCATTTCACTCAAGTAAATACTTCTCAGTGAAACTGCTGGGTTTTATGGGAATTATAATTTTAAACTGCAAAATTTTTCCAAAGCAGCTCTAACATTTTGCACTCTCACAATCAAAATGAAGAGTTCCAATTGCTGCACATCCACATTGACTTGTTACTTTTTTTTTAATGGTGTGTAGTGCTATTGTTGTTTTAATTTACATTTCCCTAATGCTAAACGCCTAATACTAAGCACCTATTCATGTGCTTATTTGCTACCCATATCTAGTTTGATGAAATATCTATTCAAATCAGTCTTAACTGTGTTGTCCATTATATTCTGAAAATAACATTTATTACTATAATACCATTATATTCTTTATGTATCCTGAAGTCAAGTTATCAGATATGTGTATTATAGTATTTTCTCCCAGTCTATAGGTTGATTTTCCATCTTTATAATATCTTTGGACATGATTTTTAATTTTGATGAAGTTCAATTAAGGATTTTCAATGTTAATGTTTGTGCTCTATGTGGCCTATTTAAGAATTCTTCACCAGAAGACTTTCTCCTACCTTTTCATCTAGAAATTTTAACTCTTTACATCAGGCCTACTGAGCCATTTTAAGTAAATTTTTGCGTAAGTTGCAAAGTAAAGTGTGAGGTTCAATATTTTAAAACTGGGTATATACAGTTCTTCAATTACCATCTGTTAAAAAGGCTATCCATTTCTCACTGATTATCTTGGTATCTTTGTCAAAAATGATTATCTGGGTCTATTAGTTCTATTGTTCTACATATCTATGCTTGTCAATGACCACAGTCATCATTACTATATATAGCTTTACAGTAAGCCTTGAATTAGATAATTCCTCCATTTTTTTCTTCTTTTCAAAACTGCTTTGGATTATTCTAGGGCAAGGGTCAACAAGTTTTTTATGTAAAGGGCCATAGAGTAAACATTTTAAGCTTTGTGGAATAAATGTTCAACTGTCACAACTACTCAACTCTGTCATTTCAGTGCAAAAGCAGCTACAGACAATACATAAATGCGTAAGTGTGGCAGTGTAGCAATAAAGCTATTTCCAAGAATAGGCAATGAGCCAGATTTCACAAGCAAGCTGAAGTTTTCCGAGCTGTACACTTTCCATGGAATTTTTAAACAAATTTTTGCATTTCCGCACAAATTTTACAATTAGTTTATCAATCTCTACAGAAATGCCCACTGGGATTTTTATTGGGATGATAGTGAATTTACAGATCAATTTGAAGAGAACTCACACCTTAAAAATATTGATCTCCTGATCCGTGAATGAAGTGCTCCATTTACTTAGGACTTAAAAAAATTTCTCTCAGCAATGTTTTGTAGTTTTCAGTGTACAGATAGGTCTTGGCATTTCATGGTTTTTTTTATGATACTACTGTTAAGTGGTATATTATTTATATTTATTATTCATTACTTATGTATTAATACATATCAATACATACATATAACTACATAAATGTATACGCAGACACACCTGATACTTACACACTGACTTTGTATTTTGTGACCCTGCTAAAATAAATTAATGTGTTAGTTCTAGTAGCTTTTTTGTAGGATTTTCTACATTCAAGATCATGTACAAATAAATGCTGTTCACTCTTTCCATACCGAGGTGTATGCTTTGTTATCCCGCCCTTGCCTTACTGCACTGGCCAGCACCTCTGTTACAGTGTTGAACAGAAGGAATGAGAGAGAACATCTTTGCCTCTATCCAGATCTTAAGGTGGAAGGCATTCAGTCTATCAACATTAAGTACATTAGCTGTAAGACTTTTTGTAGCTGGCTTTCATCAGGCTGAGGAACATTCTAATTCTTAGCTGAGAGTTTTTATCATGAATGGGTGTTAATTCTATCAAATACTTTTCTGTATCTACTTAGAAAAATCACATGGGTTTTGTCCTTTACTCAACTGTTAAGATGAATTACACAAACTGATTTTTGGATATTAACTCACCTTGGCACTTTTGCAGTCTTGGATTAAAACCCATTTGGTCATGCATGGTATATCATTATATATTCCTGAAAGCTAATGCTTTGTTCAATATTTTTATGTTAATGGTCAAGAGGCTTATTGCTCTTTAGTTTTCTTATAATTTCTTCATCTGCTTTTGGTATCAGAGTATAATATTGGACTCATGAAATGAGTTGGGAAATTCTTATATTATTTTAAAGAGTTGAAGATTAGTATTACTTCTTCCTTAAATGTTGGAAAGAATCCACCAATGAAGCTACATGGACCTGAAATCATTAATTACAAATTCTATTCTTTAACATACAGGTCTACTCATGTTCTCCATTTTTCTTATATCACTTCGATAGCTTGTATCTTTCAAGATTTGTCTAACTCATTCCAGTTCATAAATTTATATTAGCATAAAGTTGCTCATGACATTCCTTTATTAATCTAGTTTAGCACCATTGCCCTTTGGGGGTTTCCTTTAATACCAATGATCAAGAACTTTTCCCTCTAGCTAGTAAAATCTCAGATGCCTGGCCCAGCCCTCTGTGACCCCAAAGGGCCATCCACTCACACCAACCTGGTCACTCTTTGTTTGGCTTTCTGGTTTCACTCTATACATGTATATTCCAGAATTCAGGGAGGAAAAATCAGAGTGACCCCCATTTTTGCATTATTTTTCTATTTAATGTCCTACGGAAGTTTTGCCCTGCAACTTCCAGCCACGTCAGCCTCCATGAATTCTGATCTCTGTCTCCTCAATT
Source organism: Smutsia gigantea (assembly GCA_032199065.1). NCBI lineage: Eukaryota > Metazoa > Chordata > Mammalia > Pholidota > Manidae > Smutsia > Smutsia gigantea. The sequence goes on from JAVSCE010013489.1 coordinate 99,531, forward strand.
TGTTGAGACCATTGTCCTTTACCCAAGATTCCTGTCCATGCTCTGCAATCCAGACTGTGCCTCTAGGCAGAAAGCTAGAGTGACAGGTGACTGTACAGCTCACCTTCTTTCCAAATGTTTAGGAATCACAGTCTTGAACTGCTGTTGTCCAGTGTCTGAAAACATGATTTCTTGTATTTTGTCCAGATTTTCAGTTTTTTTGGGGGGTTTTTTTGGGGGAAGGGGTGTTAAATCCATCATAGCTACTTAAAAAGCCCTTAAAAGTTAATCCCTAGAAAAACATTTCATTCCTTGCTTTTAATATCATTAGAGTACAGAAAGAATTAATTTCTAAATACATTTGTACCTTGGTTTATGTAAAAAAGGGTTTATTCATTAATAATGATCACTTTCAAACAAACTAACATTTAAGTGTTTTACTGTAATCAGTTAATGTGCTCTCTGGCACTTTTAATTTCAAGAAAGAAAAATAATTTTTAAAGTATCATTTCTTTGAGTACCTCCTTAGTAAGTCTAAACTTTAGACTCAGCTTAATGTTAGTTACACTCTTTCAGTTTCAAGGGCTTTTATGCTAAAGATAAAAATGATTAATAGGAAAGAGGCAAGAATCCCATAAAAATCAGAAACTACAGAACAATCTGATCATACAGATTAATCCCAAAAGGCTGATGTTTAAGTTTGAATGCAGGTCTTGATACTAGGATATCTTTGCTTTATTGTTAGGAGCTTATTGCTTCCCTACCATAATGTAGATTCAGCACATCTTACTATTTATGTATCCTGATGCTTTAACCAACTACTTCACTTTTTACTGGGATAGCTGTTTCCTACCTCATAATTTGTGTTTACTCATAATTTTGATTCATTTGTGATCTATATTCTAGGTTCCCTCAGCCTCCCAAAGCCACTGCCTGATTTGCCATTTCTGAGTTTGCACTGGCATGAAAAAGAGTAAAAGGCAAAAAATGTAAATTGCTATCCAACTGCCCTAAGTTAGTAATTAGTAGTTTGACAACAGGGGCTTGCCCTTAGTAGACTGTGGGCCTAGAAGGTACTGTGACGACTGGTCTGTTCATTGTTAAGTTCTTGCCTTAATAGCTAGTATAGACACACATTTCAGCAAAATGTACTAGAGGTGAAAACCTCTCAGACTGAAACAAATTTCTGCATTAGATTTTTGTTTTCTTTTGGACATAAAGGCAGAGATCTGGATGATTAATGTTCAATGCTTGTCTAGTCCCACTAAGTCACCTGCCATTACCAGAGGGTAGAGTCAGGGTAATACATGCAAAGTTTTACCTTGATTCCTCATTACACCTGAACTATCGAACTGCCTTCTCATCTTCCCTGGATAATGGGCAAGAGAAGACAGAGCGGAACTAAAAACATTAACAGAGCTTTGCGGATGAAGCAAGTACTGAGGAGCAGAGACATAAAATGAATAAAATGGTTCTTTTTCTATTTCTTATATGGCTGTCTTGTCATCCCCAAAGAATATAAGTTATTGTGCTATTAGCCCTTGAACAACATGGGTTTGAGCTGCATGGGTCAAATTATATGTGGTTTTTTTTTCAATAAACATATTGGAAAATTTTTTGGAAACTTTCAACAATTTGAAGAAACAATTCTTTTCTCTAGCTTACTTTATAGTAAGAATACAGTATGTAATATGTATAATATGTGTTAGTCAACTATGTTATCAATAGGCTTCTGGTCAACAGTAGGCTATTAGTAGTTAAGTTTTTGGATTCTAATTTATATGTGGATTTTCAACTGTGTGTGTTTGTGGCAGGAGGCGAAGGGGGGCAGTGTTGGTGCCCCTAACTCCTGCACTATTCAAGGGTCAATTGTACTTGAGAAGTAGGACCAATACATTTGCCTTTTGTTTCAAAATCCTGTAGGAATAAAGGATTAATAAGGTGGTGACAACAAGAAATGTACCAGATATTTAAGATGGCTAGCTTTCTCTTTTCAAACCTCTGACCTTTCATAATCCTCTCTATTGCAATTTCCCTGCTTTTCTTTCCACATATCCCACTTTGGCAAAATTTATTCCAACTTTCCCACGTTTCTCACACTTGCTTAAAATATAATCTGAATTTTCTTGATTTCTGACTATCCTTGTTAATTCCACATTAAAGCTGTTCATTAAATTCCCCAATCAACACCATATTGCTAAATCCAATAGTCGATTTTCAGTCACCTTACTTGACCTGTCGGCCACCTTGAATACAGGGAGCACTCCCTCTTCTTTAAAATGCTTCTTCCACCTGGTTCCTAGAACACACACCACTAATCCTCTCACCACCACCTTCTACACCCCACTTTCCTGGCTGCTCCCGCTCAGTCTCCTTTGCTGGTTCTTTCTCATCTGCCTGAACACATCTACACACAAAGCTGCAGGAAGGGCTTGTCTATCTATATTCATTCCTTTGGTGACATCACCAAGTCTTGTGTCTTTAAAGACCATCATACATTGATGATTACCAAATTTATATCTTTATGGACTTCTGGTCTTCTCATATGAACTCCATATTAGTTTCATAAATATCTACTCAATATCACCTCTCTAAAGTCTAAAAGCATCTGAAAATTAACATTTCCAATACTCTCAATTTCCCTTCCCAAACACACTTGTTAACTTTCCTATAAAGTCTTTTTCTTAATGATCTCTATATAAGATATTCTCTTTATTTTCTAAATATGAGAGTGAGATTTTTATTGCCTTCATTCTTGTATCCTCATAACTTGAGTAGAATTTGAACATAATAAGCATCAATAAATACTTTTTAAATGAATGAATGCCTGCTTTGTTTTTCTTCACATCCTAATCATCTTCACTTCTACAACTCTGCTTCATAATCTGGCAATTTATGGTGACTCTCAACCTCTAATTCAACCCAAGGGGGTTCTAACATGTTGACTGCCTAATAATAATCTTCATAAAGTAGAACTCGGTTACAACATTCTCCAGGATAAACCTTTCGATGGTTTCCTACTCCCTACAGAATAACATCCCAACTCATTAATCTGGTATACCAGGTTAACACACCCAACTCGCTTGCCCAAAGTCCTTTCCCTATCACCTGTTAATCTTCCAAATTATGGACTTGGGGTAGGAGGAAAACAAAAGCCAATTAGATGTTAACTACACAAATTAGGCAGAAGAGATAGCAGGATGTTCGAAAGCCCACAGACAAAGAGAGAACAAAGTGAGTTTTAAAACCATTAGTAGTTTGGTGTTGAAGTACACATAAAAAAATAAGAAGGGAAAGATGAGACCAGAATAGACAGCAACAGGGAAGAGAACATATTTCCTTCTACTTAACACAAACTGCTTTAGATATATGGCCATCCATTTAATTTTTGTTGAAAGCATCAATCGCTGAATTGTAACTTGATTCTGTCTAATTCTATCCAACAACCAGCCTAATGGTTTTTTTCCCACTAAAAGGCCAAGCATAGCAAGAGTTCTAAAAATAGTTGTTTTCCCAAGTACATCTATCTTAACTTATCAATTCCAGATAAAAGTTTTTCAACTTTGAATCAGGTGGTCATATATCAGAATTACCTATGTTATATCAGAACCTGCTTTGTAACAGTATGTTTAGTAGACCTGGAACAAATTTGAAATAATTTTTTAATGCATCTGGCTCAATCATTAGCAGATAACACTTTATATTGTGAAGCGTTAAGGTATTCTGCTTTAATAATATTTTACACTTTGATGTGCTGTGTATGTCTCCAAAGTACTTTATTATTGTTCAGTTTGATCCATAATAATCCTAATGTCACAAGGAAAAGAGCAGGGATAATCTCTACATTTTATATTTAAAGAAACTGACGCCTAGGAACGTTAAGTGACTTGCTCAACAAGTTGAGGCTAAAAATGAGCACAAGTAGGGAACTGGGTCTTCTGGGTTCTACGCCACATTCTTTCAACTACCATACAGCCTCTAGGAAATCTGTGTTTATAACATTTTCTGTTTTTTTTTTGGTAAGGTATTAAATATTAGCCCTTTAGAAAATGATACAAACATGATAACACCATTGGCAGGCAGCATCACTACTCCACTTACAACACAAATCTAACTGAAAAAGCATGCCGCCCTCTCTACCATGACCACATTGCCTTATTAGTAATGATGAAAAATTCTCAGATGATTTAACATACTTTTGAACTCATTAAAAAAAACATTTAGCTGTACATTATTTCTATAAACTAACTGTAGAAAGCTAATCTCTTATGACATATGCTGTATCCAGTGGCAGGGAAAAAGCCCTACTTTGGCACTTTGCCCAGATGGCTCCAGTTTACAACTAAGAGTTTTAAATCTTTAGGAAATCCTAGAAAAATAAATTTATAGACCTAATTTTATAAAATCTGAAATGATCAATCCCCATAAATTACAGTGCTCTATAGGCTATAAACCTAGCCATTGGTTTTCTCTAACTTTAACTTTTAAATCTTCTACCTTATAAAGCACAAAAGATAGGCAGGACGATTACAGTCTAGAAAAATAGGGAGGAGGAAACAGCAGACTACTAAAGGGCGTGCACTTTGTCTTGAAAAAGCAAACAAAGAACTTAATTTTCCAAGGGTCAAAGGAGAATAGAAAATGTTAGCAATGGAAAACTGTGCTTGCAGTGCTCACTGACAGCAATTTTCTACAATCCTTTTTTTTTTGCATTTTACATATAGAAAAAATTAACCTTAAAAAAAAGAGAGATTCAAGATGGCAGTGTGAGAGGTAAGAGAGAGAACTCCTCCCAAAACAACCGACAGTGTGAAAATATAGTTAATACAACTAACCCTAAAACAGCAATAGGAACGAAGGCTGCACCAGACTGCATAGAGACCTCATGAACACAGCTGACCTAATGAAACTGGGTAACGTACCAAAGCCTTGATCCGGTGGGACCTGAGCCCTTCCCTGACACCAGCTCACCGGCAGGAGGAAGAGAAATGGAGTGGGAAGGGGGTGGAAGCCTGGGATTGCTGAACACCTACCCCTGGAGATCTGCTTTGTGAGCAGAAATCTCCATTGTGTGCTGTTCTGGAGGATGGGGAGTTGGGACAGGCGGAGTGCTTGAGAAACACATTCTGGCTGTTTGTGGAGGACAGGATCCACACCCGGCCACTCTGAGACAAGGGAAAGGCAGGTGGTCTGACAGGCTTCCTAGCAGCAAGAGGGCTGTTGAAGGAGCAGGGTTTGCACGGACCTTGCTGTGCGGGAGAAGGGATAGGGGGACAAGGTTTCTGGGCGTGCTCTGCACAGCAGATCGGGAACTTTGAGGAGCTTCAGGCACTCCATTCCCCTGGCTGGCTATTCAGCTCCAAGGCTCCCACTGTGATATGCAGCCTGCTGAGCCTTCCTCCTGGCATGACAGCATGGGCTCACAAACCAGCAGTCACTGCACTGGCTTCAGGCCAGCAGGAGGTAAGCCCCACCTACAAGAGCTAGAGACCCAAAGCACAGAGGCTTACAACCTCTGTGCCTGGCCCACTGGCTCTGATACGGGAGACAGGCACAGCAGACTGGAAACAGAAAACAGATCTTCCCTCCCCCCAAGCACCAGCTGCACTCCCCTACGACACCCAAACTCACTCTAGGGGCTGAGCAGGTCCAGAGACTGCAGCTTCTGGGCAATAGAGGGCACCACACAGATATATGAAACATCAAAAGAACATGGTTCAGACCAAAATCTCAAAAACCCCCGAAAAAGGGCCAAATGAAACTGAACTCACCTATCTTCCTGAAAGAGAGTTCAAAATAAAAATTATAAACATGCTTATGGAGGTACAGAAAAATATTCAAGAATTCAGGAACAAATTTAAGTTAGAGATTCAATCATTAAGAAATTCCATATCTGAAATGAAACATACAATGGAGGGATTTAAAAGCAGATTACATGTAGTAGAAAAGACAGTAAATGGAATAGAAATTAGAGAAGAGGAATACAAAGAAGCTGAGGCACAGAGAGAAAAAAGAATCTCTAAAAATGAAAGAATATTGAGAGAACTGTGTGACCAATCAAAATGGAACAATATCCGCATAATACGGGAACCAGAAAAAGAAGAAAGAGAAAAAGGGTAGAAAGTGTCATTGAGGAGATAATTGCAGAAAACTTCCCCAATTTGGGGAAGGGGTAGTCTCTCAAGCCATGGAGATACACAGATCTCCTAACACATGGGACCCAAGGAAGACAACACCAAGACATATAATAATTAAAATGGCAAAGATCAAGGATGAAGACAGACTTTTAAAAGGATATAGAGAGAGAAAAAAGATCACATACAAAGGAAAACCCATCAGGCTATCATCAGATGTCTCAACAGAAACCTTATAGGCCAGAACAGAGTGGCCTGATATATTTAATGCAATGAAGCAGAAGGGTCTTGAACCAAGAATACTATACCCGGCAAGGTTATCATTTTAATTTGAAAGAGGGATTACACAATTTTCAGATAAACAAAAGCTGAGAGAATTTACCTCTCACAAACTACCTCTACAGAGCATTTTGGAGGGACTCCTACAGATGAAAGTATTCTTAAGGCTAAATAGATGTCACCCAAGGGATAGACAAACAGTACAGAATATGATTTACAACATACAAAGAATGAAGAAAGAAGAAAAAGGAGAAAAAAAAAGAATCTGTGGGTTGTGTTTGTAATAGCATATGAAGTGAGTTAAATTCGACTGTTAGATAATAAGGGAATTACCCTAGAACCTTTGGTAACCACAAATCTAAAGCCTGCAATGGCAATAAGTACATATCTATCAATAATCACCCTAAATGCAAATTATCTGAATGCACCAATCAAAAGATATAGAGTCACCGAATGGATAAAAAAACAAGCCCCATCTATATGCTGCCTACAAGAGACTCACTTCAAACCCAAAGACAAACACAGACTGAAAGTAAAGGGATGGAAAAAAATATTTCATGTAACTAATAGGGAGAAAAAGCAGGAGTTGCAGTACTTGAATCAGACAAAATAGACTTCAAAAAAAAGAAAGTCACATGAGACAAACAAGGATATTACATAATGAAAAAAGGGTCAGTCCAAGAAGAAGATATAACTATTATAAATATCTATGCACCCAGCAGAGGATTACCCATGTAAGTGAAACAAATAGTAACAGAATTAAAGCGGAAATAGAATGCAATGCATTCATTTCGGGAGACTTCAACATACCACTCACTTCAAAGGACAGATCAACCAGACAGAGAATAAATGAAGAGACAGCAGCATTGAACAATGTATTAGAACAGATGGACATAATGGACATCAACAGAACACTCCATCCAAAAGCAACAAGATATACATTCTTCGCAAGTGCAAATGGAATATACTCAAGAATAGATCATATATTAGACCACAAAAAGAACCTCAATAAATTCAAAAAGATTGAATTGTACCAACCAGCTTCTCAGATCACAAGGGTATGAAACTAGAAATAAATTACTCAAAGAAAATGAAAAGGCCTACAAACACATGGAAGCTTAATAACATGCTCCTAAATAATCAATGGATCAATGACCAAATAAAAAGAGAGATCAAGCAATATATGGAGACCACAAAATCTGTGGGATGCAGCAAAGGCCGCGCTAAGAGGGAAATATATCGCAATACAGGCCTACCTCAGGAAAGAAGAACAATCCCAAATGAACAGTCTAAACCCACAATTAATGAAACTAGAAAAGGAAGAACAAATGAGGCCCAAAGTCAGTAGAAGGAGGGACATAATAAAGATTAAGGCAGCAATAAATAAAATTGAGAAGAATAAAACAATAGAAAGAATCAATGAAACCAGGACCTGGTTCTTCAAGAAAATAAACAAAATAGACAAACGCCTAGTCACACTTATCAAGAAAAAAAGAGAGTCTACACACACAAGCAGAATCAGAAATGAGAAAGGAAAAATCACTATGGACACTACAGAAATACAAAGAATTATGAGAGAATACTATGAAAAATTATATGCTAACAAACAGGATAACCTAGAAGAAATGGACCACTTTCTAGAAAAATACAACCTTCCAAGGCTGCCCCAAGGAAGAAACAGAAAATCTGAATAGACCAATTACCAGCAAAGAAATTGAATTGGTAATCAAAAAACTACATAAGAACAAAACTTCTGGACCAGATGGTTTCACTGCTGAATTTTATCAAACATTTAGTGAAGACCTAACTGCCATCCTCCTTAAAGTTTTCCAAAAAGTAGAAGAGGAGGGAATACTCCCTAATTCATTCTACGAGGCCAACATCACTCTAATACCAAAACCAGGCAAAGACACCACAGATTAAGAAAATTACAGACCAATATCCCTGATGAACATAGATGCAAAAATAGTCAACAAAATATTAGCAAACTGAATTCAAAAATACATCAAAAAGATCATCGATCATGATCAAGTGGGATTCATCCCAGGGATGCAAGGATGGTACAACATTCGAAAATCCATCAACGTCACCCACCATGTCAACAAAAAGAAGGACAAAAACCACATGATCATCTCCATAGATGCTGAAAAGGCATTTGACAAAATTCAACATCCATTCATGATAAAAACTCTCAACAAAATGGGTATAGAGGGCAAGTACCTCAAGATAATAAAATCCATATATGACAAACCCACAGCCAACATTATACTTACAGTGAGAAGGTGAAAGCTTTTTCTTTAAGTTCAGGAACAAGACAAGGATGCCCACTCTCCCCACTTTTATTCAAAATAGTTCCAGCATCCTAGCCACAGCAATCAGACACACAAAGAAATAAAAGGCACCCAGATTGCTAAGGAAGAAGTCAAACTGTCCCTGTTTGCAGATGACATGATATTGTACATAAAAAACCCTAAAGAACCCACTCCAAAATTACTATATCTAATATTTGAATTCAGTAAAGTTGCGGGATACAAAATTAATACACAGAAATCTGTTGCTTTCCTATGCACTAATGATGAACTAGCAAAAAGAGAAATGAGGAAAACAATTCCATTCACAATTGCATCCAAAAGAATAAAATACCTAGGAATAAACCTAACCAAGGAAGAGAAAGACTTATACTCTGAAAACTACAAGACACTCATGAGAGGAATTAAAGAAGATACCAATAAATGGAAACACATCCTGTGCTCATGGATAGGAAGAATTAATATTGTCAAAATGGCCATCCTGCCTAAAGCAATCCCTATCAAAATACCAACATCATTCTTCAATGAATTAGAGCAAACAGTTCTAAAATTCATATGGAACCACAAAAGACCCTGAATTGCCAAAACAATCCTGAGAAGGAAGAATAAAGCAGGGGGAATTACACTCCTTGAATTCAAGTTCTACTACAAAGCTACAAAAATCAAGACAATTTGGTACTGGCACAAGAACAGACCCATAGACCAGTGGAACAGACTAGAGAGCCCAGATATAAACCCAAGCATGTATGGTCAATAATATACTATAAAGGAGCCATGGATATACAATGGGGAAATGACAGCCTCTTCAACAGCTGGTGTTGGCAAAACTGGACAACTACATGTAAGAGAATGAAACTGGATTGTTATCTAACCCCATACACAAAAGTAAACTCAAAATGGATCAAAGACCTGAATGCAAGTCATGAAACTATAAAACTCTTAGAAAAAAACAGGCAAAAATCTCTTGGACATAAACATTAGCAACTTCTTCAGCAAAGGACACCATCATTAGGACAAAAAGACATCCTACAGTACGGGAGTATATATTCATAAATGACATATCTGATAAGGGGTTGACATCCAAATTATATAAAGCGCTCATGCATGTCAACAAACAAAAAGCAAATAAGCCAATTTAAAAATGGGCAGAGGATCTGAACAGACACTTCTCCAAAGAAATTCATATGGCCAACAGGCACATGAAATGATGCTCCACATCACTAATCATTAGAGAAATACAAATTAAAACAACAGTGAGGTATCACCTCTCACCAGTTAGGATGGCCACCATCCAAAAGACAAACAACAAATGTTGGCGAGGATGTGGAGAAAGGGAAACCCTCCTACACTGCTGGTGGGAATGTAAATTAGTTCAACCATTGTGGAAAGCAGTATGGAGGTTCCTCAAAAAACTCAAAATAGAAATACCATTTGACCCAGGAATTCCACTCCTAGGAATGTATCCTAAGAATGCAGGAGCCCAGTTTGAAAAAGACATATGCACCCCTATGTTTATCGCAGCAGTATTTACAATAGCCAAGAAATGGAAGCAACCTAAGTGTCAATCAGTAGATGAATGGATAAAGAAGATGTGGTATATATACACAGTGGAATATTATTCAGCCATAAGAAGAAAACAAACCCTATCATTTGCAACAACATGGATGGAGCTAGAGGGTATTATGCTCAGTGAAACAAGCCAGGCGGAGAAGGACAAGTACCAAATGATCTCACTCATCTGTGGAGTATAAGAACAAAGAAAAACTGAAGGAACAAAACAGCAGCAGACTCACAGAACCCAAGAATGGACTAACAGTTACCAAAGGGAAAGGGACTGGGGAAGATGAGTGGGAAGGGAGGGACAAGGGGGAAAAGGGGTATTACGATTAGCACACATAATGTAGCAGGGTGGGGGGATACGGGGAAGGCAGTATAACACAGAGAAGACAAATAGTGAATCTATAGCGTCTTACTACGCTGATGGACAGTGATTGTAATGGGGTATGTGGTGGGGACTTGATAATAGGGTGAGCCTAATAACCATAATGTTGCTCATGTAATTGTACATTAATAATACCAAAAAAAAAAAAAGCTGAAAAAAGAAAAAAAAAGCCAACTCATTCTAAATTCTTGGTGGTTCCTCATGGGTCCTTCAATGAAATCTGGAACAGGATCAGCCACAAGAAGGACCTACTACAAAGAATATTAAAAAAATTGTAAAGAATACTTAAAACTTATTGTGTTAGAGATTAGTGTAATAAAAATTACTTAGAAGTTAATGTAAAACCCCAAGAATTTAAAATACTAAGCTCAACATAGAACACATGTAAATTTTGAAGATCCCAAGTATAAATTAATTACCTTTGGCTAGTGTAAGCAATTATTTAAAAGTTTGTTGGGAAAAAGGCACTTGTAAAATATTAGGCATCATCCCCTCTACAAATTCAGTGACGTCTTGGAAAAGAATTTGATTTTATGCCTATCTTAAAATTTTTATTCTAATTTTCACCTACCATCCTTTATCCAGATTTTTGACCTACAAATTTCAGGGAACAATTAGATAATATTTTCAAGTCCTTATGTCAATTGATTTATGGATTTAGATACTGTATGGATTCTTCTTCTTCAGCTGGTGTTTTAAACCTTAAAAATAAACCATGCAACTATTTCTTTAATAATGTATATATCCATTCTGGTTGTTTAAGTCTCTTTAGAAACAAATGATGGCGAGGATGTGGAGAAAAGGGAACCCTCCTACACTGCTGGTGGGAATGTAAATTAGTTCAACCATTGTGGAAAGCAGTATGGAGGTTCCTCAAAAAACTCAAAATAGAAATACCATTTGACCCAGGAATTCCACTCCTAGGAATTTACCCTAAGAACGCAGCAGCCCAGTTTGAAAAAGATAGATGCACCCCTGTTTATCACAGCACTATTTACAATAGCCAAGAAATGGAAGCAGCCTAAGTGTCCATCAGTAGATGAATGGATAAAGAAGAGGTGGTACATATACACAATGGAATATTATTCAGCCATAAGAAGAAAACAAATCCTACCATTTGCAACAACATGGATGGAGCTAGAGGGTATTATGCTCAGAGAAATAAGCCAAGCCAAAAGAGACAAGTATCAAATGATTTCACTCATATGTGGAGTATAAGAACAAAGAAAAAATACTGAAGGAACAAAACAGCAGCAGACTCACAGAACCCAAGAACGGACTAATAGTTACCAAAGGGAAAGGGACTGGGGAAAACGGGCGGGAAGGGAGGGATAAGAGGGAAAAAGGGGCATTACGATTAGCAGATGTAATGTTGGGGGGGCTTGGGGAGGGCAGTACAACTCAGAGAAGACAAGTAGTGATTCTATAGCATCTCACTACACTGATGGACAATGGCTGTAATGGGGTTGGTGGGGGGGACCTGATGAAGGGGGTAGTTTAATAACCATGATATTGCACATGTAGTTGTAGATTAATGATACCAAAATAAAGTATAAAAACAAATAAATAAATAAATAAAATAAAAAGTCCAAAAAAAAAGAAAAAGAAAAAAATCTCTTTAGAGACGAGAAATTAAACATACATTTTAAGAAATATCAGTGTATAAAAATTTACCCAAAGCTCTTTAATTTTTCCCAAATTCCTGTGATATTAATTCCACTATACTTCGGCTGTAACAAAATCTTGAGTTTTATATGTATGTTTTGTCAATAGATTTAAAGTTTAAATGGTTTATAAATCAAATACACAACTGTAAAAATGATGTTAATGCAGCAGAGATCTGGGGAGAGGGAGCTTTGGCAACAGAAGCAATAAGCGAAGACAGTCAGGTGTGTTTAAAAAAAAGTAAAGTAAGTCCTGTCAGGAAACATGGCTGGAGATGAATTTAGGGAAGAAAGGTAAGAAATAAATTAGTTTAATCTGTTACAGCTCTCAGAGACTAAGAAACTTTCTGATCTTTGACACCTTGTGCTGCAGGCCTTGCATTCTGTTAAACCACTAGCCTTTTCTCAACAATCAGCAGATACTGTATCCTCTCCTCTTGTACACTCAAGCTATTGTTTGTAGTAATAGGGGTAGGAAAGAAATTTTTTTAAATGTTTGATTGGTATCCAGGAATTTAATTATAAGTTATTCATATTATGTATGTTTAAAACCATGTTTTTTTCCAGTTATAAAAAGCTTTATTTTGAAATAATTTAGATGTACATAAGTTATAACCACTCTCTTTTAAAACGCTGTCCTTCTTTTAAACTTATTTTGCTACCCAGTATCTTTTCTCAAGCAAATTGTAGTTCTTGAAGTGAACCGTTTATTTTGGTTTTATTAGAGTTTAATACAAAGTTTTAAAATGTTTCCTACAAAATTTTAATTGCCAGATATGTTAAAACACATTTTAACTTTTGACTTTCTGCCCTGTCATAATTTAAAAAGCCATGGTTTTGGCATACACTAAGTACTTAAATGTTTTCTTAGCTTTTGTTTCATTCAAAATCAATGCCAATATAATTCCCTGGTTATCTACTAGGTAAAAGGATATGTGAAGTACCAACTTTGCCTTTAAATAGGCCTGTTGTTTCTTCTAAAAATAAGTCTACAGAATGATGGTAATTACACAGAACGTCAAAGACAACCAATGACTTTTGAGCAATTTGTTGGAAGAGAACATGATTTTACTTTTTTTAAATTAATGAAAAAAACTTTCAGATCATCTAACATTATCAAAACATATCTACGGGCATTCTCTCCCAGAATCATAAACTGATGAAAGATCAGTTCTCGTTCTGTCACGACATCCACTCGCTATCAGAGGTGCTTTTAAGCTGTGTCTATTACTGGGCATCCACTGGAACATCTCCCAGAAATCTCAAATTTACTGTGACCAAAATGGGAACCATTATCTTTCCCATCAAAATCTACTCTTCTTTCTGTCACACGTCTCAATGAATGTTAAGTACATGTACATGGCCGCCTTCGTCAGAAACATGAGTCATTCTTAACTCATGCCCTTCCCATGTCCCACATATCCAATCAGTCACCAAGACTTGATAACATTACCCTGTAATCTCTGAAATTCTTTCACTTCTCCCTCAACTATTACTTCCCTTGGCTGTCAGTCACTTACGGTATGGATTATTGCAAAAACTTCCTTAACTGACCTCCATGCCTCTAGTGTTACTGTTTCTCCAGTCTTTTCTGGATATAGTGTGAACAATGTTTTTCTTTAAAAAAAAAATCAGATTAGGAGCCTTCAATGGCCCAGCCCCCTCTTGCTCCCAATAAGAGTCCAAACTCCTTAATATGAAATAGAAGGGCCTGCATGATTTATTTTACCTCTCCTGGCTCATCCCCTTCCATTCATTTCTTTGCATTCTTGATTCCCACATACTGAATTTCTTTTAGATTCTCACCTTGTTCTTTTCATAAATGCTTGGCACAACCTACCTCTTTCTTAAGCTTGCTTTGTGACTACTCAGCCTTCAGGTCTTATATTAAACGTTTAAGGACTCTTTTCCCTGATCTCTCATGTGCTCTTACAGTACACTTTATCCCCTCCCTACAGCTTTTACTACACTTGTTACTGTTTGTCTCTATCCTCCTCTAAACTGTGAACTTTGGGACAGCAAATTTTTGTCTCTATTGTAGCCTGGCCTACTGACTAGCCCATAGTTGATTTCCAATAAATATTTCAGAGTGAATGAATAAGAACTGACTTTGGAGTTATACCTACATTGCAATCCTAGTTCTGTCATTTATTAGCCATTGTGATCCTTGACCAAATTACTTAATTGCTCCTAAGCCCAAATTTCCTTTTATTTTTATTTTTTTTGAGGAATAAAAAAATCTATCCTGCAAGGTTCTGAGAATTAACTGATACTGTATGTAGAGCAGCTAGTACATACCCTAACAAAATAAAGTATTTGCTTTGGTTAATGCTCTTCTGGTTACAAGGACAGAATCTGACTAGAGGTACCTTAAGCAAAAGGAGGTGTTTTTTTTTAACAGTCTCATGGAATTCAAAGTCGTAATAAAAAACTAGAACCAGGAATCCCAGTAAATGAAAGTTAGTTTGTTCATTTTCTCTTTTTTCCTGGTCCTTCTCTCTGTCCCCAACCCTTTTTTCCCTATCTCCTCCACTCCTCCCGGTTTATCCACCTCCCCCCCACATCCCCATCACATTTGCCTGTCTCTCTCCACTCTCCACCTCTGCGACCCTATTCATCTGCTTCATTCTTCTCTCTTGTGGCAGAATGGCTTTTCAGCTCTTTACTTCACATGGTAGAACATGGATGCCAACAGTTAAAGAGCTATTATCTTCACTTTAGAGCTAGACAGAGGGATTCTAAGTATCAACTCGAAATTCCTGAAGGACTCTAACCCAGATTGGGTGAGCTGCCTTAGAAAATGAATCTGGGCAATGAAAACACTCAGCTTACTACTACATCAATTAACTAAAAGCAATTAATGTTTCAAGAGAATTATTTTACTTAAGAAAAACAGCTACAAGAATATATTAGTAGTCAACTTTTAAGTTATACCAATTTGATTATAACTACCTATGAATGGAAAATGTGGTTATCAACATGAAACATGTAAAAAGGATTATCCTCTCTTTTAACTTCCTAAACTTCTGATCTCAACAGCTAATGATGCAAAACAGACTACAAAGGTAAACTCTCTTTTTTAACAAAGGAAAAGGATACAAGGATATTCTAAGAAAGTTTATTATACTGTATGCTTTAGCTAGACAGACAACCAAAGAGAAAAACTGGGAGAAATCTCAAAAATCACTTCTTAAAATTTAAGCTAGCACTCTTATCTAAATGCCTTCCTCATATCTTGTTCCAAATTGAACAGAAGAAAACCTTACGTGGAAAAAACATGTGGGGAAAAATCGTCACATAACCTTACAGCTCTCTAGCAGTAAGTATGAATGTAGTGTTACATCAAAATTGAATCTGAAAGCTTAACTTAATTGAACTGGAAAGACCAGGATAAAACAGAGAGAAGTGAGTTACCATATTGTTCCTCTGCCCCCACACGATTTCTTGAAGCTTCTGTATGTATCATATGCTGGTTCATTTTTCACTTGATATTAATTATTTGTAATATGCAATTAACACTAAGGTTTTTTTTTTAGCTTTTTCCTTTCAGGATAATAAAACAAGCATGGTAAATTACTTACATTAAGCAAAACAGGCAACGTAAATGATTAGCTGAGTTCCCAAATTTCACTTTGGTAGAAAAATGTCCATTTTCAGATACATTTTTGTAATATATATGGCCAAAACTTTTTTTTTCTTTTTATTGCCCCTTTTTCCCTCTTATCCCTCCCTTCCCGCCCATTTTCCCCAGTCCCTTTCCCTTTGGTAACTATTAGTCCGTTCTTGGGTTCTGTGAGTCTCCTGCTGTTTTGTTCCTTCAGAATTTTTTCTTTGTTCTTACACTCCACATATGAGTGAAATCATTTGATACTTGTCTTTTTCGGCATGGCTTATTTCACTGAGGATAATACCCTCTAGCTCCATCCATGTTGTTGCAAATGGTAGGATTTGTTTTCTTCTTATGGCTGAATAATATTCCATTGTGTATATGTACCACATCTTCTTTATCCATTCATCTACTGATTGACACTTAGGTTGCTTCCATTTCTTGGCTATTGTAAATAGTGCTGCAATAAACATAGGGGTGCATCTGTCCTTTTCAAATTGGGCTGCTGCATTCTTAGGGTAAATTCCTAGGAGTGGAATTCCTGGGTCAAATGGTATTTCTATTTTGAGTTCTTTGAGGAACCTCCATACTGCTTTCCACAATGGTTGAACTAATTTGCATTCCCACCAGCAGTGTAGGAGGGTTCCCTTTTCTCCACATCCTTGCCAACATTTGCTGTTGTTTGTGTTTTGATGTTGACCATCCTCACTGGTGTGTGGTGGAATCTCATAGTGGTTTTAATCTGAATTTCTCTGATGATTAGCGATGTGGAGCATCTTTTCATGTGCCTGTTGGCCATCTGAATTTCTTCTTTGGAGAAGTGTCTATTCATGTCCTCTGCCCATTTCTTAATTGGATTATTTGCTTTCTGTTTGTTAAGGTGCATGAGTTCTTTATATATTTTGGATGTCAACCCTTTATCAGATACGTTTTTTATGAATATATTCTCCCATACTGTAGGATGTCTTTTTGTTCTACTGATGGTGTCCTTTGCTGTACAGAAGCTTTTCAGCTTGATATAGTCCCACTTGTTCATTTTTGCTTTTGTTTCCCTTGCCCGGGGAGATATGTTCATGAAGAAGTTGCTCATGTTTATGTCCAAGAGATTTTTGCCTATGTTTTTTTCTAAGAGTTTTATGGTTTCATGACTTACATTCAGGTCTTTGATCCACCTTGAGTTTACCTTTGTGTATGGGGCTAGACAGTAGTCCAGTTTCATTCTCTTACATGTAGCTGTCCAGTTTTTCCAACACCAGCTGCTGAAGAGGCTGTCATCTCCCCATTGTATATCCAAGGCACTTTTATCAAATATTAATTGACTGTATATGTTTGGGTTAATGTTTGGATTTTCTATTCTGTTCCACTGGTCTGTGGGTCTGTTTTTGTGCCAATACCAAATTGTCTTGATTACTGTGGCTTTGTAGTAGAGCTTGAAGTCAGGGAGTGTAATTCCCCCTGTTTTATTCCTCCTTCTCAGGATTGCTTTGGCTATTCGGGGTCTTTTGTGGTTCCATATGAATTTTAGAATTATTTGTTCCAGTTCATTGAAGAAAGCTGTTGGTAGTTTGATAGGGATTGCATTGAATCTGTAGATTGCTTTAGGTAGTATAGCCATTTTGACAATATTTATTCTTCCTAGCCAAGAGCATGGGATGCATTTCCATTTGTTAGTGTCCTCTTAAATTTCTCTTAGGAGTGTCTTGTAGTTTTCAGAGTACAGGTCTTTCACTTCCTTCGTTAGGTTTTATTCCTAGGTATTCTTTTTGATGCAATTGTGAATGGAATTGTTTTTCTGATTTCTCTTTCTGTTAGTTCATCATTAGTGTATAGGAAGCAACAGATTTCTGTGTGTTAATTTTGTATCCTGCAACTTTGCTGAATTCAGATATTAGTTCTAGTAGTTTTGGAATGGAGTCTTTAGGGTTTTTTATGAACAGTATCATGTCATCTGCAAATAGTGACAATTTGACTTCTTCTTTACCAATCTGGATGCCTTGTTTGTCTTTGTTTTGTCTGATTGCCGTGGCTAGGACCTCAGTACTATGTTGAATAACAGTGGAGAGAGTGGGCATCCCTGTCTTGTTCCCGATCTTAGATGAAAAGCTTTCAGCGTCTCGCCGTTAAGTATGATGTTAGCTGTGGGTTTGTCATATAGCCTTTATGATGTTGAGGTACTTGCCGTCTATACCCATTTTGTTGAGAGTTTTAATCAGGAATGGATGCTGAATTTTGTCAAATGCTTTTTCAGCATCTATGGAGATGATCATGTGGTTTTTGTTCTTTTTGTTGATGTGGTGGATGATGTCGATGGATTTTCGAATGTTGTACCATCCTTGCATCCCTGGGATGAATCCCACTTGATCATGGTGTATGATCCCTCTTGATGTATTTTTGAATTCGGTTTGCTAATATTTTGTTGAGTATTTTTGCATCCACATTCATCAGGGATATTGGTCTGTAGTTTTCTTTTTTGGTGAGGTCTTTGCCCGGTTTTGGTATTAGAGTGATGCTGGCTTCATAGAATGAGTTTGGAAGTATTCCCTCCTCTTCTATTTTTTGGAAAACTTTAAGGAGAATCAGTGTTATTTCTTCTCTATGTGTCTGGTAGAATTCAGAGGTGAATCCATCAGGCCCGGGGGTTTTGTTCTTGGGTAGTTTTTTGATTACCAATTCGATTTCGTCACTGGTGATTGGTCTGTTTAGTTTTTCTGTTTCTTGTTTGGTCAGTCTTGGAAGGTTGTATTTTCTAAGAAGTTGTCCATTTCTTCTATGTTTTCCAGCTTGTTAGCATATAGATTCTCATAATATTCTCTTATGATTCTTTGTATTTCTGTGGGGTCCATCGTGATTTTCCTTTCTCATTTCTGATTGTGTTTATGTGTGTAGATTCTCTTTTTCTCTTAATGAGTCTGGCTAGGGGTTTATCTATTTTGTTTATTTTTTCAAAGAACCAGCTCTTGGTTTATTGATTTTTTCTATTGTTTTATTCTTCTCAATTTTATTTATTTCTTCTCTAATCTTTATTATGTCCCTCCTTCTGGTGACTTTGGGCCTCATTTGTTCTTCTTTTTCCAATTTCAGTAATTGTGTCTTTAGACTATTCATTTGGGAATGTTCTTCCTTCTTTAAATAGGCCTGGATTGCATTATACTTTCCTCTTAGAACTGCCTTTGCTCCGTCCCACAGAGGTTGTGGCTTTGTGTTGTTATTGTCATTAGTCTCCATATATTCTTTGATTTCTGTTTTGATTTGGTCGTTAACCCATTGATTAATTAGGAGAGTGTTGTTAAGTCTCCATGTATTTGTGAGCCTTTTTGATTTCTTTCTAAATTTATTTCTAGTTTTATACCTTGGTGATCTGAGAAGTTGGTTGGTAGGATTTCAATATTTTGAAATTACTGAGGTTCTTTTTGTGGCCTAGTATGTGGTCTATTCTGGAAAATGTTCCATGTGCACTTGAGAAGAATGTGTATCCTGTTGCTTTAGGGTGTAGAGTTCTGTAGATGTCTGTTAGGTCCATCTGTTCTAGTGTGTTGTTCAGTGCCTCTGTGTCTTTGCTTATTTTCTGTCTGGTTGATCTGTCCTCTGGAGTGAGTGGTGTGTTGAAGTCTCCTAAGATGAATGCATTGCTGTCTATTTCCTCCTTCAACTCTGCTAGTATTTGTCTC
>JAVSCE010013490.1:0-41050 GCA_032199065.1 Smutsia gigantea
TATTTTTGCATCTACGTTCATCAGGGATATTGGTCTGTAATTTTCTTTTGGTGAGGTCTTTGCCCGGTTTTGGTATTAGAGTGATGCTGGCTTCATAGAATGAGTTTGGAAGTATTCCCTCCTATTTTTTGGAAAACTTTAAGGAGAATCGGTGTTATTTCTTCTCTGTATGTCTGGTAGAATTCAGAGGTGAATCCATCAGGCCCAGGGGTTTTGTTCTTGGGTAGTTTTTTGATTACCAATTCGATTTTGTCACTGGTGATTGGCCTGTTTAGTTTTTCTGTTTCTTGCTTGGTCAGTCTTGGAAGGTTGTATTTTTCTAAGAAGTTGTCCATTTCTTCTATGTTTTCCAGCTTGTTAGCATATAGATTCTCATAATATTCTCTTATGATTCTTTGTATTTCTGTGGGGTCCGTCGTGATTTTTCCTTTCTCATTTCTGATTGTGTTTATGTGTGTAGATTCTCTTTTTCTCTTAATGAGTCTGGCTAGGGGTTTATCTATTTTGTTTATTTTTTCAAAGAACCAGCTCTTGGTTTCATTGATTTTTTCTATTGTTTTATTCTTCTCAATTTTATTTATTTCTTCTCTAATCTTTATTATGTCCCTCCTTCTGGTCACTTTGGGCCTCATTTGTTCTTCTTTTTCCAATTTCAGTAATTGTGTCTTTAGACTATTCATTTGGGAATGTTCTTCCTTCTTTAAATAGGCCTGGATTGCAATATACTTTCCTCTTAGAACTGCCTTTGCTGCGTCTTTGTGTTGTTGTTGTCATTAGTCTCCATATATTCTTTGATTTCTGTTTTGATTTGGTCGTTAACCCATTGATTAATTAGGAGAGTGTTGTTAAGTCTCCATGTATTTGTGAGCCTTTTTGATTTCTTTCTAAAATTTATTTCTAGTTTTATACCTTGATGATCTGAGAAGTTGGTTGGTAGGATTTCAATATTTTTGAAATTACTGAGGTTCTTTTTGTGGCCTAGTATGTGGTCTATTCTGGAAAATGTTCCATGTGCACTTGAGAAGAATGTGTATCCTGTTGCTTTTGGGTGTAGAGTTCTGTAGATGTCTGTTAGGTCCATCTGTTCTAGTGTGTTGTTCAGTGCCTCTGTGTCTTTACTTATTTTCTGTCTGGTTGATCTGTCCTCTGGAGTGAGTGGTGTGTTGAAGTCTCCTAAGATGAATGCATTGCTGTCTATTTCCTCCTTTAATTCTGTTAGTATTTGTCTCACATATGCTGGCGCTCCTGTGTTGGGTGCATATATATTTATAATGGTTATATCTTCTTGTTGGACTGACCCCTTTATCATTATGTAGTGTCCTTCTTTATCTTTTGATACTTTCTTCGTTTTGAAGTCTATCTTGTCTGATACAAGTACTGCAACACCTGCTTTTTTCTCTTTGTTGTTTGCATGAAATATCTTTTTCCATCCCTTCACTTTTAGTCTGTGTATATCTTTGGATTTGAGGTGAGTTTCTTGTAGGCAGCATATAGATGGGTCTTGCTTTTTTATCCATTCTGTTACTCTGTGTCTTTTGATTGGTGCATTCAGTCTATTTACATTTAGGGTGATTATTGATAGATATGTACTTATTGCCATTGCTGGCTTTAGATTCGTGGTTACCAAGGGTTCAAGGGTTGCTTCTTTACTATCTAACAATCTAACTTAACTTTCTTGTTAAGTTATTGGAAACACAGTCTGATGTTTCTTTCTTTCTCTCCCTTCTTATTCCTCCTCCTCCATTCTTTCTATAATAGGTGTTTTATTCTTTGCCTTTAGTTAGTATTTGGATGGTCTGCTTTCTTTGCTATGATTTTTTTTTCTCTAGTGACATCTTTTTAGCCTGAGGTGTGCTTCCATCTAGAGCAGTCCATTTAAGATATCCTGTAGTGGTGGTTTATGAGAGGCAAACTCTCTTAACTTTCGTTTATCTGGAAATTGTTTAATCCCTCCATCATATTTAAATGATAATCGTGCTGGATACAATATTCTTGGTTCGAGGCCCTTCTGTTTCATTACGTTAAATATATCATGCCATTCTCTTCTGGCCTGTAAGGTTTCTGTTGAGAAGTCTGATGATAGTCTGATGGGTTTTCCTTTGTAGGTGATCTTTTTTCTCTCTCTAGCTGCCTTTAATACCCTGTCTTTATCTTTGATCTTTGCCATCTTAATTATTATGTGTCTTGTTGTTGTCTTCCTTGGGTCCCTTGTGTTGGGAGATCTATGAGCTTCGGTGGACTGTGAGACTACTTCCTTCCCCAGCAAGGGAAAGTTTTCAGCAATTATTTCTTCAAAGACACTTTCTATCCCTTTTTCTCTCTCTTCTTCCTCTGGTACTCCTATAATGCGAATATTGTTCCGTTTGGATTGGTCACACAGTTCTATTAATATTCTTTCATTCCTAGAAATCCTTTTATCTCTCTCTGCCTCAGCTGCTCTGTACTCCTGTTCTCTGTTTTCTATTCCATTAACAGTCTCTCGCATCTCATCCATTCTGCTGTTAAGCCCGTCGATCGCTTGTCTGATTTCTGTATTGTCTTTCCTCAGTTCCCTCACTTCCTCCCTCAGCTCTTGCACATTTCTCTGTAGGTCCATCAGCATGGTTATGAATTTTATTCTGAATTCTTTTTCAGGGAGGCTGTGCATTTCCATCCCTTCAGACTCCATCTCTGGGGTTGTCTGGTTGATTTTGGTCTTAACCATATTCCTCTGTCTCTTCATGGCTGTATAATTGGTCACTGATAGTTGCCACGTATGTCAGCTGGGCTCTTTAAGACTTTAAAAAGAGAAGAGAAAAAAAAAAGAAAAAAAAGAAAAAGAAAGAAAAAAGAAAAAAGAAAGAAAAGAAAAAACAAAACAAAACAAACAAAAAAAAAATGCCCACCGGACGTAGATTTTGTGGGAATGCTCTAGGTGGCGCTATTGCCCCACTATTCCACAGCTGTGACTGTGCCGCTCCGCAGGGCCCTTTATCGCTCTGGCAGGGGTGGGAACGAGTTGGAGGCTGTTGATCTCAGTGAGAAGTGTTAAGTATGGCTACGCTTCCTCAGTCGCCAGCTAAGGCGTCTGAAACTCCCCAGGACTCCCAGCCTGCTGGGCTGAGTGTGCTGGGGCGGTCCGGCTCCTCCGCTGGGCTCCTGTCTCTTTAAGACTGCTGAAGAAAGCGCGCACTTTTTTTTTTCCTTCCCAGGAGCCGGCTGCAAGCACCCTGGCGCGTTCCCCGCTCAGATCCTGCCCCTCTGTCTCTCCAATCTCCGCTGCACTGTGCAATGTGGGTCAGCGCTCCCCGCGCAGATCACCAGGGCTGGCTACTTCGCGGGGTGCACTTCCACTCCCTCCCGGCTCTGAATCCTCTCCTCCCGCCGGTGCGCTGGGGTGGGGGAGGGCTCGGGTCCCGCCGGGTCGCGGCTCCGTATCTTACCCGCCTCTTGGGGTGCCGAGTCCTCTCGGGTGTAGCTGCACGCTGTGCGCTTTCCTGTGTATTCTCGTCTGTCTTTTAGGAATAGATGTATTTTCTGTGTTTTCGTAGATAAATATAGTGTTGGGAGGAGATTTCTGCCACCCTGCTCACACCGCCATCTTCCCGGAACTACCAGATAGTGGGTTTTGCAAGTGTCCATACAACATATACTAAGATAGACCACATCCAAGGCCATAATGTACACAACAAATTTAAGAGTTGAAATCATAAAGAGTTCACTTTACAACAACAATGGAATCAAACTAGAAATCAGTAACAAAAAGACAACATGAAAATTTCCAAACACTTCAAAACTAAACAATACACTTTTAAATAATGCATGGGTCAAAAAAAGAGCCTTAAAAGAAAATTTAAAAATTAGTTGCACTGAGTTCTGGGAAGATGGCAGCATGAGCAGGGCGGCAGAAATCTCCTCCCAAAACCATATATATTTGTGAAAATACAACAAATACAACTATTCCTAAAAGAGAGACCAGAAGACACAGTACAACAGCCAGGCTACAGCTACATCTGAGAGAACTCAGCGCCTCACAAAGCAGGTAAGATACAAAGCCATGACACAGCGGGACCCCAGCAGTCCCCCACCCCAGCGCACCAGCAGGAGGAAAGAATCAGAGTGGGGACGGAGTGGAAGCACAGGATTGCTAAATAACCAGCCCTGGTGATCTGCATCTAGAGCACAGACACACATCGCATGGTGTACTGGAGATTAGAGAAATGGAAGGGCAGGATCCAAGATGGAGACTGGGAGCAGGTCCCCCACAGCCGGCTCCCCTGGGACAAAAGAAAAGCAGGCGCTTTTTTAAAAGTCTTAAAGAGACAAGGGCCCAACAGCAGAACAAAATCGTCCCAGCGTACTCAGCCCAGAAGGCTGGGAATCTTGAGGAATTTCGGGCCCCCTAACTGGCTGCCGGATAAAGCAACCCCGCCGAAGCCCCTCAAGGTGATAAGCAGCCTGCCATTCGTTCCCCCATCCGCCATGGCTGTGGATCAGCGGGAGAGCGGCCCCGCCCACAGCAACCACACAGAATCTCCTCCCGGCGGGCATGCAGCTAACCGGGAAGGGCCGCGGAAGTGAGAACAAGTCTGAAAGGCACCAAGTGGCACAGAACGCACCCTGCGTGGCTGAAAACCCCCACAGAGCTCTAGGCTAGCCTGAGGGTAGCACCGCACACAACAGTTCAGGGGATTATCCCAGGGACTGCCTCCCAGTGTGTGGGTAACCAGCACAGGTTGCAGAGAAGGGCAAGGAGAACAACAAGCAGGAAGGGACTTTGTTCTCCCAGCTGACACACGTGGCATCTGCATGCAACCACTTTTATCGCAATGAAAAGACAGAAGAATATGGTCCAGTCAAGAATCACACAGACAACCCCAGAGAGAGGGCCTGGTGGGATAGATTTAAACATGGCAAAACTGGACAGCTACATGTAAGAGAATGAAACTGGACTACTGTTTAAACCCAAACACAAAAGTAAACTCAAAATGGATCAAAGACCTGAATGTAAGTCATGAAACCACAAAACTCTTAGAAAAAAACATAGGCAAAAGTCTGTTGGACATAAACATGAGCGACTTCTTCATGAACATATCTCCCCGGGCAAGGGAAACAAAAGCAAAAATGAACCAGTGGGACTATATCAAGCTGAAAAGCTTCTGTACAGCAAAGGACACCATCAGTAGAACAAAAAGACATCCGACAGTATGGGAGACTATATATTCATAAATGATGTATCTGATAAGGGGTTGACATCCAAAATATATAAAGAACTCATGCACCTTAACAAACAAAAAGCAAATAATCCAATTAAGAAATGGGCAGAGGACATGAATAGGCACTTCTCTAAAGAAGAAATTCAGATGGCCAACAGGCACATGAAAAGATGCTCCACATCGCTAATCATCAGAGAAATGCAGATTAAAACCACAGTGAGATATCACCTCACACCAGTGAGGATGGTGAACATCCAAAACACAAACAACAACAAATGTTAGTGAGGATGTGGAGAAAAGGGAACCCTCCTACACTGATGGAGGGAATGCAAATTAGTTCAACCTTTGTGGAAAGCAATATGGAGGTTCCTCAAAAAACTCAAAATAGAAATACCATTTGACCCAGGAATTCCACTCCTAGGAATTTACCCTAAGACTGCAGCAGACCAGTTTGAAAAAGACAGATGCACCCCTATGTTTGTTGCAGCACTATTTACAATAGCCAAGAAATGGAAGCAACCTAAGTGTCCATCAGTAGATGAATGGATAAAGAAGATTTGGTACATATACACAATGGAATATTATTCAGCCATAAGAAGAAAACAAATCCTACCATTTGCAACAACATGGACGGAGCTAGATGCTCAGTGAAATAAGCCAAGTGGAAAAAGATAAGTATCAAATGATTTCACTATGAGAAGCATAAGAGCAAAGAAAAAAACTGAAAGAAAAAAAACAGCAGCAGACTCACAGAACCCAAGAATGGACTAACAGTTACCAAAGGGAAAGGGACTGGGGAGGATGGGTGGGATGGGAGGGATAAGGGGAAAAAAGGGGGCATTACGATTAGCAGACATAATGTAGGGGGGCACGGGGAGGGCTGTACAACTCAGAGAAGACAAGTAGTGATTCTATAGCATCTCACTACGCTGATGGACAGTGACTGTAATGGGGTATGTGGGGGGGACTTGATGAAGTGGGGAGTTTAGTAACCATAATGTTGCATATGTAATTGTAGATTAACGATACCAAAATAAGAAAAAAAAAAGACTTATATAAGCTAGTTGTCAAGAATGTGTGGTATTGGCAGAAAGAAACACGTCAATGGAAAGAGTAGAGAAATAGACCCACACAAATATGCTCAACTGATCTTGTACAAAAGTGCAAAAACAATTAAACGACAAAGGTGCAAAAGCAATTCAAAGATGACCTTTTCAACAAATGGTGCTAGAAACAGGACAGCATAGGCAAAAAATAAAAATTTAACCTTGGCCTAAATTTCATACCTTATGCAAAAATTAACTCAAAAAGGATCATGGACTTAAATATAAAACATACGCTATAAAACTTTTAGAAAAAAAGCAAAGGAGATGATCTGTGGGATCTAGACTAGGAAAATAACTCTTAGACTTGACACTAAAAATATAATCCATAAAAGGAAAAATTGATAAATTGGACTTCATCCAGCTTAAGATGATCTTTAAAAAATGACAACACAAGCTACATGGTGGGAGAAAGTATTTGCAAACCACATATCTAACAAGGGACTAATATCTGGACTATATTAAACAACTCTTAAAACTCACCAGTAAAAAAACCAAACAATCCAATTAGAAAATGGGCAAAAGACATGAAGAGATACTTCACCAAAGAGGATATATAGATGGCAAAGGAGTACATGAAAAGATGTTTAACACCATTAGCCATTAGGGAAATAAAAATTAAAATCATAATGAAGTATTACTATACACCTATCAGAATGGCTATAATAAAAAGTAGTGGGAACACTAAATGTTGACAGAGAAACTGGATCCCTTATATAGTGCTGCTGTAAATGTAAAGTGATACAACCCTTCTGGAAAAGTCTGGCAGTTTCTTATAAAAACTATACATGCAACTACTGTATGACCCAGCAACTACACCACTCTCATAGCATTCACATATCTGTGAAAAATGAAATTCTATTTGTGCAGGCAGAGTAACAGCCCCCAAAGATGTCCAGGCCCTACTTCTCCAGAACCTGAGCATTGGTTACCTTACATGGAAAATGGGACTTTGCAGACATTATTAAGGGTATGGATGTTGAGATGGGGGAAATTATCTAGATTACCTGTGTGTGCCTAACCTAATCACAGGAGTCCTTAAAGCAGAGAACTTTTCCCAGCTGGGTCAGAGAGATGAGATGAAAGTAGTAGTACCGTAGCTTGGGAGGAATCAACCAGTTGTTGCTGGCTCTGAAAACAGAGGAAAGGCACCATGTCCCTTAGCACAGAGAGACCTGTGTTGGACTTCCAATCTACAAAATTGTAAGACAATAAATTTGTGCTGTGTAAACAGCTAAGTCTGTGTTAATGTGTTATGTTCACACAAAAATAATCCATATATGTTCACACAAAATGTACATGAATATTTATAGCATTTTATTTGTAATAGCCCCAAACTGGAAACAACCCAGATATCCTTTAATGGATGAATGGTGAAATGAACTGTGGTACATCCATAACATGGAGTACTTTCAGAAATAAAAAGGAATTAACTACTGACACACACTACAACCTGAATGAATTTGCAAAGTGAAAAAGTCAGTCTCAAAAGATTTTAAATTGTATGCTTCCATTTAAATAACATTCTTGAAATGACAAAATTACAGAAATGGAGAAGAGAGTAGTGGTTGCCAGAGGAGGGGACAGGAGGAAATTGGGTGTGGTGATAAGAGCAACAGAGGGATCCTATTGGATTGGAAATGTTTTCTATCATGACTGTATCAATGTCATTATCCGGGTTGTGATACTGTCAGATGTTACCATAAAAGGAAACTGGGTCAAGGGCTCAAGGAATCTACGTATTATTTTATACAACTGCATGACAGCCTACAACCTCTCAGTATGTTTAATTTAAAAAAGAAAAAGTATTAAGTTACCCAAAAAATCAGGAGGACTGAAGAACCAAGTTCAGAGGCAGAAACAATGCCCCCATATCAAACCACAGACTTAAACTGGTGAGGAAGTAGCCACTTGTGGCTGTTGTATATATATGGCAGCTGGTACTCCCAAGTGGGACTGAGAAGATTTTCAGTGTTCCTTGCCTCTGCCTCATTAGCCCTGGACTGAAAATCCTGGGCAGATGTCTGAGTCATGAAGCTAAGGTTCCTGACTGAAGACTCGCTGCAAAGGAGGCTGGGAAATCAAGGGTTTTGAATTTTCAGCTCCTTGCTTCTCATGAAGGGTGGCATCTGTAGGGTTTTTAAAGATCTCTGAGGGGGTCAGACACTGATAGACAAAAGGAAGACCCAAAATGGAGGATAAAGATTTTCAAAACAGACATTATGATGGTGCTGAGGGGAGGTTACAAACAGACCGACTTTGGATATGAGGAAATTTCACACCTAAGAAAATTAATGGATATTTTAGAGATTATATCAAAAAAGCTTCCCAGATATTTTGTTTTAAAGAGAATAGGGAAAAACAACAAAGGGAACAATGTAAATCTCAGTGTAGCTCAAAATAGAGAAGAAAAGGAGTTTCGGGATTCAAGATGGCGGCGTGAGAGGTGACACGGAGAACTCCTCCCAAAACCACAAACAGTACAAAAATACAGTTAATTAATACAACTAACCCTAAAACAGCAACAAGAGAGAAGGCTGAACCAGACTGCATACAGACCTCACGAACAAAGCAGACCTCATGAAACAGGATAACATTCGAAAGCTTTGATCCGGCGGGACCCAGGCCCTTCTCCCACCCCAGCTCACCGGCGGGAGGAAGAGAAATGGAGCGGGGAGGGGGGTGGAAGCTTGGGACTGCTGAACACCTAGCCCTGGAGATCTGCTTTGTGAGCGGAAGCCTATATTGTGTGGTGCCCTGGACGCTGGGGAGCTCGGACAGGTGGAGTGCTTGGGAGACTCCGGCTGTTTGAGAAGAGGGGGATCCACACCCGCTGCTCTGTGTCAGAGGAGGGGCGGGCGGTCTGAGAGGCTTCCTAGCAGCCAGAGGGCTGCTGAAGGGGCGGGGTTTGCATGGAGCTTGCTGCACGGGAGAAGGGAGAGCTGGACAAGGTTGTCTGGGCGCATTCTGGCCAGCTGGCTGGGAACTTTGAGGAGCTTCAGGTTCTCCATCGAGTGCCAGGATCAAGGAAGGACGAAACCACAGAAGCAGCACATGAGCTGATACAGTGGCTACAGGGCAATGAGTGGGGAGGAGGAGGAAGTTTCAATCACTTCAGGCCTGAATTTTGTTATCCACATGGTAAGAGGACTGGTCTTGGGCTTACAGAAGATGGAAAACTAGAACTAAAACTCAAAATAAAGTGGAAACTCTATGCATCCTCAGGGAATGGTAAGAGTATGAAAAATTCACCTAACAGCCCAGGAAGAAAACAAGAAAGCCTCAAAAAGTATCTCCTGAGAACTGGGACCCTGGGCCTGCAATCATTGGACTTGGGGTTCACAATTTTAATTCCAATTATAATACCTGAATGTTTCTGGAACTCAAAGCAAGAAATTATCATGAAAATTAGCTCAAGCCAAGGCATCTAGAAGAGGCAAAATCATCTCTATTTTTCAGAAACACCATGTCACTCCAAGCCACATAAGACCACCCAGACAAAACCTTGCTAAAATGAATAAAAAATAAACACAAAAGGAAGTAATCCTCTAGAAGAGAGCCAATAATAAAATAAAGACAACTTTAGAACCCCAAGAATTTCTGGGAAAAAAATCAGAAACTATAAAGGAAGTATTTATAATGATTACAAATATAAAAGAAAACCTTAAAATCATAAAAATATGATCTCATGGAAGAAGAATGAGCAGATTTGAAAACTAAATATAATTTCTAAAAACAAAATTAGTCACTGAAATTAAACTTAATGGACAAGTTAAAAGAGATTAGACACAGGAATGAGTTAGAACACATGAAATAACCAGAAGGCAACTCAAAGAAATAATGAGATGGGAAGAGAAGTGAAATGATATGGAGGACAGACTGAGAAGATCTGGCATATTCCTAAAAGGAGCTGTAGAAGAAGAGAGAAGAATGTGAAAGAGGCAATACTCAGAGATTATGCCTGAGAATTTTTCAGAACTTTCAAAAGCTATGAATACATTGTATTGAAACTAGAAATCCAAAGTGAAGAAGAAAATCTTGAGCTTTTACTCTTCGTAGGGTATGAATAAGAAAGTACAAAATAACTATACATCATGGTCAAATATTTAAAGAGCTATTAGTGGGACAGGACAAAGAGGGAGAGCATGTGTCAGGGAAGAGTGTAGGAGGCAGAGCTGGTCTTGAAAAATGGGCAGGATTCCCACACAAGGGGAGAGAACAGTTTGAGCAAAGCTGAGGGAGAATATGGGTCAAAGGGAAGGACTCCTTTCTGGTTGTCAAATAACTCAGAAAAACTGGCTGGAGTTAAAATATGGTGTTGATTAATATCAAGCTAAAGAATCTAGACTTAAATGAAGGTGAGAATCAAATTTTTTAGCAAATGACATGATCTAAACTGAATCTCTGCCAGCTTCAAGTAGTGGTATATAGAGTGGCTGGCTATAGGTATTGTAGGCTTTAAGAAAACGTAAGAAATGATTACAATCATCCAAGCATTTAGAAAATATCCCAATTATATAGAGATTGATGCTTAAAACCCAGAAAATAGGCAATAGAAGGGAGATGAAATACAGAAAGGAGGGAGGGGAGGGAGGGAAAGAATATGAATGAATATTTACAGATAATCTGAAGATAGTATTAAAAGGACTGAATGGTTGGGCAGCTGGGGAGGCAGGGAAAGGGAAATAACAGGGGCCTGCATGATCGAGAGGACAGTGGTTGTTCACTCTTTCTACAGAGACAGACAGGCAGTTGGACCCAGCAGATGAGAACCCTGGATTGGAAAGAAGCCTTAGATTCTAATTCTCGTCTAGGCCCGCTCTCTCAGAAAACGAGCTACTTAACTTCACAGGCTCCATTTCCTTAGCTCTGTAAAACGGGAGGATTTAGAGAAAATCAGTTGGATGTTGGAGCAGTGTGGTGTCAAGGGGATTCAGAATAAATAAATTTCTAGCAAGCAGTGAGATATGGGTCTGGAGCTCAGGAGAAAGGCAGTACTGGAAGGAGAGAGGAGGAGAGAATCACCAACATAAAAGGAGCAGGTTAAAGGTGTTAGTGTACAGGAACGGTATTAAATGCATAAAGAGAAAGGGCCTTTGAATCTTGAAGAAATCCTAAACAAATATAGAAATGGTGGCAGTAGAAAGCTCAGAAGAATGCCAGTCTTATCGGGAAGGGGTGTCCTGAAACAGCGTATCATGATTAGATAACAGCTTATTGGGAGAAAGGGGTTGTGTTGCACTTCCCACTGCCAACCAATTTCCTCAGTAATTGATAAAATGTAAGGAAAATAAAAGACTTTACAACAGACTTTCTCTACTATGCCTGGGAAATACCTATCTTTTTCTTTCATTATGGTGTCAAAGTCCCATTTCAAAAGAATTTTTAAAAAACGTAACTCCCAATTTCATAAAGACAATTCAAAATCTAAGCCTTCACACAGCTGAAATTCTGCCTGCTCATATGATACTGTAAAATACACAGCTAACCCAAATTAATCCAATTGGAAAGCTGGCCTCACCACATCAAGTCTGAGAAATTGAGGTCCAGACTGGTCCAAAGCAAGCTAAATCAGAATGACTTTCTGAAATGAGATTAAAAAAACTCAGATTTTGCTAACCCACAGCACATAACAGAAACATGGCTGGGAAGCAGACAAGATGCTTGTGGTTACTGTTCTAAAGGAAAGTTTTCCTCAAATCTTTTCTTTGAAGCTAGTCACACTAGACAAGAGACCAAGATCAAGGGCGTCTTGTACATGCTGTTCCTTGGATCTTTCTCACTTCTTGTCCAAACAAGATATGCTCTATCTGATTGTACAGAAAACTCTCCTTCTCTTTTGGTTTCTCCCTCCTACCTTCTCACAAGCAGCCCAGACTGAAGGATCCCAGTTTAAAGCAGAAACCAATGTGAAGCATGGGTTTTTCCTGCTTATTTCCAATTTAGCACTACTGAAATTGTACCACATTTCAAATTCAAGGAAAGGCTAATAATCAAAAGGCTGTGATCTTTTATGGTCTCAGGCATTCAGGATTACTAGATGTAAAGAATTCTTGTTCAGAATCTTCCATTTTTTCAATGACACAAAAATATTAGTCTAGTTTAGAAGTTTGAAATTATTTCAGCTTGTATTTATCATAGGTTCCCTTGGGTAACAGGATTTTGGCAAAAATCCAGGGCCAAGTAACTGAATATAGTAACTGCTAACTTCAGATCAGACTGATTTTCAATCCCTGACCGAAATAATTAGAACACAGCTGCTCAGCCTCTCCCATAAGAAAAATCCCCCAATCCAAATTAAAGTATTTACCTAATAAGACTCTTTCTGTATAATCTCAACCTTCCATGAAATGGCAGCAAGATGCTGCTACCAGAACCTGATCAGAACATAAGAATCACTGATGGCTATTCTTAGGGTAAATGACCTTCCTCACTGATATTAAAACATTTGGGAACAATGACCTCCAATATTAAGGACCTAAGAGAGAAGCAGCATATAACATTTAAAGAATCTATAATATATACCTGAATTCTTAAATGACTGAGAGTTAATTCTGATGATTTGATACAGTATGGAAACTATTTATTGGTGATACCCAAATCTGAATTTATTTTTCCTGTAACATTTGACAAAGGCACAAAATGTAGCATTGGTTTAATCCTTGGGAGGGAAAAAGTCTCTTTTGGATAAAAGTTTTCAAGGGAGGGGAAATTTTAAGCCACAACTCAAACCAGTAGGTTATGAAGATTTAGTTAATGTAACGATGTGGAGAAAACCCTGATGAATACTGGTAATGGTGTGCAGAAACGGGACCTCTCATGTAACGGTTAAGAGACTTTAAATTGGTATTGCCTATTTGGCAGCATCTTTTAGTATTTAAATTGTACACATTCTGATGACCCAGCAATCTCACTTCTAAGAATCTGTCCTCCAGAAATAACAGCACGAGAACATAAAAATGTATGTGCAAGTATTACAGAATTATTTATAAAATTCAGAAAACTAAATTTCCATCAGTAAGGGAATGGTTACTCAAATTACAGAATATTCATACAATGCAATACAATTCAGGCATTAAAAAATGTAGATATTTATATTAGACCTAGAAAGATGCTCAAGATAGCCTGCTAAGTAAAAATATAAGCTACAGACTAACACAGTACATTTTTGTTTTAGCCTATGAATGATTATAATATATTAGCATAGCAGAGGGAAGGATCTGCACAAAGCTGTTCACCAGTCAATAACTGTTAGCTTCTGCGGCTAGGAATGAGGAAACGAAGAGGTAGGCAGCAAGGAAATTTCAATGCCTTCTTTCTGAAAAAATTTAAGGCTATGGGTCACTTTTGCTTATTTGTAATAAAAATAACAAAACAACAATAAAACTTTTGGATCTCAAGGGATGAAATGAGAGAATAAAAATCATCTTTTACTTTCTAAGCACAATGGTAAACTTGAAAACAAAACAAATTCTACTAAATAAAAACGCAGAAACGATAAAACTTATAGAAATCTTGTGCCAAGGGCCTAATCTAGTTAGGCTAGGAAAAACCATACAACTCACATACACCAAAATTTAGCAAGGTTTCCTATTCTTGGCATCATACCAAAGACAAGCTCTTTTCAGTGGGAAGTCTGCCCTCTAGTGTACACTAAAAGAAATTAAACACAAAAGCAATTAACTTAATAAATTAGTGTTGATGTAGTTAACCAAGAGTTTCACGTCACTTCCACAGCATCACAATTCTTTTTGTAAATGAAGGCCTTGTATCCGTTTCCAAATCAATTTCCTATTACCCTATCCAGTAAACTGTGAGCATCGTAACGTCAGTTACCTCTTCTTTCCATTCTTCCACACACCCAAGAAATGCCCAAAGCACATTCCTGACTCTTATTTCACACCAAGAGAAATGTGGCATAACCAAGAGTGCAGGAATACAGCAAAACAAAGTTTTAAGTCAGTAACACACACAGGCACCTGGCTCTTAAGATCACAGATTTTTTAAACTTGGTGGTACTATAACTCAAGGCTAAGGGCAAAGGAGGGAGGCTGCTCTTAATAAAGTTAATCTCATAGGATTCTCTAAGAACACTAGAATTTGTTCAACTCTGGCCAAACTGAAAACCACCAGACACTTCTCAGGTTCATAGTATTTGCTGTAGGTATTCAAACTGAGAGGTTACCCCATCCTGGTGACCACAGATGAAAAAGTTCTTGCTATGAAAACTTTCTGTTTTTGAGATCTCATTTAGATGGTCACATTAGCAGGCACTTCATTGCTTGATTCAAATGTCAAATATTCTTCCCCTCCTCACTAAAAGAATATCACTAGTCTCTCCATTCATAATTCTCCCAGTTACTAGCCTGGCCTGGAACAATCTCTTCAAGTCTGTGAATGAAATCATCTTTAATAAATTCAAAATATTCCAACGATTCATGCAGAAATATTTATAGAGAATCATTTAATTTCAATTTCAAATCCATTTACTTTGTACCTGCAACATCTGTAGAGGTACATTGAAAAACAAGAGCAAGTTAAAATAAAATGAAGCTGAGTATTTTCACCCACTGAAGAATACAAAGGTGAAAGCCCAATGCAGGGTTTTCTTGCCCCAAAGCAAAGCCAATCATCCTGGAGCTGTTAAGAAAGAGGAGCAGTACCACCAAGACTGCCAGAGTCAGTCATGTCCACCATCACACTAACTCCCTGAAATGTCCTCTTAAAAGCTCTTTCCATAGTCCTACCTTGGAACAAACAGCTGCCAGAAGAAATGCACTTAACGCAAGTTGGGCAAGGATACTTCCAACCTGGCTCCCCTGGCAACGCTGTCTCCTAAGTGGCCTATGGTGTGGAATTAGGACCTCAGGAGGGGCAATTACCAAGCAGGAACAGCAACAGCCATCACTCCCCAGCTGGCGGATCACCTTGTCCAGCAGCTTCACTGTTGACTGCGGATAGGTTATCAATGTACAAACACACCTGGAACTCATTTTTAAAAACATGCCAGCCCCTTCAATGTCATGAAATAGGAATGAGACTGAAATACGGCATAGGAAACTTGGATTAGCCATGGTTAATGGGGAAAAAGCTTACAAAGGGATAGGGAGGAAAGAGTCATCTCACTCCCTTCAAAAACAACAAAATACAAAAGAGATTTCAAAAAGTCCTCCATTAGTTATAAAGCTGAAGAGAGGTACTTTTAACAAAAAAGGACAAATAGAAGGGTAAGAAAGACTGGTTGTATGGCATGGTGGCTGGAGAGCCCTGGCTTTGGTCTCAAATAGATCTGACTAGAATCCTGGCTCCACCATCCATCCACTATGTAATCTTGACAAGTTAACAGCACCTCTTTAATCCTCAATTTCCTGATTGGTGAAATGGGCACAAAGTCAGCACCTACCTCTTTAAGCATTTATGTAGGTTAAAAGAAATACACATAAAACATTTAGCACTATGCCTTAAATTTGATAATTTGTCAATAAATAGCTATTTATTCTTTTTTAATAAGAGTGGAAAAACATTTAACCTGCAATCCATGTCTAATATTTAATCTAGAGAACAAACTGGTTCCCAAAGGAAACTGATATGGTCATTAAATGGAAAGATGTTATCCTGCAGTGTGAAAAACATTTGAGTACAGGAAACAAGCAGGTAACATAAATGAGGGAAGCAGCTGGGTGGCAACCAGGAAAAGGCAAATGTCATCTACTTTGCTCCAGCTCATTACTGGAAGGAATGAGGGAGGGCAGTGGCACAGCTTCTTTTTCTGAAGAAAAGCCAGTAATCCAAATTTTTATGTCAACTCCCTGATTTTTATATACTGGCCAAATAAAACATCTAAGAACAGATCTGGTCTCTGTCAACTGCCAGCGTGTGAATGCCTACACTGGAGTGGAGTTTCAAATAAGAAACTGAAGGAAAGCTCAGTGGTTATACAACTGACGGACTCCAGCTCCCAAAGGTGACACGGCTTGGCATTTGGGAAAAGAGAATTCTTCTCTGTACAAACTGTCCTAAGTGTATCCCTAAACCTCACCCACTAAGTACCACTGGTCTCAAGTCATGTGACAACCAAAACATCTCACCACACATTTCTGAACACCTCCTACTGGCAAGCCCTACATCCACTCAGAATAACAAAGTTAAATTCAAAAGTTAGTGGGAAGGTCAAGAACATCTACTTACAAACAGAAATAAAATAAGGACATGGCCAGCCCTGAGTCACCTGAACTGAAACCACAAATTACCACCAAACAGGAAATCTCACTGAGGAGAAAGCTTAAAGATGACCGTGGGAACAAATCAAAAGGCTTGATTCCCTCTTTTAGAATTAATTACGACAGAAGGAAACTGCCATATTTTTCTAGCCATTGCTTTTATAATGTTACTGGACATTATGGTTTCCATCAATCTCTTTTTTTCCTACAGCAAGAGCTTACATACAGAACTGTACATGCTCTGAGGAAATCTAGGCACCCAAGTCAGCCCCCCAACCCAACCTTGGAAACACTTTTGGATTTTTCTCTTTTGGCTCATTCTCTTATTCAAGAGCTTGTCCCAGTTACCATATGACCTAGCAATTCCACACCCAGGTACATATCCAGGTGAAATGAAAACATATCCACACAAAAACTTGTCCATGAATGTTCACAAATTCATTAATTGTAAGAGCCAAAAAGTAGAAACAATCCTATGTCCATCAACTACTGAATTGATAGGCAAAATGTGGTATGTTCATACAATGGAGTATTATTCAGCCCTAAAAAGGAATAAAGCACAGACATACGGATGAACCTTGAAAACATTATGCTGAGTGAAAGAGGCCAGACACAAAAGGACAAATATTGTATGATTACATTTAACTGAAATGTCTAAATAGGCAAATCTAGACACAGAAGACAGATCAGCCTGGGAGTGGGGATGGAGATGAAGAGTGACTGCATGTCTTTTGGAGTAACGGAAATTACTGTGGTAGTGTAGCTTTCTGAACACAGAAATTCTGAACATTTTCTGGGAATATGCTAAAAACTAATCCCCTATATAATTTAAGTTGGTGAATAAATAACATCTCAATAAAGCAGTTTTTTTTAAAAAAGAAGAAAAGCACATCCAATTTTAAATTAAATTAACTAATGCCATTTGTTCTCTTAAAGACTAGAGTCCAAAATAATTTCACAGGTTATGCCTGCTAGAATTCCTACTTTCTTCTAATTATCTTAATTATTATAACAATTACCAATAAGCCCTTATTTGTGATATTCACTCTTTTGAAACAAGCTGATTGTCCTCTTTCTGGAATGGCCATTCTCTAGGCACTAAGGAACCTTACCACAACAGCTATTCACCAAGCACAGTGGTGACTGCCAACTGATCAGGCATTTCACCAGAGCATCAAATCAGTACGTGAAGTCAGATTTCTGAGGCAGCTTGTCTTTTTTTTGTTGTTGATGTAAATACATTTGCTGTTAATAATTTGGGGGTTCGTTCTTCCCTGTTAGTAAAAACACTTGAAATATAATCAGATCTAGCTTTGAAATGTTCCTCTCAATATGAAAGCAATGCCTTTAAAAATAAAAGGGCCTAAAAATAAATCTACATGGGTCAGAGGTCTGACTGATCGTAGGAGATTCTGATAAAAAATTAGAAACATTTCCACCTAATATTGTGGCTATGTCTGATTTTTGTTACTTTAAGTGAAATGCTCAATGCTATCAAAAGACTATATACTGAAAATTTTTTAAGCTTAAAGGACAACAAAGTCATGTTAGCTCATATGTGAGGGGACTGAGGGAGATCAGATTAACTGTTTAGACAGGAAGACTTGGGTGCACAAATTAAAGGTTCCTGGGAGCTTACACGGGGCCAAATACTTGGAGTCATATGCCAAATACTGACAAACCACAACAAGAGTCATGCATTACTGTCTCCTCAGGTCTTCAGTCTGGGTCTTCTGTCTCCAGTATGACACTCTGAGGAGTTGTCTTTCTACTTTTGGGCAAACACCACCAGCCTGACACCGCCCGTGATGCTGTCTGAGACTCACTAAGGCCCTTGTTTTGTCGTTGTTTTTCATTTTTTTTTGCTCAACTGACCAAGAAGAAAAGACAAAACTACACAGGAAAATTATGTTTTCCACCCTTACATTTTACCCCTTCAGAACGTTCTCAATCTATAAGGAGGCAACTAACAGTAAGCCCTTAATTCACAAGTTAACAGCTGGGATTTTAAACTCTAGTAAGACTAATATCCCACTAGTAAGCCCACTGCTGGAAAAAGGGAAGTAATCAGTGCTGCGCTGGAAGCAAGTGGTAAATGTGGGGCTGAAGGCTGTCCAGCCAAATACCCACAAAAGCTGGTAGCAGATGGATTCAAATGGTCAACAGTATTGATATGGAGGATGGGGTCAGGGGCTAGACGGAGAGCCTGGGGTAAGAGAACTACAGGAATTTAGACACCAAGATGAGCACTGTGCTTTCTACTCCAATGTAGAAGGCACTTCTTGTCTCTGACTCCTGCCTGCCTCTAATTAAAATTGAGTGTTTGGTTTATTCTCAAAGCATAAACTTTGGCTTTTTATAGCCTAAGCAGTGTGCTATTTTAAACATGTGGAGGAAATGCATTTCAGTTACAAACATTTGCTCCTGTGAATCTGTTCTTATTTCCTAGAAAAGGATGTGGGACAGGATGTTTTACTCTCCTGCTCTGGTTTTCCTGCATTGCTTAAATCTGTTTAGAGAGAAGAAAAATAAACAAATAAAGTGTTTCTGCTGGACAATTTCTATAAACCAAAACAACTGCAAAAATGAAAACAAAAAAAGTCTGTGGAAAAAATATTAAAGTACATTTTTTTTTTACTAAACTGGGTTATTCCTATAGCTTCTTCTCCTTTA
This sequence comes from Smutsia gigantea, assembly GCA_032199065.1. Classification (NCBI taxonomy): domain Eukaryota; kingdom Metazoa; phylum Chordata; class Mammalia; order Pholidota; family Manidae; genus Smutsia; species Smutsia gigantea. The sequence goes on from JAVSCE010013490.1 coordinate 19,192, forward strand.
AAAGACCCCATATCATGCACGTGTAGCCTGAAGCAGATATTGTTTGCAACGACAAAATGGGCCCACTTAGACACCCCCAGATCAGCTGAATTCCTCTGACCCTGTCTTTTCCCAAGCACAATTACAACTGTAGAGGCTTTTTGAGATGCATTTCAGGAAAATAATCATGCCAACCTTGAAGGTTATCTTCTGGATCAGAAATTCAAGATACACTGTATCATAATTAAATGCATCCTTATTTTTATGTATAATACTGAGGACACTTTTACTCAGGCAGACATATATTTGTAATCTGTTTAAATTCCAATACAGCTTTCAAATAAACTGATTTTGATCAAATTTCACTTTACCGCTTTATAAGGAAGCCAGTAGTTCATTAACATACTGCAAGGTATTTCACCAGTTGGCCCCTCCGGATTCCATGTCCTTCTCCATGCTGCTGTCCTGTATGGACAGCCTGACAAAGACTCTCTTCTTCATCAAACCATAGTGAGGTTCCTTTGAGCCCTTTTCTTGACTAGGCCTCAATTTTGCTCCCAGTCCTTGCCTAGCCCAGTTTTAGCAAGAATCCTGCTAACTCAGTTTAAAGAGAATCTCCTACTCTTGATATCTGATCACTTTTGTATCTAAGTTCCTTGTCTCCCATTTTGATGCATAATCCTTGGCCTGCCTTCAGCGAGAATCCCCCCACTTTCAATGTCTCCTCTTAGCCATGTTCCCTCTGCAGACCCCCTCCCCATCCTTCTCATTCTGCTCCTTGGCTGTAAGTCCCCAGCTGTCTTTGAAGCAAGAGTGGAGACAGATCTCTCTCCCCTATTGTGATAGCCTTAATACCTATTCCAATAATACTAAGTCTTCCTTACCATCTTAACAGGTGTCCGAATAATTTTTTCTTTCACAAGCTGCAGTGGCCAATGGAGTGCCCTGGCAAGAGATGGGAGGGAGAGGGGAATGGGAGGTCTGGGTATTTATTCCCTGGTTTCCCCCTCCAGGGTCCATCATAAAGTGAAGGTCTCAGCTCCTGTCAGGGGGGCCCTCTCTGCCTTCAATGCCAGAAACTGCACCCTACGTTGCCCCTTCAGGTCTGGAGTAGGAATGGAGCCTCATCAGTACTAGTACCTGGTACACTGCGCTGCTCCTCTTCCTGTGGTTTTTCACCCCTTTGTGAGTTATTCGACTCACCTCAGAGCATCCCAACTAGAGGACACCACCTGTTTCCTGCTGGATCTCCCTAATGCAGATAACATCTCAGCAGGTTTCTTATCCTTGAAAGGCTATTAGCTCTTTCTAAGAAAGGAAGGCCTGGATATAGAACACAGTGAGATTCCATATGAGTGACTCAGTGACTGAAACTAGCTGACCTTGTTAAGCTGCCACTTCTCCTTCCTCTAGTTACCTTCTTAATTATAGTAACAGATTATTTTCTGAAACACAATAGATTCTAAGTAGAGTCTCTAGGCATCAACAGGGATTATTTTAAGGAACACCCAAGAAGGCTAGAAGTAAAAATTATGCCAGTTGTTAGAGAATATAGTCAACGATTCTGTAACATTTTTCTTAACTGCACGAGAGGGGGGTGAGGATTTATTAATATGGGTAACTGTTGAACCACTGTGTTGTACATTTGAAACCAATATAAGATTGTATGTCAATGGTATTTCAATAAAAAAAAATTACGCTAGTTGAAACTATGCTAGAAACCTAAGGCAAAAGAACCCTTTGTTTTTATTTCTATCCGGTACTTAATCCAGAGATAACGTGCACAATAACACTTTTAATAAATGCAAGAGACACTGCTTAATAGTAACAAATACAGCCTAGAAACTCAAGTAAAGCCTACAGAAGCCTAACTCTATATAGCCTAGAACTGTATTTGTCAAATCCAAGGTTGCATCAATTCAGTGGGTCATTACATTTTCTTAAATGACATATACTACACACAATAATGTAAATCAGAAAATCAGAGTTAATCATATGTGTAGTAGAGGTAAATGCTACTTCATCGAATTTTTATTTCACTTTTTTACAAACTTATATTTATGGGCATTCTGTAAAATGTATTTCCTTACTGTGAGTGACAGTCAATAAAGTCTGAAAGCTGCTGGTGTGAAGAGAATCCCTTTGAAACAATATAGTGACCATAAGGCTAAGAACATGTTGCTTCAGCCTAGAGCCTCATATTTTTAAACTTCAACCCTCACTAAAAATAGTTCATTTTATCACTCAGTATGAGCACATCAGTAACTGAAAGACTGATTTTACAAAACAATTTTCTACTCTGACGACATAATACTGTATGTTTTATTCTATTTCATTTATCTTTAATGACGATTATAACCACAGCTTGGAAAGCACTGGCCTAGAGTGGTAGCAGAGCCAGTGTGGAAAACTCTGTTGTTCCAGCTATTCGGTTCCCTGCATAGCTACCTTCCTCGGTGCTCTGCCATTTCCACTGTGCCAACGAGCACTCCAGTCCCTTTCCTCCTCTGGTTTCTGTGGAACTATGTGACTTCTGCCACCTGGTTGTCCTGGGGGGAGAGGACCACTCGGGGCAGGAAGCAGATGAGGAGCATGGAGCGGATGTGGACACATCCTTGCAGTGACCACCACAGCACAGCCTGAGGGCAGCATCTTCCTCAAACACCTGCAGGTTCCGGCGGGGCAAAGGCCTGTGGGCAGGTGGAAGCAGCTCTGAGCCCTGACAGGCGGCAGCTGGAGGATGACCATCCCAGCTCCTTGCCCCTGCCGTGCTCTTCACCAACCCCATGAGTCCCCAGCAGGATTGAGTGGGCACCAACTGCGAGCAGCAGTAACACACTGGATAACGCTCTCTGTGCTGGCTTCCTTCTCACCTCTTCCCCTCCTTACTGGGGCTTCCGGGAATCACCTCCCACACTAATGACGTGCCGCCAGACCTTTGTCCCAGGGTATGCTTCTGGGCAAACACAACCTAGGTGAGTACACCACGTTGTTTGGAGCCAGAGGTGCAATGATGAGAAAGGCTTTTCTAGGAAGGCACATAATCTGATAGGAAAACCAGTGATTTTTGTTTTTTAAAGTAAAAATAACAAAACAAAACTTTACTGTTCATAGCAATGAGGTAGGTATGCCCAGGGAGAGAAGAAGCGACACAGTGGCTGAAGGTCTGAGCAGCTCCACCCCAAACACCTCAAGGACACGGAATCTGTGAGTCTGTGGGCGATCAGGACTACTTAGGGGTGTGGTCCATGTTCACCTCCCTGTAGGCTAGGGCCCTGGCTTCTCATACTCATTGTGATGCTTTACTGCTTACACACAGCTTAAGATGAAAAGAATTGTTATTTCCTCCTAAGAATTCTAGTCTTCAGCTAAAAATAAGCAATATGGAAAATATTAAGGGGAAAAAAGAAACTATTAAGTTCCTGACAGTGTGTTAATAAAACTATTTATAAATCAGCTTTGTCCTTTTTATGTCCCTTTGAGGGCCGAGGGGGATGGAAGTGAGTACTCAACCTAAGTTTTCATTAGAAGTTCTAATGAACCACTGATATTTTCATTCAAAAACTGTTTTTTTCTTTATAGATCACTATCAGCTGTGTGGTAAATGCTGTACATTAGAAGATTTTAGGCTGGAATCAAACAGGAAACCTATAGCTAATTTTCCTTTGCATTTCCATTTTGGCACATACTTCATCAAAGGTAGAGGAGTAGTGGAACTCCTTCTCTCAGGAAGGGAGTCATGACAGCCACAGTTAAAGCTGGTGCTTGTGCTGAGAAAAGCTTCTCCAACATGCCCATACACGGGACCTGAGCAGAATACTCACCCAGAGCCCGCAGGGAGTGATGGCAGAGCAGACTGGGCGGCAGCCTGCGGTTTTTCTTTCTCATTTTGCTTGAAGAAAGATTTGGCTTCTTTAGATGCAGCATCCACTTCCTTAGTCACCCTGTGCCAAGGAAGATGTCGAGTTTACAAGAAGAATGAAAAGAGTGAAACAAACTCTAAGAAAAGAAAAGAAATGATATAAGAAGAATACCCACTGCGCTTTCAATAAGTTCTGACTGCTGAGCATTAAGAATAAAGTCTAGTACAACAGTTCTAGATAAAGACATTTCCCCCTTAATAAATGAAACAGCAGCATGTGTAAATATGATCTCCCTAAAATCCCTTCTATTACTCTGTCAGCATGAAACACACTCCAGCAGGCACACTGAATCACAGTCCCTGGGTTCCTGATGTGAAGGCTGACAAGGCTCTCCCACTGCTCCTCACATGCAGATTAGGACTCACACTTAAAAGCCCAGTGAAAGTTGGAATGGGATATGGAATATTTGGGAGAAAACCACTGGCATTATTTTAATGAGAAAAGCAAGTGAATAAACAATTGGAAATACCCTGTAAAACATTCCTGTTCTATACTTGAAAACAACCAAAATCCCTTAAAACTGGCTACACAGATATTAAATTGGGAGTAGAGGAAACCTACACGATTGACATTCCAATTTCCAGTCTGAAAATACTGCCCTAGGATAAGGACAGACTATTACAAGGACCCAGAGAGAGAAATAAGATCACATACAAAGGAAAACCCATAAGGCTATCAACAGACTTCTCAGCAGAAACCTTATAGGCCAGAAGGGAGTGGCATGATACATTTAATGCAATGATGCAGAAGGGCCTCAAACAAAGAATACTTTATCCGCCAAGATTATCATTTAAATTTGAAGGAGTGATTAAACAATTTCCAGATAAGCAAAAGCTGAGAGAATTTACCTCCCACAAACCATCTCTACAGTGTATTTTGGAGTGACTGCTATAGATGGAAGTGGTCCTAAGGCTAAATAGCTGTCACCAGAGGTAATAAAAAGGGATAGACAAAAAGCACAGAATATAATACCTAATATATAAAGAATTGAGGAGAAGGAAAAGGAGGGGAAAAAAAAAGAACCTTTAGATTCTGTTTGTAATAGCATACTAAGTGAGTTAAGTTAGACTCTTAGATAGTAAAGAAGCTGCCCTTGAACCTTTGGTAACCATGATTCTAAAGTCTGCAATGGCAATAAATACATACCTATCGATAATCACACTAAATGTAAATAGTCTAATGCACCAATCAAAACACACAGTCACTGAATGGATAAAAAAACAAGACCAAACTATATGCTGCCTACAAAAGACTCACTTCAAACCCAAGACATACACAGACTAAAAGTGAAGGGATGGAAAAAGATACTTCATGCAACTAATAGGGAGAAAAAAGCAGGTGTTGCAGTACTTGTATCAGACAAAATAGACTTCAAAACAAAGAACGTCACAAGAGACAAAGAAGGACATTACATAATGATAAAGGAGTCAATCCAACAAGAGGATATAATCATTATAAATATCTATGAACCCAACACAGGAGCACCTACATATGTGAAACAAATATTAACAGAATTAAAAGGAAAATAGAATGCAATGCATTCATTCTAGGAGACTACAACACTCCACTCACTCCAAAGGACAGATCAACCAGACAGAAAATAAGTAAGAAGACAGAGGCATTGAACAACACATTAGAACAGATGGACCTAAAAGATATCTACAGAACTCTACACCCAAAAGCAGCAGGATACACATGGAACCTTTTCAAGAATAGATCATATACTAGGCCACAAAAAGAGCTTCAGTAAATTCACAAAGACTAAACTTGTACCAACCACCTTCTCAGACCACAAAGGTATGAAACTAGAAATAAACTGTGCAAAGAAAACGAAAAGCCCACAAACACATGAAAGCTTCACAACATGCTCCTAAATAACCAATGGATCAATGACCAAATTAAAAGAGAGACCATGCAATATATGGAGACAAATGACAACAATAATTCAACACTGCAAAATCTGTGGCATGCAGTGAAGGCTGTGCTAAAAGGGAAGTATACTGCAATACAGGCCTAAATCAGGAAAGAAGAACAATCCCAAAGGAACAGTCTAAACTCAAAATTAACAAAACTAGAAAAAGAAGGACAAATAAGGTCCAAAGTCAGTAGAGTCAGTAGAAGGAGGAACATAATAAAGATAAGAGAAGAAATAAATAAAATAGAGAAGAATAAAACAACAGAAAGAATCAATGAAAGCAAGAGCTGGTTCTTCGAGAAAATAAACAAAAAAGATAAACCCCTAGACAGACTTATTAAGAAAAAAAGAGAGTCTACACACATAAACAGAATCAGAAATGAGAAAGGAAAAATCACTATTGACACCACAGAAATACAAAGAATTATTAGAGAACACTATGAAAAATTATATGCTAACAAACTGGATAACCAGAAGAAATGGACATCTTTCTAGAAAAATACAACCTTCCAAGGCTGACCCAGAAAGAAACAGAAAATCTACAGACCAATTACTAGCAACAAAATTGAGTTGGTAATCAAAAAACTACCTAAGAACAAAACACCTATACCAGATGGTTTCACTGCTGAATTTTATCAAACATTTAGTGAAGACCTAATACCCATCCTCTTTAAAGTTTTCCAAAAAGGAGAATAGGAGGCAATACTCCCAAACTCATTCTAAGAGACCAACATAACTCTAACACCAAAATCAGGCAAAGACACCACAAAAAAGAAAATTACAGACCAATATCCCCGAGGAACATAGATACAAAAATACTCAACAAAATATTAGCAAACTGAATTCAAAAATACATCAAAAAGATCATCCATCATGCATGATCAAGTAGGATTTATTCCAGGGATGCAAGGATGGTACAATATTTGAAAATCCATCAACATTATCCACCACATCAACAAAAAGAAGGACAAAAACCACATCATCATGTCCATAGATACTGAAAAAGCATTCGACAAAATTCAACATCCATTCATGATAAAAACTCTCAACAAAATGGATACAAAGGGCAAGTACCTCAACATAATAGAGGCCATATATGACAAACCCACAGCCAACATCATACTTAACAGTGAGAAGCTGAAAGCTTTTCACCTAAGATCGGGACAGGACAAGGATGCCCACTCTCCCCATTTTTATTCAACATGGTTCTGGAGGTCCTCACCACAGCAATAAGAGAACACAAAGAAATAAAAGGCATCCAGATTGGCAAGGAAGAAGTTAAACTGTCCCTGTTTGCAGATGACATGATATTGTATATAAAAAACCCTAAAGAATCCACTCCAACACTACTATATCTAATATGTGAATTCACCAAAGTTGCAGGACACAAAATTAATACACAGAAATCTGTTGCATTCCTATACACTAATGATGAACTAGCAGAAAGAGAAATCAGGAAAAGAATTCCATTCACAATTGTATCCAAAAGAATTAAATACTGAGGAATAAACCTAAACAAGGTAGTGAAAGACCTATACCCTGAAAACTACAAGACACTCACGAGAGAAATTAAAGAAGACACCAATAAATGGAAACACATCCTGTGCTCATGGATAGGAAGAATTAACATTGTCAAAATGGCTATCCTGCCTAAAGTAATCTACAAATTCAGTGGAATCCCTGTTAAAATACCAACAGCATTCTTCAATGAACTAGAAAAAATAGTTCTAAAATTCATATGGAACTACAAAAGACCCTGAATAGCCAAAGCAATATTGAGAAGTAAGAATAAAGCTGAGAGGATTACCCTCCCCGACTTCAAACTCTACTACAAAGCCACAGTAATCAAGACAATTTGGTACTGGCACAAGAACAGACCCATAGACCAATGGAACAGACTAGAGAGCCCAGATATGAACCCAAGCATATATGGTCTATTAATATACAATAAAGGAACCATGGACATACAATGGGGAAAGAACAGCCTCTTCAACAACTAGACAGCAACGTGCAAGGGAGTGAAACTGGATCATTGTCTAACCCCATACACAAAAGTAAACTTGAAATGTATCAAAGTCCTAAGTGTAAGTCATGAAATCATAAAACTCTTAGAAGACAATATAGGCAAAAATCTGAATACAAACATGAGCAACTTTTTCTGAATGCATCTGCTCAAGCAAGGGAAACAAAAGCTTAAATGAACACATGGGACTACATCAAACTAAAAAGCTTCTGTACAGCAAAGGACACCATCAACAGAACAAAAGGCATCCTACATTATTGGAGAATATATTTGTAACCGACATATCTGACAAGGGGTTAACATCCAAAATATATAAAGAACTCACACACCTCAACACCCAAAAAACGAATAAGCCGATTAAAAAATGGGCAGAGAATATAAAGAGACACTTCTCCAAAGAAGAAATTCAGATGGCCAACAGGCACATGAAAAGATGCTCCACATCGCTAATTATCAGGGAAATGCAAATAAAAACCACAATGAGATATCACCTCACACCAGTTAGGATGGCCAGTATCGAAAAGATTAAGAACAGCAAATGCTGGTGAGGATGTGGAGAAAGGGGAACTCTCCTACACTGCTGGTGGGAATGTAAGCTAGTTCAACCATTGTGGAAAGCAATATGGAGGTTCCTCAAAAAACTAAAAATAGAAATACCATTTGACACAGGAATCCCACTCCTAGGAATTTACCCAAAGAATATAATTTCTCAGATTCAAAAACACATACGCACCCCTAGGCTTACTGCAGAACTATTTATAATAGCCAAGATATGGAAGCAACCTAAGTGTCCATCAGTAGATGAATGGATAAAGATGTGGTACATATACACAATGGAATACTATTCAGCCATAAGAAAGAAACAAATCCTATCATTTGCAACAACATGGATGGAGCTGGAGGACATTATGCTCAGTGAAATAAGCCTGGTGGAGAAAAACAAGTACCAAATGATTTCCCTCATTTGTGGAGTATAACAGTAAAGCAAAACTGAATGAACAAAACAACAACACACTCACAGACTCCAAGAAGGGACTAGCAGTTGCCAAAGGGGAGGTGTGGGGAAGGGCAGGTGGGGAGGGAGGCAGAAGGGGATTGAGGAGTATTATGATTAGCACACATGGTGTGGGGGGGGGTCATGGGGAAGACAATGTAGCACAAAGAAGGCAAATAGTGACTCTTTGGCATCTTACTATACTATTGAGCAGTGACTGCAATGGGGTATGGGGGACACGATAACATGGGTGAATGTAGTAACCACATTGTTTTTTCATGTGAAACCTTCAAAAGAGTGTATATCAATAATACCTTAATTAAAAATATAAATAAATAAATAATTATTTTTAAAAAAGAAAACCAATAGACAAGTAGTAACTGGCTTATGTTTTGGTTTCCTCTGATCGCCTAAGCCTGGAGCCATGTGGAATAGCCAACAAGATCACTAGTCTGTACTACGCTATTTTAGAAGGGCTCAGTAAATTAAGACACCAGCAAGTAACCTTTGAAGGCAGAGGAGAGACGTAGGGCAGAGGAGAACGTAGGGCAAAAAACAGTTGGAAGTGTGTATCAGGAGCAACCAGCTCCCAGATCCTCTTTTTCTAACCTCGTATCACAGACCTCTGTCCCCCAACCCAATGCAGCAGAACCCATTACTCTTTGGAGAAATGAAAACCATAGAAGTTACAGACTCAAAGAGCAGGGCCGATGTCTCATTCTGAAAACAGGGGAATTAAATAAAAATCTCTTTATTCACTCTTCCCTTACCACAGCAACCTTGAAAGCTATGTTCTGGGTGGTTGAGTTCCACGACATAGTGCTGCCCAACCTGTAACGGCCTTTGCACCAGTAAGAAATAAATATGTACTGTGTTATGCTATAGGGCTTCTCAGTTTATTTGTTATCCCAGCATAGCCTAGTGCAGCCTTAGTATTATATTGATTTAATAGGAATTACAAAAAAAGAGAAAATGAGAGGTTATCAATTAAAAAGAAAATTTCCTAAAAGTATGAGTTTCCACAAAAAGAGCTACAGAACATGTCAGCATAGCAAATTTTAAAAGATCCATGTCAAGGTACATCATTGTGAAATTTCAGAATGCTGGTCATAAGAGAAGATGAATCAAGTTATAGGGAAAATAAAAGTCATGCAAAGCATGTTTGCTCTGTTTTTTGCTTTTTTTTTAAACCACAGACTTGACAAAAGATTTTGTAGCACCCATGTAAGACAATTCAGTGAGCATTTTCTGAAAAGTTTAACAGGCACTGTGATAGATGTGGGACATATAAAAAGATACGACATGGTCTCTGCCCTTAAAGGACTCACAATTCAGGAGGACAGCCAACCATATAAACAAATAATAACAATACTTATGCAGTAAGTGCCATGAAGGAAGAATGGAAAAAGTTATCAACTGTGGGAGGATCTCTGTTAATTTCTTTATGTCAAAGTTTATCCACAGTCACTAGGAAAAGAATTCTATAAACTGGTGTATTTCTCTCAGGGACTTTGGTAATTGACATAATGTGATAGTATAAGAATATTACTCTTGATAGAATGCCTAGAACTCCACTTTTAATGAGCTATAAGGAGAAATTCAACTATCAAAATATCTTCAAGTAGAATAGTTAAATTACATAGGCCACTTCTAATACACAAAAGGGAACCCTGACAGAAAAAGCCCACACTTAGGAATAGTTAATTCAAGTGTTATCAGTAGAAATTCCATCTTAACTTCATTTCACTTACTCACAACGTCCTGAAAAATCTTTATTTAGGCAGAAACTTTCCATGACTGCCCTTTTCCAAAAGGTGAACCATTTAGGAAAGTCTGAGCTAACAAACTCAGCTGGTTATGTGACAGAGAAGAATAAAAAAGTACTATTTTCTTCATTCCCCAAGATTAATAAGCTACATATATGTGGGGAAAAAACACAAAAAAGTAAAAATCCACAATTTAACAATTAAAACAGAGAAAACTAAAAGACTAACTCTGTGTTAACACTGCCTTATGCTTATACTTACAAATTCTTCCCAGTCATCACTAGCTCTTTGTCACACTTCTTAGAAATGTAGTAATGCCTTTAACTTGATACAAAGACAAAAAGAAACAGAATAAACAGACTTCCGGGAAGATGGCGGCATGAGCAGGGCGGCACAAATCCCCTCCCAAAACTATATATTATCTATGAAAATACAGCAAATACAACGATTCCTAAAAGAGAGACCAGAACACACAGAAGAGCACACAGCGTGCAGCTACACCTGAGAGGACACGACACCCCGCGAGGCAGGTAAGATATGGAGCCGTGACCCGGCGGGACCCAAACACTCACCCACCCCAGTGCACCGGCAGGAGGAGAACATTCAGAGCCGGGAGGGAGGGGAAGTACACCCGGTGAAATAACCAGCCCCGGTGATGAGCGCGGGGAGCGCTGACACACATTGCGCAGTGTAGCGGAGATTGGAGAGACAGAGGGTGCAGGATCTGAGTGGGAACGTGCAGGGGTGCTTGCAGCCGGCTCCCGGGAAGGAAAGAAAAAAAAAAAGAAAACCGTGCACTTTTTTCAGTGGTCTTAAAGAGACAGGAGCCCAGCGGAACAGCCGGATCGCCTTGGTACACTCAGCCCAGCACGCTGCGAGTCCGGGGAGTTTTGGACCCCTTCGCTGGTGACTGGGAAAGGGTGGCCGTACTTAGACTTCCCAAAGAGATCAACAGCCTCCCATTCGTTCTGACCACAGCCAGAGCTATAAAGGGCCCTGCGGAGTGGCGCGGCCACAGCTGCGAAATAGTGGAGCATCAGTGCCGCCTACAGCATCCCCACAGAATTTAATCCCAATAGGCGTTTTTGTTTTGTTTTTTTGTTGTTGTTTGTTTTTTCGTTTATTTCTTTTCTTTCTTTCTTTCTCTTTTTTTTTCTTTTTAAAGTCTTAAACAGCCCAGCTGACATACGTGGCAACTACCAGCGACCACTTATATAGCCATGAAAGACAGAGGAATATGGTCCAGACTAAGATCAACCAGACAACCCCAGAGACGGAGCCTGAAGGGATGGAAATGCACAGTCTTCCTGAAAAAGAATTCAGAATAAAAGTCATAACCATGCTGATGGATCCACAGAGAAATGTGTAAGAGCTGAGGGAGGAAGCGAGGGAAGTGAGGAAAGACAATGCAGAAATCAGACAAGCAATTGACGGGCTTAACAGCAGACTGGATGAAATGCAAGAGACTGTTAATGGAACAGAAATCAGAGAAGAGGAACACAAAGAAGCTGAGGCAGAGAGAGATAAAAGGATTTCTAGGAATGAAAGAACATTAAGAGAACTGTGTGACCAATCCAAACGGAACAATATTCACATTATAAGAGTACCAGAGGAAGAAGAGAGAGAAAAAGGGAAAGTGTCTTTGAACACGGAAGCCCACAGATCTCCCAATACAAGGGACCCAAGGAAGACAACACCAAGACACATTATAATTAAGATGGCAAAGATCAAAGATAAAGACAGAGTATTAAAAGCAGCTAGAGAGAGAAAAAAGATCACCTACAAAGGAAAACCCATCAGACTATCATCAGACTTCTCAACAGGAACCTTACAGGCCAGAAGAGAATGGCATGATATATTTAACGTTATGAAACAGAAGGGCCTCGAACCAAGAATATTGTATCCAGCACGATTATCATTTAAATATGATGGAGGGATTAAACAATTTCCAGACAAACGAAAGTTGAGAGAGTTTGCCTCTCATAAACCACCACTACAGGATATCTTAAATGGACTGCTCTAGATGGAAGCACACCTAAGGCTAAAAAGATGTCACCAGAGAAAATAAAATCATAGCACAGAAAGCAGACCATCCAAATACTAACTAAAGGCAAAGAATAAAACACCTAGTATATAAAGAATGGAGGAGGAAGAATAAGAAGGGAGAAAATAAGGAAACATCAGACGGTGTTTACAATAACTTAACAAGAAAGTTAAGTTAGACTGTTAGAAAGTAAAGAAGCAACCCTTGAACCTTTCGTAACCACGAATCTAAAGCCAGCAAAGGCAATAAGTACATATTGATCAATAATCACCCTAAATGTAAATAGACTGAATGCACCAATCAAAAGACACAGAGTAACAGAATGGAAAAAAAGCAAGACCCATCTATATGCTGCTTACAAGAGACTCACCTCAAACCCAAAGATATACACAGACTAAAAGTGAGGGATGGAAAAAGATATTTCATGCAAACAACAAGGAGAAAAAAGCAGGTGTTGCAGTACTTGTATCAGACAAAATAGACTTCAAAACGAAGAAAGTACCAAGAGATAAAGAAGGACATTACATAATGATAAAGGGGTCAGCCCAACAAGAAGATATAACCATTATAAATATATATGCACCCAACACAGGAGCGCCAGCATATGTGAGACAAATACTAACAGAATTAAAGGAGGAAATAGACAGCAATGCATTCATCTTAGGAGACTTCAACACACCACTCACTCCAGAGGACAGATCAACCAGACAGAAAACAAGTAAAGACACAGAGGCACTGAACAACACACTAGAACAGATGGACCTAACAGACATCTACACAACTCTGCACCCAAAAGCAGCAGGATACACATTCTTCTCAAGTGCACATGGAACATTTTCCAGAATAGACCACATACTAGGCCACAAAAAGAACCTCAGTAAATTCAAAAATATTGAAATCCTACTAACCAACTTCTCAGATCACAAAGGTATAAAACTAGAAATAAATTTTAGAAAGAAACCAAAAAGGCTTACAAATACATGGAGACTTAACAACATTCTCCTAATTAATCAATGGGTTAACAACCAAATCAAAACAGAAATCAAAGAATATATGGAGACTAATGACAACAACAACACAAAGCCACAACTTCTGTGGGATGCTACAAAGGCAGTTCTAAGAGAAAAGTATATTGCAGTCCAGGCCTATTTAAAGAAGGAAGAACATTCCCAAATGAATAGTCTAAAGACACAATTACTGAAATTGGAAAAAGAAGAACAAATGAGGCCCAAAGTCACCAGAAGGAGGGACATAATAAAGATTAGAGAAGAAATAAATAAAATTGAGAAGAATAAAACAATAGAAAAAATCAATGAAACCAAGAGCTGGTTCTTTGAAAAAATAAACAAAATAGATAAACCCCTAGCCAGACTCATTAAGAGAAAAAGAGAATCTACACACATAAACAGAATCAGAAATGAGAAAGGAAAAATAACGACGCACCCCACAGAAATACAAAGAATTATAAGAGAATATTATGAGACTCTATATGCTAACAAGCTGGAAAACCTAGAAGAAATGGACAGCTTCTTAGAAAAATACAACCTTCCAAGACTGACCAAGCAAGAAACAGAAAAACTAAACAGACCAATCACCAGCAACGAAATTGAATCGGTAATCAAAAAAATACCCAAGAACAAAACCCCTGGGCCTGATGGATTCACCTCTGAATTCAACCAGACATATAGAGAAGAAATAACACCCATACTCCTTAAAGTTTTCCAAAAAATAGAAGAGGAGGGAATACTTCCAAACTCATTCTATGAAGCCAGCATCACTGTAATACCAAAACTGGGCAAAACCTCACCAAAAAAGAAAATTACAGACCAATATCCCTGATGAACGTAGATGCAAAAATACTCAACAAAATATTAGCAAACTGAATTCAAAAATACATCAAGAGGATCATACACCATGATCAAGTGGGATTCATCCCAGGGATGCAAGGATGGTACAACATTCGAAAATCCATCAACATCATCCACCACATCAACAAAAAGAAGAACAAAAACCACATGATCATCTCCATGGATGCTGAAAAAGCATTTGACAAAATTCAACATCCATTCATGATAAAAACTCTCAACAAAATGGGTATAGAGGGCAAGTACCTCAACATCATAAAGGCCATATATGACAAACCCACAACTAACATCATACTTAACAGAGAGATGCTGAAAGCTTTTCATCTAAGATCGGGAACAAGACAAGGATGCCCACTCTCTCCACTGTTATTCAAGATAGAAGTGGAGGTCCTAGCCACAGCAATCAGACAAAACAAAGACATACAAGGCATCCAGATTGGTAAAGAAGAAGTCAAATTGTCACTATTTGCAGATGACATGATACTGTACATAAAAAACCCTAAAGACTCCATTCCAAAACTACTAGAACTAATATCTGAATTCAGCAAAGTTGCAGGATACAAAATTAACACACAGAAATCTGTTGCTTTCCTATACACTAATGATGAACTAACAGAAAGAGAAATCAGAAAAACAATTCCATTCACAATTGCATCAAAAAGAATAAAATACCTAGGAATAAACCTAACGAAGGAAGTGAAAGACCTGTACTCTGAAAACTACAAGACACTCCTAAGAGAAATTAAAGAGGACACTAACAAATGGAAATGCATCCCATGCTCTTGGCTAGGAAGAATAAATATTGTCAAAATGGCTATACTACCTAAAGCAATCTACAGATTCAATGCAATCCCTATCAAACTACCAACAGCTTTATTCAATGAAGTGGAATAAATAATTCTAAAATTCATATGGAACCACAAAAGACCCTGAATAGCCAAAGCAATCCTGAGAAGGAGGAATAAAACAGGGGGAATTACACTCCCTGACTTCAAGCTCTACTCCAAAGCCACAGTAATCAAGACAATTTGGTATTGGCACAAAAACAGACCCACAGACCAGTGAAACAGAATAGAAAATCCAAACATTAACCCAAACATATACAGTCAATTAATATTTGATAAAGGAGCCTTGGATATACAATGGGGAGATGACAGCCTCTTCAGCAGCTGGTGTTGGAAAAACTGGACAGCTACATGTAAGGGAATGAA
Organism: Smutsia gigantea; assembly: GCA_032199065.1. NCBI lineage: Eukaryota > Metazoa > Chordata > Mammalia > Pholidota > Manidae > Smutsia > Smutsia gigantea. The sequence continues at coordinate 34,912 of JAVSCE010013490.1, forward strand.
ACTGGACTACTGTCTAGCCCCATACACAAAGGTAAACTCAAGGTGGGTCAAAGGCCTGAATGTAAGTCATGAAACCATAAAACTCTTAGAAAATAACATAGGCATCAGTAGAACAAAAAGACATCTGACAGTATGGGAGAATATATATTCATAAATGATGTATCTGATAAGGGGTTGACATCCAAAATATGTAAAGAACTCACGCACCTTAACAAAGAAAAAGCAAATAATCCAATTAAGAAATGGGCAGAGGACAAGAATAGACACTTCTCTAAAGAAGAAATTCCGATGGCCAACAGGCACATGAAAAGATGCTCCACATCTCTAATCATGAGAGAAATTCAGATTAAAACCACAATGAGATATCACCTTACACCAGTGAGGATGCCCAACATCCAAAACACAAACAACAACAAATGTTAGTGAGGATGTGGAGAAAAGGGAACCCTCCTACACTGATGGTGGGAATGCAAATTAGTTCAACCATTGTGGAAAGCAGTATGGAGGTGCCTCAAAAAACTCAAAATAGAAATACAATTTGACCCAGGAATTCCACTCCTAGGAATTTACCCTAAGACTGCAGCAGCCCAGTTTGAAAAAGACATATGCACCCCTATGTTTATTGCAGCACTATTTACAATAGCCAAGAAATGGAGGCAACCTAAGTGTCCATCAGTAGATGAATGGATAAAGAACATGTGGTACATATACACAATGGAATATTATTCAGCCATAAGAAGAAAACAAATCCTACCATTTGCAACAACATGGATGGAGCTAGAGGGTATTATGCTCAGTGAAATAAGCCAAGCCGAAAAAGACAAGTACCAAATGATTTCACTCATATGTGGAGTATAAGCAAAGAAAAAAACTGAAGGAACAAAAGAGCAGCAGAACCACAGAACCCAAGAACGGACTAATAGTTACCAAAGGGAAAGGGACTGGGGAAGATGGGCGGGAAGGGAGGGATAAGGGGGAAAAGGGGGCATTACGATTAGCAGATGTAATGTTGGGGGGACACGGGCAGCCCTGTACAACTTAGAGAAGATAAGTAGTGATTCTATAGCATCTCACTACGCTGATGGACAGTGACTGTAATGGGGTTGGTGGGGGGTACCTGATGAAGGGGGTAGTTTAATAACCATAATATTGCACATGTAATTGTAGATTAATGATACCAAAATAAATTATAAAAAAAAAAGAAACAGAATAAGGACATCAAGATATTAATGCTCAAATCCACACATCAAGTTTGCATCTGGTTGTCAATTAAAATTCAGGTCTCTCAGATCCTACATGAAAGTTGCTTATACCTAAAGTATAAGTTTACATTATAACACCTAAAGTTTAAGTATACATAAACTAAGCTTAAAAAAAATTCTGCCAGCATGCCAACTATTAACAAGGTTTTATCTTCTTTAAGAGGAAGGAGTTACAGGGAACTTTTGCTTGTCATGTCATGTATTTCTCTAATGTTACATTTTTTAAAGTAATAAGCAAATGCTACTTTGGAATATAAAATAATATGAGAGAGAGTAGCAGCTTCTTACATTTCTTAGGTTTTTTTATAGACATGGTGCTGCCCTCTCCTGACAGGTGATAGAAATAACATATTCCCTCAATAACCATTCAGTATTTAAAATTACATCCATTTGCTTTACAAAAAGAAACAGAAAATTTGTGCCAGACAACTATTTTTGTAAGCATTAATAAGTCCACAAAATATAATTTGATCAGGAAATTTAGTAATTTCTAATAGGAACAGTTATTCCCCAGCTTTTCTTATTATCTAGTCAGGGCAATGATAAAGTAAGAAATCTTTCTTAGATATCCTATAAGAAAAAAGGGAAATAATGCAAGCCAAGAAATATTTCTAAAAAATTGTATATTCCTAATGATATGTTAAACACTTTCTGTATTATTTCTGTAGGACTTACAAACCATTAAAGGTTGACTACCAGTGTTCTGCTACCCTGTATTGGACAACTCAATAGTTTCCAGTGTGATTCTGGATGCAAAATATATTGCTAATTGACATCATCAAGAATGACTTAATGGATCCCCAAAATGACCACCAATATTGGGTGTTAGCGATGTGGTCACTAAGACAAAACATCATCAGTGTAGTATTTTTGTCTAAAGTGATTTACCTGAAGGTAATCATGAGGAAAAACAATGCAACAACCCAAACTGAGGGAGAGACATTCTGCAAAACAAATAGACCCTTAAAAAATATAAATATATCAATGTTGTGAAATAAAAAAAGGCTTTAAGAAGGAGCTTAAAAAAGGGGATGCTAAAAGGACTAAATGCAGAATGTAATCTTGGATTAGATGTTGGACTAAACTACAGTTATAAAGCACATTTATACAGGAATAAAGGGAAAAAATGGGTAAAATGGTGTACAGAGCTACTTAAAACATGGGCTGCAAAACTGTTTGTGGTCCAAGATGAGATGGGTACGGAGATTCTAAGTATCTGGAAACTTGTTTAACAATTTGACCATGTCACAATATTCAAAACACGATTTGTGGGCTCACTGTGTTAAACAGAGTATATATCAATTCAGGTAGCGTCAAACTTGCAAAGTGGCCAAGTGTAATATTACTTACGCAAAGTAAGACCACATTACAATGGGTGTGATAGTTTAGGGTTATTTTATCAAGTAAAACCCAAAAATGTGATAAAAAGTAAGCATTTATTTTTACAGTAATTGTTAACCAACTGTGACTTAAAATTTATAGTTTAAAACTAGTAAATCAAGTAAAACTGGTATCTTTTTAATCCTAATTTGCTGATGGCAAAACAAGCCTTGCTGCGCATTTCTCTCCTGGATGCAGTAGTGGTAAAGCCACATGGCAGTGGCCGTGATTCCAAAGGGAAAGCCAACCAAGGTCAAACGACTTTTACTCTATGCGCCCCCATATACTGAACCTGGATTTTGATCATGCAGTGCTAAAACCATAGTGAATTCTTTGCAGAGATGTTTTGGCTGATAAGCAACAATTCATCAAAACTTCAGCAGCATTTACATACAAAACATAAAGAAATAAGTTCAGAATCAAAAGAATTCACTGAAAGAAAGAGTACTGAACTAAGAAGCCAAAAGAAACAGACACAAAAACCCAAACATTAACATTGGTGCATTGTGGTCTTCTGAGAAAAGAGCACTTTAAGTTGGCAATTTTAAAAAATGTATCATTGCCAAGATGTTAGCCGAAGATTGCATCAAAGATGTTTGCTTGGAAATCTTGGTGAATCTGTGACAAAGAAAGTGGTTCAAGCACACCTTTCCAATGATACCACAGCTTGAAGTATTCAGGATCTGGCTGATAGTGAAAACTATAATAAAAGTAGCAGTGTGTTTTCAGTGAAATGTGAAGAATGCCAGAACATTGCTAAGATGAAAATTATCAGGGTATACATGTGATTTAAACATGAAGGTGATATAAAGGATTCTTTTATCAGTTTCTTGCTGATAAACATAACTGACACTGATCTGTATAATAAAACTAGGATTACAAGGTCAAAGGTGATTGGAGGTTTAAGTGTTTGGAAGAATGTGTTCCCACAGCACAGCTGTAAGACAGGAAAACAGTTTATGCTAAGGAGCTTGTGCTAGAACATAAATTACCACACTGCTTCCTTCATCAAGAAAAATCTCGCTGCCAAAGAAAAAGCCATTGTTCTTAAAAATTGCGATTTATGTAAGGCTAATGGATTAATTTTTTTAATGACTCTCTTTACACGTGGTAAATGAAAGCTGACCACAAATGTGCATGTGACATTGCATTCTGAGGTACAAAGGTTATGTAAGGGAAAAGTGCTGTTGAGATTGATGAACTACAGGATAAACTCAGTGTTTCTAAAAGAAAAAAATAACCGTTGGTTCCCCAGTTTAAATAATCTCAATCTGACAGTAAAACTTGCTTATTTATCTGATATCTTTAGCATTTTTAGTAATCTTAGTGCTTCCACACAAGGAAGTGACTCAACATATTTTTCAGTAGCAAATAAATTATAAAGGTAAAAATGAAAAGTTAGAATCCTGGAAGAACAGAGTTTCTACAGATTCACATGTTTCATGGAATGTTTTTGAATTGTATTTTCTATAAAAGAAAACCCACACACAGGACATACATGCATCCAGAATTCCTTTTTTTCTGCTGAAATATAATCTAATTTTAATAGAAACTTGAGACTTCCGGGAAGATGGCGGTGTGAGCAGGGCGGCAGAAATCTCCTCCCAACACTATATTTATCTACGAAAACACAGAAAATACATCTATTCCTAAAAGAGAGACGAATACACAGGAAAGCGCACAGCGTGCAGCTACACCCAAGAGGACTTGGCACCCCAAGAGGCGGTCTTAAAGAGCCCAGATGACATACGTGGCAACTATCAGTGACCAAATTATACAGCCATGAAAAGACAGAGGAATATGGTTCAGACCAAAATCAACCAGACAACCCCAGAGAGGGAGTCTGAAGGGATGGAAATGCACAGCCTCCCTGAAAAGAATTTAGAATAAAAGTCATAACCATGCTGATGGACCTACAGAGAAATGTGCAAGAGCTAAGGGAGGAAGTGAGGGAACTGAAGAAAGACAATACAGAAATCAGACAAGCGATCGACGGGCTTAACAGCAGAATGGATGAGATACGAGAGACTGTTAATGGAATAGAAAACAGAGAACAGGAGTACAGAGCAGCTGAGGCAGAGAGAGATAAAGGGATTTCTAGGAATGAAAGAATATTAAGAGAACTGTGTGACCAATCCAAACGGAACAATATTCGCATAGGAGTACCAGAGGAAGAAGAGAGAGAAAAAGGGATAGAAAGTGTCTTTGAAGAAATAATTGCTGAAAACTTTCCCTCGCTGGGGAAGGAAGTAGTCTTGCAGTCCACCGAAGCTCATAGATCTCCCAACACAAGGGACCCAAGGAAGATAACACCAAGACACATAATAATTAAGATGGCAAAGATCAAAGATAAAGACAGGGTATTAAAGGCAGCTAGAGAGAGAAAAAAGATCACCTACAAAGGAAAACCCATCAGACTATCATCAGACTTCTCAACAGAAACCTTACAGGCGAGAAGAGAATGGCATGATATATTTAACGTTATGAAACAGAAGGGCCTCGAACCAAGAATATTGTATCCAGCACGATTATCATTTAAATAGGATGGAGGGATTAAACAATTTCCAGACAAACGAAAGTTGAGAGAGTTTGCCTCTCATAAACCACCACTACAGGATATCTTAAATGGACTGCTCTAGATGGAAGCACACCTAAGGCTAAAAGATGTCACCAGAGAAAATAAAATCATAGCAAAGAAAGCAGACCATCCAAATACTAACTAAAGGCAAAGAATAAAGCACCTATTATAGAAAGAATGGAGGAGGAGGAATAAGAAGGGAGAGAAAGAAAGAAACATCAGACTGTTTACAATAACTTAACAAGAAAGTTAAGTTAGATTGTTAGATAGTAAAGAAGCAACCCTTGAACCCTTGGTAACCACAAATCTAAACCCAGCAATGGCAATAAGTACATATCTATCAATAATCACCCTAAATGTAAATGGACTGAATGCACCAATCAAAAGACACAGAGTAACAGAATGTATAAAAAAGCAAGACCCATCTATATACTGCCTACAAGAAACTCACCTCAAATCCAAAGATATACACAGACTAAAAGTGAAGGGATGGAAAAAGATATTTCATGCAAACAACAAAGAGAAAAAAGCAGGTGTTGCAGTACTTGTATCAGACAAGATAGACTTCAAAACGAAGAAAGTAGCAAAAGATAAAGAAGGACATTACATAATGATAAAGAGGTCAGTCCAACAAGAAGATATAACCATTATAAATATATATGCACCCAACACAGGAGCGCCAGCATATGTGAGACAAATACTAACAGAATTAAAGGAGGAAATAGACAGCAATGCATTCATTTTAGGAGACTTCAACACACCACTCACTCCAAAGGACAGATCAACCAGACAGAGAATAAGTAAAGACACAGAGCACTGAACAACACACTAGAACAGATGGACCTAACAGACATCTACGGAACTCTACACCCAAAAGCAACAGGTTACACATTCTTCTCAAGTGCACATGGAACATTTT